>JARHVA010001063.1:2667500-3170000 GCA_037957365.1 Torreya grandis
ATGGATAAAATTTGGGAGCTAAAGAGCTAAAACTCCACTCAACATATTGACTCACACCACCCTTTACTGCAAAGGTGAGTAGAGCCAAATTACCTAATATGATTTAGGCTGATGGTTAGGGATTTTTCATGCCTCTAGAAGACCTGACATTTTCCCCTGCTCTAGCTATTCTAGTAATATAAGATTTAAGACTATGACTCTCTCCATGCCAAAGAATAAGATAGAAACATGTTGTTTGTGTTCTTTCCATTTTAGTTCTTTTAGTGTGACTTCACAGCCTTACAATGATGCTTTTAAATTGAATGGTGAGGCCATCTACATCCTTATCCATTCATGATAGGAAGTGTGAGTGGTACTTAATATATAAACAATGAAATATTTTTAGATCACCCTCAAAGACTAAATTTTCACTTTCAACTCAATTCTCCACTAATCAAAACACCTTGTAGGCTTATCGTCTGACAAATGTAACACCTCACTGTAGAAATATCATTCATACTTGAATAAATTATCATAAGTATTTTGTCATGCACTTGAGTCTATAAATATAATAGAAAACTAAAATATAGAGGACAATTGAATTTTGCCAATACATTTTAATAAATTATAAAATTTAGGCAACAATTACCTTTACATTCAAGGATTTTTTTGAGTTTTTTCCATTTTTGCCACCATCACGAAGGCCACTATTATTAGATTCTCTACGTTAATGAATCTTATTCTAGTAACATTTACTACCAATTCTATAACCATTTTTCCTATAATCGTTAAAATTTTCCCTATTTTGTGGAAGAGGTGTATGTTATCCACTTTGTATTATATAAGAGTGAACCCTTGTTTTATAGCTAAATAAAACTAAGAATAGTAAACTACCTTAAAGAAACAAAGCTAATAATAACAATTCAAAATGTATTCACATGCAAATATCAAACTCCTAAGAATATACTAATAATAGTAAAGTGTATTAAAGATTAAAAAATCCACTAATAACCATTCAACATGCATAGGCACATGCAAAAAGGAAACTCGTGAGAATATACTAAGAATAGTAAATCGCCTCAATAATTTTTAAAAAAAAAAATTGAAAAAAATGCATAGGCATGGAAATAGCATAATTACTAAGAATAAAAAATTCAATAAGATAATTTTTTTTTTATGTCCATTTAGAGTGGCTAACTTGTTGGGGGTCATAACTTTTATTTATGTGCTCAACTTTCAAAACCATTTACTTTTTGGGAAAGATCAACTCATGATCTAGGTAGTCACTTCGATAGATTGAGTTGATGATATATTTTATAAGCGGCTAACTTGTTGGGGGTTATAACTTTTATTTATGTGCTCAACTTTCAAAACCATTTACTTTTTGGGAAAGATCAACTCATGATCTAGGTAGTCACTTCGATAGATTGAGTTGATGATATATTTTATAAGCTCTAAAAATGCTATGAAGTCCTCCACAATTATAATTCATGTTATGCTATTTTTTTCAAAAAATTATAATTTTTAGAAAATAACCCCAAAATGCCATGCAACGAGCCCAAGTCACTATCACGATCATATCCCATGCTAGAATTATAAGTTATAAGATTATATTTTTAAATAGTTCTATATAATTATTTGAGAGGTTGAATTTACAAGTAATCTAATTCTTGTACTTCCTATTCTATCTAATGATGGCATATGAACGGATAGTTGAACCATTGCAAGAATGGAAATTGTTCACTTTGTAGCTATTCATATTCTTCATTTAATTTTTTTGGAAATGATGTTGTGTAGTTACATAAAAAAATATTAACACTTTCAGAGTTGTGTGACATTAATGAAGCATAGTTATGACTTCAAGGTATGACTATGTGTGCTTGGGATGGTCCTTAGGCTTATGGTGAAGAAATACATGCAGTTGAATACTACCATTATACCATGAGTCACTCAAAGACCCAAATCCTATTGGATCAATAATGTCTATAAATTTAGATGGTTGATTGATCACAAGGTATATTACCTTCCTCTAATACTTTATAGAGAATATCCTTATAAATGGATGATCATATGAGTAACTAAAGGATATATATTTCCACTTAACTATTTTAAATTTTATCTATAAAATCATAAAAAAAAATTGCATACACTTTGAGATTAGGTGGTAGTGGGAGATTTTTAGGAATACTTTGATTATTTGATCCATGAGGGGGTGATAAGAATGTAAAGGTGTATTTAGGATAGTCATATATCCTATAGTCTTCATTTCACCCTATGTATTTAATCCTCATAAAAAGACATGTAAATTATGAGTGGTTAGTTGTTGTCCTAGTTGTTAGGATATGTTTATTTAGTACATTCTTAGGGATGTCTTTCCCTTATTTATTAGGGATGATTTTTCCATTTTCTCTTCTCATATTAGAATATCCAACATGGAGATAAGATAAAATTCATAATTTAAGGATATTTATTGATCATTTTAAAACATATTTAAAGGCCTCATCTATGAGTAAAAATTTGAATATATGTATTCTTGATTCCCATTCTCATTTTGTGCATTTTCATCATCAACCACGTATGTGACTTCTTTGGTAGGGATTCAATAGTTGCACTTATTGTAGACACCCAAATTGACATGTTCTTGGTTTTGTATGGCTCTCTGGAGCCATATCATTGGTATCAAAGGGGGTTATAATTTGTGGGAGTTTTATAAGCTTAGGTACTCTCATTCAAAGAGTTGTATCTTTACTACCAAGAACCTTGATCTTTCACAACTCTTTATTTTTGACTCATTTGACATTGGGCAATTAAAGGCATTTTTAAATAAATTTGATAAGAGTGTTAGATGTTTGTTGTATACTTTGTATGTATTATACCCAATAGGTACTATATATCTAGGAATGATAATTGGGGTATCAATAACTTCCCATGCTAGGGTTTGGGGGGCCAATGACTCCCTAATTGAAGATTTGAGGTCAGCAACCCCTGAGAAAAATGTTTTGGGAACAAATTCATTTTTGGCAATCCCATAGGTATTTTTACCTATAGTCGTAATATGAGAGGTTTTATGACCCATAGTTTTATGGGGAATCATTATGGGTTGTATTCTTAGCCCATGGTTTTGGTACCCATGATATTGTAGGATTGTTTAAGAAATTATATATTGATGTGCATATAAATACTCACACATGTTGTAGGGGAAAAATAGAAATGAGAAACACATTATTTTATTGTAAGATAATTAAGTTAATACAATAGTAAAAGAGGTTAATATTTTGAGTTTTTACTGTAAGGGTTTCCTAGGTGAATTTTTGTATACTGTGTGATATTGAGTGTGCGCAATTTCTTCTATTCAATTTTAACATAAATATTTTGTGATTATTACTTATCTTGTATTGGTTTTTCAGTCATTTTATCTTCATTGATATTAGAGTGATTAAACCTAAAATGATTGAAGAATCTTGGTGTTAACCCTAGATTTGATTAAAGGGGTATATAGAAATGAAGCTGTACAAAGGTGATAATCATATCTATAGTAGGCCAATTAGATGTTAAACTCAAATATAAACATATGTTGAATTCATAAAATTGAGATAGTCTAAATATGGAAAGTATAAATAAACTGTGTAAATGACAATAAATTAATATACTTAGTTAGTTCTAATGCTAACATAGTGCTAGATCTGGAACAGGTAGGAAGAAGGCTAGAAGACAATTCTAAAGTAGTCATCAAATTCTAGATTTGATGCTTCTAGAGCTTTAGATGCTAACATCAGCCTAGGATGGTTGCATAAACACTACTATTTGGGTTCAATACAAGTGTCCTATACATAATACCTATTGTAAAAGGATGTGACCACATGGATGCTTTTGGGTTTTACTTCACCTTTGATATGGTGCATTTATATCTAAGTCATGGTTTGTCACTCCTCATGAAATGGCTAAACCCTAGTTAACCATATTCATAGTGACCTTGGAAAAAAATGGGTTAGTGGGCACACAATGTCAAGCTAAGCCCAAAGACCCCATTGTCAGTGGCACTACCTACATAGACAATACTCCAGAAGAGGGATTCGTACTGATGTAGTTCTTTCCTACATGTTGGCTTATTTGTCAATCATGCAATATGTGGAAAGCAAGTATAAAAGTGACCTAACTTGTAATTTGGAAGATTGGGATCTTGGGATAATCCTTTAGCAATTTAGACCTATATATATTTTGTCCATATGAATGGTATGGAAATAAGAGAGAATAAAGAAGTTTTACTCAATTGAATGCTTGATACAGTGTTTTTGACAAATTACCTTGGTCTCTTTGGTATTTTTATAGGTATTTTTATAGGTATTTCATAGGTTATCAATGAATGAGGGTTGATATTATATTTATATCAATCCCTTTGAAGTAATAACTCACATTAAAGCATTTAAGCAGACCATTAGGATACATTTCATTTGCAAATTAGATGACTTTAGGGCACTAGACATTTACACCGGGTTAGGATACTAGCATTAACGCTAATGTTTGTCTAGGATGTCAATGGCTAAGGAGTAAGAGAATAAGTACAAGCTCAAAACTTGTAGAGGTGGAAGATAAGTAAATTTGAAGCATTATAGATAAGAGAGAAAGTATGTGTCATCAACATAAGACTGGATGGACTAAGAGATAGGCCAAAGGGCACAAGATAGTATAGATGCAAGATTTGCAGAAGTAAAAAAGTTCTAAAACTAAGAGGAACAACTAGGATCTGAGTTTCCTATGTGTATAAGACTAAGGTGTTATATAATCATGAAATAGTGTTCACATGCATCCACCCTTTGATCTAGTAATGAAATTACTAGTTTAAAGAAAAGGAATGCATACTTGGGTGTGTGTGCACACATTATCTTTGATTGTGTCCAAATTGAGTGATTTGTTGGTGAATAACCTGTAATTAAGAGCATATTACAATGTATAATCAGTGCATATAAAATGCAATTGAAAGTACTTGAAAATATTGAAATTAAAATAACAAGGTTTAGGAGTACACATATGTGTCAATGTAACCGTATTTCCTATTGGAAAATTGATTTGAAAAAAGATGTATCATTGTAATGATATGAAAGTGATATTAAGACAAATATTGATAAATTTATAAAATGCATCTATTCAAAGATATATAGAGAGAGAGTAGAAGGCCCATGCCCCCAACCTTGGAGAAAATGTAAGTTGCCACCTGGTAGTTGAGATTAGCTCAACTATGCAACCCAATGATATTTATAACCTAGTGAGGTTGGATGATACAATCAAGTCCAACCTAAAAATTTGGAAATGTCTAATGATTTTATCACCTTAACCATACCAAAAATTGAACCAACTATTGTAGTAGATTGGCTCAATAAAGTTCATAAAAGTCTGATTGGTGTATCAATACGTAAAAGTTTGTGATGTGGTAATAGTCCATAAAAGGGTTTTAAAACCTGAAAATGATTTAAATTTTGTAATATTAGGTACATGTTTCATAGAATATGCACCTTATATATGTCACATGCTATAATTATTTATAAAAATGGTACCAATTGTTTCTACTCGTTTTTGCTTGTTTACATTCAGAGGGAAGAAAGAAACTAAAGTTAAATGGTCAGGGGTTAGATGATACCCAGATGAAGTTGCGCACCGTATCTAGACGATTAAAGGAGCTCCTCTTTGGCTCTGGAGGATGACACCTGTAGATAAGGAAGACATAAACAAGGAAAATTTTAGATAGATGTATGGTGGACTACCAAGCAAAAGCTCAGTCCCAGAAGTGTAAAGACTTCCTTGAGGGATGACAATCCACTAGTTGATAAAATGAATGTCATAATGGAAAGAAATAATGAAAGACTTAAAGAAAGAGAAATAGATGATGCATACCTGAATCCTATAATCAGTCTTTTACAGTCACCGACATCGGTAGTTCTGCCGACATCAGTTGGTTAATGTTGCTGACGTTGGTTATTTTATCGACATCAGTAGGGGCAATGGGCTTTGGACAAGTTTCACGGTCTGTCTGTGGTCAACCAGATGGTCTAGGAGATTCAAAAGGGTTATGCAGGGATGCAGGACAATGAATATGGTCTGGGAAAGGGCCCAAGTAGAGGACAGGGGTGGAAAGGGAATAAGAATGAGAGGAAGGCTTTTCAGCCTTTCTGGGAAGAAAGTCAGGTTGTCTATCAACAGTGCTCAAGAAATAGCCAATGGACTAATTACCAATGCACTATAAAAATACTAAAATATAAACCAAAAGAATACTTAGCTCTTGGGGGAGAACCAAAAGTGCAGAAGACTTGTTTCCATTATGGCTGATGTCGAAGACCTCATGCAATGTTTTAATCAGGTGCAGAGTGACTGATGCAGAGTTTCTTAGCCAAGAGAGTGCTGATGGAATGTTAATGCCTACAAAGAGTCAAGGAGCAAGAGAATTTGGATCTTGGGAGCAAGAGAATTCACATTCGGTCCTGCAGTCGAGGTTAGAATTTGGTTTTAAGTAATCGACGTCGGCGATAGCGCCGGCATCGGTCGACTGTTGATCGACGTCGGTGGTTAGAAAACGGGTAAAAAGGCTATTTTTAGCCTTTTGCCTATTCTTCCATTTGCCAAGTTCAGTTGTCATTATTGAATGGTCCAAAGGCAGGTTTAATAGGTGTGAGAATTAGTGGGGGATTTGAAATAGGTCTTAGGTAATTATGATTAGTCATAGGGTGATAAATGGTCTAAGGGCAAGGTATCCAAGGTGAGGTGTCTAGGGGGGATGATTAATTTAAAATAAGTATTTTAAATTAATAAAGTATAGGTTAGGTATGTTGAAGTTAGAAAGGAACTAAGGGCGGGTGACACTATTTTGGTGTCTACATTTGCCCCTTTTTGTCTTGTTGGTTGTTCTGACAAACTGCAAGACAAAAATAGGAGTAAGTTGCCCCAAGTATGGGATAAGGTCATTTTTGTCTTATTGGTTGTTCTGATGAACTGCAAAACAAAAATAGGAGTAAGTTGCCCCAGGTATGGGATGAGGTATTCCCCCTCAAAGTGGAAGTCAAGGGAAGGTAACCTGATATTGGGTGCCGATTTGATAGATAGTGGATGTGCATGGTGAAGTTTGAGTGTGAACGTTGTAATAGTTGGAATTACACGTATACCACTTCACATAATAGATAGGTCAAATTGTTGCAGGTCAAGGTTGAAGAGTGCTAAAATTGAATTAACCAGTCCCCAAATTTTTAGTTGTAGCTAATTAGGTTAAATAATCAAAGCTATAGCTCCAATGGTTGTCATGTTCCAAGTATCCTGGGCTCAGGAAGTGCTCCTAAAAAACACGAAAATGCCACAAAGATTGGGGATCAACTGGAGCGCGATCTATCAATAAGTGTGAGGGTCCTGGATAATTTGCTAACTATTTATGAGGTAGCATATGCAATCAAAACAACCAAGGCATAGTTTCTCAAAAGTGGTCATGGTCTGAGGAGATAGTCATGATCTCCAAGGTCATGTGTCGAGTCAGGCTGAGATATAAGTGATCTCAAATGTGCCCCATGAGGAGTCTAAGATGACTTCTTTCTATGAGGGTTGGTTGTTTTAGGCATGATTTTGGTCATTTATAAAGAAAAGACTGTGTTAAAGGTGCCGACGTCGGTGGAAAAATCGATGTCAGTTTCAATAAGCTGCCGACATCGGCGGTAATTGACCGACGTCGGTGGCCTAGGGCACATTTTTGCCAACATCGGTGGCCTGCGAAACCTGACAAAACTAGATTGGCGGCCCACCAAAAGTCATTTGTGATATTTGACAAAGTGAGAATTTGAGCTCTGAGGTGATCGAGTGAAAGTGACTTCTAGGTGACTGGTGCAGCAATGTGAGGTGTCAGAGTGATATTGGAGAGAAGTTGAGTGAGATTGAGCGAGGTTGAGTGTGATTGGAGGTTGAGGAGCCAGTTGTGGGCCACCAAGGAGGTTGGTGAGAAAATGAGGTAGAGGAGATGGCAGAGGGTGGAGGAGGCCCTGTGGGAGGACCACCACCAGCGACACCGATCATACCACCACGGCGGCGGCAACGGGATGAGGTAGGAGGCTTAATGATTGTTTTAGAATTTGATTTATTTTTAAATTTCTTTATGTTTTTAGCTAGAAATTGAGGGGGAGGGGTAGTTAAAAGGGTGGGTAGGTTAAATAGGTCATTTTAGGTAGGGTTAGGAGGGTTTTGGGGGGTTTTGGGTAGGAAATGGGGGAAGCCACCGATGTCAATCACTTAGTTGCCGACGTCAATTAGATAAATGCCAACGTCGATTAATTAAGTGCCGTCATCGGCACACTAATTGATGTCGATTGCTGTATATGTGTCTAGGGCTTAGAAAAGTGTTGAAAATGAGAATTTGGAGGGCCTAAGTCATGTCGAGGCCTTCTTGGTATGATGATAGTCATGTAGGTTTAATTAGTGGGTCTAATAGGTAGATAGATGGGCGAATGGTCGAGCTAACCTCAGGAGACCCCATGTCAATTGAGTGTTGCCTACATAGCCCTAGTTTTAAGGGCCTCAGGCCGATGTAGTTCTCTCAAAAGGGAAGATTGGTCATAGAGGTTGGTAGTCAAATTGTTAATGTGGTTTCAATTTTGATTGGATGCAGCCGAGGCAGACACTGATGCTATGGGATCGTCTCCCTACATTGTTGATGCAGATGCATCATGAGATTACTGGTGAGGAGTGGACCCACATTACTGCAATGGGACTAGGCAGGCTGCGGTGCTACTATCGAGTGGCAAGGGATGTTAGCCTTATGGTGGCATTGATTGAGCAGTGGGATCATACCACCAACACCTTTCATCTATCGACAAGAGAGCTGACAATGACAATAGAGGATGTGTACTAGATTTTGTAGCTACTGGTACACAAAGCAGACTTATATGCATGCTCGAGGGAGATGCATGATATTCATATGGTGATGCTATTAGGTGAGCATGCTGCTGAGGTGAGCTACCACTCAGCCAGTTTTGCATATGAGCCATTGTATGTTGCAAATGAGGATGCACATCAGTTGGCCATCTTGATGATGATTGGGATCACAGTCTACGTGCTTTCAAATGCAAAGGGAGGTAGATTCCCAATCACCATGACTGGGGTTTTGATAGATATGCTAGAGTAGCAGATGGTGTTCGCATGGGTGCCTGTATTTTTGGCTCAGCTATACAAAGAGCTATGGGGTATCAGTCGGCAGTGGCGATATAGTTTATGCATAGGCCACCTTCTGCATTACTAGGCGTACGAGCACATCATCGTCACATGACCTCTCAGCCTGTCAGTAGCTATTCAGGCCAGATTTAGAGTCAATTTTAGGTGATGGCACGAGGTTATGGCATAGACTCAGGTGGACGGCATAGTTTGAGACATTGATTGCTACAAGGGGGTACTGGAGGCCCTGATCCCTACAGATATTATCTGGAGACCATAATTGACATATCCAATATTTAGAGACCAGGCAGAGCAGCTGGTGGGTGTCAGAGTCTTAGGTGGGTGAGGGGTAGATGAGCTGGTGAGCTCGATTATGGGCTACTACAGGATATGCCTCCCACCTTCCCTTAGTACAGACGTGATGATATTGAGGCACCGTTCCCATTACCAGAGGAGACAAAGCAACTAAATTTTGAGGAGCTACCTGTAGGTCCTAGTGTAGTTGATCTAAGATGTACAGAGGCCTATTCAGCTTGGTGGGTAGGATAGTATGTAGGTGTGTAGAGAGGACCATAGCCTGATCTGCAGGCAGTCACCAGAGATAGGGACATTGTGAGATAGGAGAGGGATGCTGCCATCCAAGAGAGGGATGCAGTACGAGGATAGGTGACCATTTTGTAGGACTAGGTCACAGGATTACAAGGGCAGGTGACAGTTTTGATAGCCCAGGTGGTTGCCTTGACAGGGCAAGTTACTATTTTGCAGGGGCAGTTAGCTGCAGCCCAGGCACAGGTTTTGGCAAGACAAGTTTTTGGAGGGCAAGGCCCTATTCAGCATCCACCACAACAGCCAGCATAGTCAGCATCACAAAAGCCAGCTCAGCTACAGCCACAGGGTTCAGTTTAGGGTGTGGCATTAAGATTGATGGGTCTACCATAGACTGTACCTATATCTAGGTACAACACTGCTTTGGATGACATCGCTTATTATGAGGGGGCCATCAGGGGGTTTCTTTAGATACAACAATACTCAGAGATGAGAGCTGAGTAGAGCCAACAGAGATCTATGTCACGTGTGACTACCTCAGGTTCTCACAAACGGTGATGATCAGAGGGTGGGGATGATACAGCATCGTCACGACCACCACCACCACAGCCGTAGCCTTGATGATTTTTGTCATTATGTATATATCGGCCTGTGAGCCACTGATGCGAGATGTAGATAGTTTTTGAGAGAGAGAGATATTATACTGTTGTAAACATTGATGTACAGATATATGATGAGATTTTGGTTTATTGATGTGTTATGGATGTTATGGATGTTAATGTTTTTAGCATTTCTCATATGTTTAATGATATATGCTTTGATATGATGTGAGGATGTATGATGATGTTATGATTATGTCATGATGATGTGAATGATTATGTTATGATGATGTGGATGATTATGTTACAACCTTTTCCATATTATGTGATGGTGTATGCTGTAACATTAGTTTATTTATGCTTCAGGACATTTCATATTTGTGATGATATATGCTTGACATAAATTGTGCTTGGTTTTTAGTTTCCATGTGTATTGTTTTCCATAGAAACTAATGTGAATGGGCATGTGACAAATTTTAAGTAAGAAGTGAAAGGCGCGTTGCTCTTTCATTGAAAAAGACCATAATGATTACCTAGGTAGGGGGTTTTTTGGAAACAAAAGCCCTAGTCATGCATTACGTCATTGACCATTAGTTGTGTTAGAGAAGTAATCGAATCACTTTGACATTAAATGAGCTCAAAATCCCTTGAGTATGTTGGGGTAATAGGTGATGTGATATGTTAGGATAGGGTAGCCTCTTTTAGTAGGGATAACTTTTCCCCTTTTTATAAGAGGCCCTAAGAACGACTATAGGCAAGTCCATGACTTAATAGTTTGTCAGTCAATTTTTTTTTTGGGTAGACTGATCAATGCGGGAAGTCTACGTGGGGATGTTGTTTTGTTTTGTGGTCATATGTGAAGTTGATCGATGTGGGAAGCTTCTGAGAGAGTGTTTTTTGTAGCAAAAATTTGGGCATAGCCATCCTTTGAGGCAGTGGTCTATATTCTACTTTGTATGGTTGAATGTTTTTGAATAGCTGTCTTTCAAGGGAGCAGTCTATCAATTACAGCAATTATGCAGCTGTCCTTCGAGGGAGCAGTCTACATTTATAGTTTTATGATCTTTGAATAGGCATCCCAATTTTATATGTTTTGTGGACTAAAGTTTTAGTCATGGACCAGCCTATAGAGGTTTAAGGGTTTCCCTTTTATTAGGACAAAGTATTAATGCAAAAAGGATTAACTAATATTTGTAGGAAAAAGGGTTGAAAAGAATAGGAATGAAGATGACAGGGATTGCTCAAGGGACGAGCTCAAGTTAAATATCAAGTGAATGAGTACTTGATTAATAGTAGAAGGGTTACAGATGCAAGGCATTAAGGGGCTCAAGTTCTGGCCGGCCTTCAAGAGAAGATAGATGATAAGTCCCTAATCCATACTTGTGCATTATGATATAAGGTCTGAGCCAATTAGGAGCAAACTTGCCTCGTTTACTTTTTTCCATGTTGGTCACATGTTGGTTTTCTTTAAGGATGAGATCCCCAATTTTGAAATCTCATTCTCTCAAATTTTTGTTATAGGCACGTTTGATGCGATTTTGATAGATATGGAGATGGTTAAGGGCAGCAAGACGACATTCGTCAAGTAACTCAAGTTGAGCTAATCGATCTTGACAAAATTCATTGTTAGAAAGTATGTCATGTAAAGAGATGTGTAAAGAAGGTATTTGTACTTCAATATGTAGGACATCCTCTATTCCATACACTAAAGAGAAAGGTGTAGCACCCGTAGGGGTTCAGATGCTAGTGCGATAGGCCCACAAAGTGAAGGGAATGTGAATGTGCCAATCCCTTCCAGTATCGTTGACCACCTTCATTAGAATTTTGGTTAAGATTTTGTTGGAAGCCTCGGCCTGCCCATTTTCTTGTGGGTAGTAAGGTGAGGAGAAGCTAAGCTTGATGCCAAATGAGTCACAAAGTTTTTGGACAGTTTTGTTTTTGAATGATTTGCCATTATCGGTGATGATTTTGTGAGATACACTGAAATGATAGATGATGTGGTGGTTGATGAAGTCAACAATTTTGTTAGCTTTAGTGGAGATGAGGGGAATAACTTCCACCCATTTAGTGAAGTATTTGGTCGCGGTGATAATGGACTGATGTCAAAGAGATGAATGAGGGTTAATCTCATCGATAAGATCTAAGCCCTATTGCGAAAAGGGTCAAAAATCCTTAGCGACTTGTAAAGTGTGGCTAGGGACGTGAAGTAAGTTAGTGTGTTGTTGGCATTTGATGCAACACCGAACATAGTCACTGCAGTCTTGGTGAAGAGTGGGCCAATAATAGCCCAGGTGAAGGATGCATTTTGCAACTAAGTTACCACTGAAGTGTCTGCCACAAATCTCGTCATGGATTTGTTTAATGGCATGAGATGAGTGGAGGTTAGACATCGAAGAAAGGAGGCCATCAAAACCTCTTTTGTAGAGAAGACCCCTTAGCATGGTATATCGAGCAGTACTCTTGATAAAATCCCACCGTGCATTGCTAGAGAGGTCAGGAGGAATGGTAGAATAAGTTAAGTAGTCCACAAGTTGTTTATACCAAACATCCTGTGGACTAGAGTCAGTGGTGTTGATGAGGTTGATGTTAGTGGAAATATATGAAGGTAATGCCAAACGGTGTACCGTAACATAAATTTGTGAGGAAGAGTATGAAGATGGTGTGCGTGAGGCTAGAGAGGCCATAGTATCAACAAACTTATTCGTAGATCAAGGAATAATTTGCAAGAGGTAATGGTCAAAAGATTCTAGCAGGGTGTCAACACGGTGTTTGTACCTTTGCAAAACTTCATTTTTACAAAGATATGAACCGTTGATTTGATTGACAACTAGTTGTGAGTCACCAAAGATGTTGATTGTCTTGATGCCTAAGGAAATGGTAGTTTGAAGTCCCAAAATTAAGGCTTCATATTCAGCCATATTATTGGTACATTCAAAGTCAAGTTTGAAAGACAGGGGCATGGGCTCACCCTCGTGTGGGATGAGAATGACCTCCGCACCCCCACCGTATTGACATTTAGACCCATCAAAGAACATTGTCATTTGATAGAATATGTCATCAGTGGAAAGTGTGGCAATGGATTCGTCAGGGAATTCATAGTGAGAAGGTTGGTTGTCAGGTAGAGGGGCATCTGCTAGTTGGTCAGCAATTGCTTGCCCCTTTATAGATTTTTGTTGGATGAATTCCAAATTGAACTCAGCAAGAAGCATGAGCCAACGAGCCATGAGTTGGTTTTGGTATGGCTTGGAATGCATGTATTTGAGGGGGTCAGTGTGGGTCATGACATAAGTTTTGTGATTAAAAAGATAATGACAGAGTTTGATAGCGGCAAAGGCTAATGTCGACCAAAGTTTTTCAGTATGAGTATACCAAGTTTCATAGTCAATGAGTGTTTGGCTTATATAATAAACCACCTACTCACAATGTTGTTCATCTTGATGCGTGATCATGGCACCTAAAGAATGATTTGTTGCTGAGATGTAAATATAGAAGGGTTGGTCATCTTTTGGTGGAATAAAGACTGGTGGAGAGACAAGATAGCGTTTAAGGGCTTCAAAAGCCTCTTGGCAATCCTTATCCCAATTAAAGGAGACGTCCTTCTTGAGGAGGTGATGAAAGGGTTGACATCGGTTGGAAAGCTGCGAGATGAAGCGATGAATAGATTAAAGCTTCCCTTGCAAGCTATGAAGTTGCTTTAGATTGGTAGGTGGCAGCATCTCGAGTATAGCTCGAATCTTAGCGGGATCAATCTCAATGCCACAAAGAGAAATGATGAAACCCAAAAGCTTCCCTGAGAGAACCCCAAAGATGCATTTCTTGGGGTTAAGGTGAACATTGTATTGTAGAAGGCAAGTGAAGATTATTTTAAGGATGGTTAAATGGTCACGATGAAGTTTAGATTTGCCAAGTAGGTCATCCACATAGTCCTCCATGATTTTGTGGAGGAGATCGTGAAAGATGTAAGTCATGGCGCGTTGATATGTGGCACCTGTATTCTTTAGGCCAAAAGGCATGACCCTATAGCAAAAAGTCCCCCATGGGGTGATGAAAGTAGTTTTGCATTGATCTTTTGGTGCAATCAAGATTTGGTTATATCCTAAAAACCCATCCATTAGTGATAGCATCTCATGACCGGTCGTAAGATCAATAAGTTGGTCGATGTTGGGTAGAGGAAAATTGTCCTTTGGAAAAGCTAGGTTAAGGTCACAATAGTCAGTATAGATTTGGATCCCCCCAGTTGCTTTGGTGATAGGGATGATATTTGACACCCATTACTGATAATCAATGGGTTAGATAAAGGAGACGGAGAGAAGACACTGAAGCTTCTCTTTGACAAGGAGTGCAACTTGAGGATGCATCTTGCGAAGCTTTTGCCTGATA
This sequence comes from Torreya grandis, assembly GCA_037957365.1. NCBI lineage: Eukaryota > Viridiplantae > Streptophyta > Pinopsida > Cupressales > Taxaceae > Torreya > Torreya grandis. Next base: position 2,682,179 of record JARHVA010001063.1, read on the forward strand.
GGCTTAGCCTTTGGGTTTGTGACAATGTTATGAATGACAATGTTAGGGTCGATGTTGGGCATATCGCTATAGGTCCAAGCAAAGGCTTTGCTATGATTTGAAAGGAATTTGGTATAGTCAATTTGTTCTTGGGCGTCCAAAGATTGACCAATCTTTAAAACGTGAGGAACATCGAAAGATGGAAGGTTAATGTCAATGGTCGATTCATTTAACATAACCTGCATTTTTGAAGGAAGTGATCATTGAATGAAAGAGTCATCTACACCCATATAGGTGAGAATGGCATCATCGTCTATGCATTGGATAGTGTTGATGGTAGTAGATTCATCCTCTATCATGTTTGGATAAACGAGAGCGAGAGACCTGGATACCCCACCTAGTTGATAGTTAGGGGTTCCAAGCGAATGACGTTTATGCAAAAAAAACTAGGAAGGATGGAAACCACTGACTCTGTAGGTGAAGATGGGGGAATAAGTGAGTTTGGAGGTGATTATTCTATGACAAGTTTAGGGCGAGGGTTTTTAAAAGTTTCAGTAGGTTCTTCAAAACCTAGGCCATGTCGCTTCTTGGCATTCTTTATGGCCTCATCATTTGGTGGTTCGACAGGCTGGTGGGAGCCTTGTTCATAGCGCCCAAAGCCAAAGCTCTTCCATGGACACCTATAAATATAGGTATGAGCAAAGTTTGGGTTGCCAAGAAAAGAGAAGTCAGACGTAAATAGTTGGGGTGATGAAAGGGGATTTCCATCAGTGGGAGCTTGATTTAGCCCTCCATAAATGAGATTCGTTTGAAGATTGGGAGGACCATAAGGGATGACCATTTCGATATGATGGTCATAGCTAGGATTGTGATGAAGTTTTCCATACTCTTGAGGAGTCTAGAACATGTCCAAGGTGAGTAAACGATACTCCCCAAGTGAAAGACGTTGGAAGGTATCTTCCATAGGGTCTTTTGTTGTCACTTGAGGAGGTGGTGTAGGTGTAACCATCATTCGCGTACTTGTTAAAGCTTCCACGGGTGGAGGTGGTGTTTGGGTCGATGTCTTGAAAGGAATGAAAACATCGTTGGGTCGATAAGTTGTGTTGCATGTCTTGAAAGGGGAGGGGTCTGTGGGAATGACATGGACTTGACCGTCGTGTTCAAATTTGACACAACAGTGTAATATAGCAGGGACACAGGCCATGGCACGAATCCAAGGTCATCCTAATAATATGTTGTATTAGAACTCTCCCTCGATGATGTAGAAGAGCTTTGGGATTGTTCATGGGCCAACACGAATATGTAAGATGACGGTGCCAATGGTGGTGGCGGTGGTGTCATTAAAAGATCAAAGAATTGCGTCAGTCTTTGACATATAATTCTTTGGGAGGGCTAATTGGTCATAGGCATGGGTGGAAATGATATTGATGCTGGCACCCCCATCAATCATAACTCACTTAACGCGAGTTTGATTAACGTAGGCTGTGATGAAAAGGGCAGCATCCTGATCTTTCAAGTTGGAGGTAAGAATTTCAGAATCACTAAAGGTAATAGAGGCGACGGTGGGTAATGATTGGACTAAGGCAGCTAGTGGTTGGGGGTCCTCAGGTTGGACCTCCACTGCCTGTAAAGCTTTGATTAAAGCTTGACGATGTTGTGGAGAGCTTTGAATGAGGTCATATAAATTCATCTTCATAGGAGTTTGGTGAAGTTGTTTCACCATAGAATCACGGATTGCCTCTGAAGAAGTGGGTTGGGATGTACTCAAGATAGAAATCTTGGGTTTGGGTGGTTGAGCAGGTTTGACAAATGGGTAGGTCTAAGGAATAACAACTTTCTCTTTTACTTTATCCTTTAAATTTTGTGACCTAGTGGCCACATTGATGGTGTTAATCTCGAATAAAGGGGGTGAAGGAGGTAAAGGGACCATAGTCTGATGATGGGATTCTGATGAAGGTAAAGAGGTTTGAGAGACATGAGACAGTGTTGGAGATTTGTTGACAGTATCCTCAACAAGAAGGGTGTCTTTTTCCATGTATTGGCGAATGACAACCTTGAGGGCACAATAATTTTTAGTGTCATGTCCAGGTGTGCGATGATATAGGCAAATTTGGGTGTCATCGAACCATAATGGTTTTGATCCGAGAGGTTGAAATGGTTTAATAGGTGGAATAGTGATGTTAGAAGTTTGCAAAATTTGGTGTAGTATCAAAGCATATGAACCCACTAAGGGGTCTGTGCTTGTTGATGCACTAGGTGTTGATGACTTTTGTTTGGGAGTTGTTGAGGGAGATTTTCGTACCACCTTTTGGGTTGGTGGTGTGGTCACTTGTGTAGATGACACTTTCTTTGTGAGGGGTGACAAATTTTTTAGAAGAGGTATGTTTTTGGTGGGTAAAGTAATAGAGGCAACTTGTTTTTGTTAGGTGTTGGAGTAGGGAGCACTCTTATTAAGGTAAAAGGATGTGGGCCCAAAATGGAGGGCAATGATGATGATGGGGGAGGAGTTCTCTGATGTGGTTTAGTAGCCTTCTTTAATATGGTGTGAGGACTACTATTATGGGGGGTGAGATTTAAATCTACCTTTACTTGTGGGTGAGTGAGGTTAGATATGGGGTGAACACTGAGGGATTTAATCAGTTTTGGTATGGTAGATGTTTGTGAGGGTTTAGGTTTAGATGTGGATGGTTGAGCTTCTGAAGATTTGGAAGTAGAATCCTGGTCCTCGTTGGAGACTTTTGGAGATTTTGTCACAGAAGGGTCGACAGTACGAGATGAAATGGGACGTGTAAGGTAAGGAGCTTTAAGTCGCTCCCATAATGCCTCATGTTCTAAGTTCCTCGAATGGAGAAATCCTAAGTTCTCAGCCAATCGAGAGAATGGTTTGGAAGATGTTGGATGAGGCTTTGGTTTTTTTAGAAGATGTGGGTGGTTGTGAGATTAAAAATGTGCTAGATGTAGCGATCTCGGGCCAAAGGCGTGAGATAGCCATTACTGGATCCTTTTCAGTTGAAGTAGGTGAAGAGACAAGTTCTTCTCTTGGTGGAGAAGGAATTGGAGAATGTGACTCCTCAAGAGGATAGAGGGCAAGGATGATTGTACCTTCTACTTGTGGTTAAAGAGAAGGAAAGGTATGGTCCTCCATTGGTAGTAGGAAGGATGAAGGTGGGGCTAGCGGCGCTGGTATCGTCAAAGCATCCTCCAACATAAGAGAGGTCGATGGAAAAATAATAAGAGAAGAAGGTTCTTCCACCTATGGAGAAGAAATAGGAGAAGAAGGCTCTTCTACCTGTGGTGGACAAATAGGAGAAGAAGGTTCTTCTACATGTGATGGACAAATAGGAGAAGAAGGTTCTTCTACCTGTGATGGACAAATAGGAGAAGAAGGCTATTCTACCTGTGATGGACAAATAGGAGAAGAAGGTTCTTCTACCTATGATGGACAAATAGGAGAAGAAGGTTCTTCTACCTATGATGGACAAATAAGAGAAGAAGGTTCTTCTACCTGTGGTGGACAAATAGGAGAAGAAGGCTCTTCTACTTGTGATGGACAAATAGGAGAAGAAGGCTCTTCTACCTGTGATGGACAAATAGGTTGACTAACCTCTTCAAATTGTGGGAGAGGTTGGTTAGGCATAAAAGGAGAGACCATGTTGACCGTGCATATATTACACTCTTGGGAGTCCTCGGCCATGGTCTAAATGTTATTTTGACTAGGGGGATGGTTAGGGAAAGGTTGTCTAAAGATGTCTATGTTTTGATTAGGTGGCACATTTGGGTTATCCAAGACAAGATCACTTTTATCTAGCATATCTTGAATGACGTTCTTGAGGGTTTTACAATTGTCTGTGGCATGGCCTTTGACACGGTGATAATTACAGAAGTCATTCTCCCTATACCATGTAGGGATGGCATGTGAGGGATCAAATTGAGGTGGTGGTCAAATTTAGGGGAGATTGAAGACTCCCTATTTGACTAGTTTATCCAACACGGACGCATATGATTCTCTTATTAGAGTATATTGATGTTGTACGTATCATTGTTGGAATTGTCATGTAATGCTTTGAGATGTGGAAGGTTCGGATTGGTTAGTTGTGGTAGATGATGATGATCTAAGTACCATAGCATTTGCTAATCCCTTAGACTTGGAATTGGAAGAAGAAGATTTGGAAGAAGGGTCATTTGATTTTGCGTTGGGGTTTTTACTATGCAATTTGACTTTATTTTCTTTGACAGCATGGAGTTCAAGCTTCCTAGCCATGGTGAAAGCTTCGTCAAATGTGCGGAATGTTTGGACCTGCAAAGTAGATGAGATGTGTTTGGAACACACTTGTGAAAAGAGTTCATTGAGCTCAGGTTGAGGTAAAGAAAAGGAGAGTTGGTTGATTAAACTTCTCCAACGAACAACGAAATCAACTATTGATTCATCGTCGAATTGTCTGATAGAATATAGGTCTATGATGGAGACCTTTTTAGTTATGTTAATTGAAAAATGGTCAAGAAATAGTTGAACTAGTTGAGTGAAGGTAAATAGAGAGTGACTGGTAATAGAACTATACCAATAGAGGGCAGCACCAGAAAGCGACATGGGAAATGTGCGTAGTAATAACGCATCATCATGTCTATAAGGTAACAAGTGTGTCTAAATGCTCATAGATGTTGTTGTGGGTCCTCTTTACTCTGAAAGCGAGTAAACTTGGGAAGTTCCCACTGACTAGGATATGGTTGGATTGGGACTAAAAGGTGAATAGATTCATTATAGATTTGTTCATATGAGGGAACATTTCTTGAACCCAAAACCGATGCCTCAAGATTAGACATCTTATCCATCAACATCTTGATCAGATCGATTGATGGATTTGCAGGTGGGGTACCCCCTAGGTTGTAAGGCATTTAAAAGGTGTTAGGAGGGGTGTATGACATAGTTGGTTGTGCTTGTATAGGCGCAACATATTGGTAACTAGTCATAGAGATTGATGTTGAAGCCAGGGGTGGTTGTGTCATGAAGCTAGAAGGCACAACTTGACTTGATGTCACTAAAGGTGGTTGGATGGTGGCAACACTAGCCAAAGGACAAGTAGTCACTCTTGTATTTATGGGTGTAAGAGTAGGTGGGATGGAGAAAATTAAGTTTTGGAATGGTGTAGAACTTTGTTGAATGCTTTGTGGTTGAGGGGGTACCGAAACCCCAATGGAGGTAGGTCCAAAAATAGAAGGAGAGGCCACACTTTGAAGATTGGTCATGGCCAGGTTGTTAGTTGAGCCAATGGCCTGGGTGTCTATGAGTTGAATTACGAATGCTGTTGATATGATTGTTGTTCCAACTAGGGAAGTTGGCATCCCATAAACTGGGTTGCCTGAAGGATCTCACGTTTGACTTCTTGTGAGATAGTGTTGAAGAGCCTTGACATTGAGGTCAAGGAACCTTTCAAAGTCTTGGTCCCCTTCGAGAACAATAGGGGGTTGAGTTGGGGTTGGTTAGGAGTTCGTTCAGTTTTTAAATTATACTCCATTTGGGGACTTGATATAAAAGGCGAAGGCGGGAGTGGTTGTTGCCTTGTGTGGTCAACAAGAGTTTTGGTTTGACTATGTGTCAAATCCATCCAAGGCAAAATAGATTCAAGTTCTAAAAACTATATGTTTTGGCCTCAAAAAACCAGAACTTGTTTTTGACGGCAAAAAGGTCAGGTTTTTAGCTTGCTGTTTGAGAAGAAATTTTTTGACAGTGATCGACATCAGTAGAAAAATTGATGTTGGTGAAGAAAGTTGCCGATGTCAGTCAAATAACTGATGTCGGTGAAGATCAGTTGCTGGCATCGGTGGAAAAAACTGATGTCAGTTACTGTGTATTTCTAGAAACTCATAAAATTGAAAGTTTTTGGAGGAAAGAAGAAAGTTCTGAGTTGTTTTTGGAGCTCAAAATAATGCATCCTTACCAGCTCAAAAAACTAGATAAAAATAGAAAAGTAGATGTAGGCAAGCAAACCCCAAACGTTAAATTCCTAAGAATAAATTTTAGAGTCGTGTTGGCTTATGCCTTAGAAGAGTGTGTTTGGGAAGTTGGGCTTTTAGAACGCGTCCTAAAAGAGGCAGTCTAAGGTTGGTTTTGGGTTAAGTTTTGGTGCTCATAATCTGTATTAGGTTCCATACATGGCCTGGTGCTAGGAGCTTTCTCCCCTCACTTCACGAGCCCAAAGACAAGCTGGGTCGCTTAGCCAATATATACTTCCCCTAGAGTTTATACTCTGCCAGAGAGCAAAGTCGGTTCTCTCCTTGGTAGTGAAGTCCAAGTGGGATCATCAGGAAGGGTAAGGTATCCGCTAGGTGATGAAATCCTAGTCGGGCATTGTCTCAGGTATGTTTAGATGTTTGATTGTGAAAGTGGTCTGGTCGTGTAACATATGTGCACTATGACTTATTCATAATGCATTTTCAATTACTAGATGAGTTAAAAATGCATTCAAGAAGGAATGAGATGCAATATATTTTTAACCCAAATTGAAATGTTTTGTTTAGATGCAAACAAGTGGGGAAAAGGTTAAGAGTATGAATTTCACTACTCTAAGATGCAGGAAAAAGGTGACAAGAAGAAAAAGAAAGATGTTCTTTTTAACGTGTGCTTATAGTTTTTGTTTCAAAATAAAGAGATAGAAGAAAAGGATGCAAGAAGAGATCTAATGCACCTATATGAATGTTGGCCTTTTAGAAGAAATGAACCCAAGGAAAACTCCAGGGTCCCATCGGGCGTGCCAGAATGTTTCTACTTGTTTTTGCTTGTTTACATTCAGAGGGAAGAAAGAAACTAAAGTTAAATGGTCAGGGGTTAGATGATACCCAAATGAAGTTGCGCACCGTATCCAGACAATTGAAGGAGCTCCTCTTTGGCTGTGGAGGATGACACCTGTAGATAAGAAAGACTTAAACAAGGAAAATGTTAGATAGATGTATGGTGGACTGCCAAGCAAAAGCTCGATCCCAGAAGTGTAAAGACTTCCTTGAGGGATGACAATCCACTAGTTGATAAAAAGAATGTCATAATGGAAAGAAATAATAAAAGACTTAAAGAAAGAGAAATAGATAATGCGTACTTGAATCCTGTAATCAGTCTTCCATAGTCACCGACGTTGATAGTTCTGCCGGCATCGGTTGGTCAATGTTGTCGACATCGGTTATTCTGCTGACGTTGGTAGGGGCAATGGGCTTTGGACGGGTTTTAGGGTCTATCTGTGGTCAATAGGATGGTCTAGGAGATTCAAAAGGGTTGTGCAGGGATGCAGGACAATGAATATGGTCTGGGAAAGGGCCCAGGTAAAGGACAGGGGTGGAAAGGGAATAAGAATGAGAGGAAGGCTTTTCAGCCTTTTTGAGAAGAAAGTTGAGTTGTTTATCAATAGTGCTCAAGAAATAGCCAATGAACTAATTACCAATGCACTCTAAAAATACTAAAATATAAACCAAAAGAATACTTAGCTCTTGGTGGAGAACTAGAAGTGCAGAAGACTTGTTTCAGTTATGGCCGATGCTGAAGACCTCATGCAATGTTTCAATCAGGTGCAAAGTGACTGATGCAGAGTTTCTTAGCCTAGAGAGTGATGATGGAATGTTGATGCCTGCAAAGAGTCGAGGAGCAAGAGAATTCAGATCCTGGGAGCAAGAGAATTCACATTTGGTCCTGCAGCCGAGGTTAGAATTTGGTTTTAAGCAATCAACGTCGGCGATACCGCCAGCATCGATCCACTGTTGACCGATGTCGGTGGCTAGAGAATGGGTAAAAAAGCTATTTTTAGCCTTTTGCTCATTCTTCCATCTGCCAAGTTTAGTTTTCGTTGTTGAACGGTCTAAAGGCAGGTTTAATAGGTGTGAGAATTAGTGGGGGAGTTGAAATAGGTCTTAGGTAATTATGATTAGTCATAGGGTGATAAATGGTCTAAGGGCAAGGTATCCAAGGTGAGGTGTATAGGGGGGATGATTAATTTAAAATAAGTATTTTAAATTAATAAAGTATAGGTTAGACATGTTGAAGTTAGAAAGGGACTAAGGTGGGGGTGACACTATTTTGGTGTCTACACCAATTTATAAAATTTTGCCACAATTATGAATCTGAATCATATAACGATATGCATTAGCCAGTTTGAAAAAAAAATTGTAAGTGTGGAAGACATGATTCCAAACCATACCCCATTATATATGGATAAATATGAAAATTAATATAAGTTCTAACATGGAGAACATGTTTCCAAAACATGCCCTCACTGTAAACTGGAGATGTTGAATATTGAACAAGTGTAGAGAACATGCTTCTAAATCATGCTCCCATTGTATCTAAAAACTATGCCAAATGTGGAAAACATACATATATGACATGCTCCCACTAATATGCCCCCCTTTTGAGGTGAGATAAAGATAGGAACTAGTAGTTACCTCACCTCAAAAGGATAAGACAACTATATAATCTATGAATGGAACCATGTAGCATATAGAAGAAACATGTCTTATAAGGTACACGCCAAGTTGTACCATCATTATAATCATACTCATAACTAGTATTAAAGGATAAGTTCAAGACCTTTAGTTTGTTATGAATAAATGGCTTCTGAATAAATGTTTTGACAATTTGAGTATTTGTGTATGAAAGACCAATCGATCCATAGGTTGGAGGCTCTTTCTTGAAAATGTACTTTTCTTGTTTGTTTTCATCATTGGCAAGTTGTGGGATATCAACTAAAAAAAATTATACATGTTGTTTTGTTCATTATAAAACTATGCATTTTCATCATTCTATAACATTACCATCAGGGATTGTTCTTTCAAATTTTATTGCTTTGGATCATTCTTTGGAATATTTGGTATGTCTTTTGGAGAATTTAGAAAATTAGAAACTTGCATATCATGTGAAGACTCATTCAAATTTAATGATATATCATTTGAATCTTGAGGTGGATGTGGCAAATGTGCCTCCTTTTATGTTGGAGGGTTTTTTGGTACCCATTTTTGTTCATTTGGCACCTTTGGTTTAAGAGAAGTGATCTTTTGTATCTTTTTGTTTAATGCATAAACAAATTTTTTATAGTGAACATGCATTCTATGATAGTCATAATAATATTTGGATCTCTGTAAGGGACGTAAAGGAGGTAGATTGTTCAAATTATTTATAAGCATCTCCATTAAAATCTCACATTACCTCTTAGTAGGATTTTGTTCACTTGTAAAATCATTATCATTAGGTGACTTTAGTTTTGGCCTCTAAGATTGATTCTTATTAGGCACATAATTGGTATGCGAAGATGTTAACACATGGTTCATAGTAACATATTGTGGATTCTTTGTATATAAGATATGATCTTACAATAAAATGTTCTTTAAATTTAGAGACTAATTTTGTCACTGTAACTCTTTTATTAACTTATTCATACTGCCAATTTAATCTTCTAAGGCTTCATAAACACAAACCCTATGCATTTTAGATTCATTTGAAACTATAGGATGGGCCACCTCACCCTTTGAAGGGTTGATAGTATGAACATGGTTAGAGGGATGATAGTTATCACTTTTTTAGGGTTAGGAGAAGTAAGCTTAGTTTTATCCATTTGAAATATCCTAAAAATTGATATTAGAATAGAATAAACAAGATAAACAAATGCCAAGGAGCAATAAATCATTACAGTAAGGATATAGAAATTTTAGACTTTTGGTTGAGTATTTTGAAAATATGAGATAGGTTTTTATAGAAAACAAGAAAATAGATGAACTCAAAAAAATAGGGAAACAAAAGTACATGTACGACCTGTAAGTCTAAATTTACTAAAAGTAGTAAACATGTTAAATTTAAAATTTAAATAATTCATACAATATTTTAGAAAATAAAAAGACGTTTTGTCTATATCAACATAATAATGAAATATCTCTAAGGAATTTGCAATTTAATCTATTATGAATTAGAAATATGCCAAATAATATGCAATGCTTCATAGGCAAAACCCTATAATATTCCAAATAAATAAATAGTAATTGTGATAAAACACGAATATATTTCAAAGATATGAGAGAGGTTTTTTAATAAAATATAATTTTTGATGAAACTTAGAAATTAATTTCAAAATAAGTACATCATTAGCCTTGTATGATAATATTTACTAAAAAATGTAGATTAAAAAAATTGAAAAAATCATATCAAATTTTGGCAAACATAAAGAGGTTTTCTATATAATAAAATGTGTAAAAACTACCTCTTAGGAATTTTTAAATGGACATATTTGGAGGCAAAAATATGCCAACCAATGAAGGATCCATTTTTAAGCACATGCACATGAAACCCTTATGACCAAAGGACGATAAAACCTTAGGGTAAAGTTTCAGATCTAAAAATACATCAAAATAAACTAAAAACCTAGGAGCCTTGGAATCCCTAGATTATAATTTTTCTACATTCTCATAAATTGGGTTCACCAAATGTTTAATGCTAAAATTATCTAAGAAACTGTTGGAAATATTGTCATTGATGTCAAAGGTCTAACATTATTGGTGAAAAAGGCCCCATAGCATTTAATGTCTAAAGGTGTTTTTAATGTTCATATTTTGGCTCAAGTGTGTTGATATTTATTTAATATTAACTAATATATTTTGGGTTACATAAAGTCAAAAGAGGGCCCATGAAGAAGTCAAAGAGTCATGAGGTAAAGACAAAAGAGGGAAAGGATGCATTTTCCCATGAATGATTATCTTGAGGAATTCAAAGAGTCACCAAGTGAAGACGAAAGAAAAAGTGCACATTTTATCATGAATGGTCACCTTGAGGAATTTGAAAAGTCACCGAAAAAAAGATAAAAAGGAAAAGGATGTATTTTCTCATGAAGGGTCACCATGTGACTTTTCAAATGAAAGGATTTGAAGGGTCATGCAAATGTGGCACCATTTTCCATGAGGAGTGAAGGGTCACAAAGGGTGAATGTCAAAGGTCATTTGGAAAGCTATAAAAGGAAGCTTGGGAAACCATTTGTAATATGCAAGAGTGCATGGTTTGTAATTATTTTATTTTAAGAAAAGATGAGAGAATAGAAAGAGATATAGTAGAGTTCTATCATTTGTTGAGAAAGCAAAATTGCGAGATAATTTTATTTTACATAAGAGGGGTTGGTGCTCCTACAAGTTCGTGCTTGCAAACTTTGTAATTTTAGTTGGTGCTCATTCATATACTTGAGATTGTTCTCTGTGGCTTTTCCCACATCGGGTTTCCACTTAAAAATATAGTGTGTCTCTCTTGTGTGGTGCATGTTATTTCAGTTTTATTACATATCTTGAATGTATAGTTAAGTGGAGTTTGATTAAGTAAAATTTTATAAGATATATGATATACTGATTCATCCCCCTCTCAATATATCCCATGCATAATAGAGGCTTGGTGTTAGCCTTATATTTGATTAAAGGGGTATATAAAAATAAAATTGCACATGGGTGGTAATAAGATCTATAACAGGACAATAAGATGTTAAACTCAAATATAAACATATGTTGAATTCATAAAACTAAGATAGTCTAATTATGAAAAGTACAATTAAGCTATGTATGGAAAAGACAAGAAAATAATAAACTTAGCTAGTTTTGATGATAACATAATGTTAAATCTGGAATAGGTAGGAATAAGGCTAGAAAATAGTTTTGTAACAATCTTTAGATTATGGATCTAACATTTTTGGAGATCTAGACACTAATGTCATCATGAGATGATTGCATCAACACTACTATTTAGGTTCGATGTAAGTGTCATGTACAAAATACTTACTAGAAAAGGATGTGACCACCTAGATGCTTATAGGTTTTGATTCACCTTCACTTTGGTGCATTCAAATCTAGGTCATGGACTATTTCTCCTCATGAAATGGAAAAACCCTAGTTCTCCATCTTCATAGTGACTTTGGGGGAAAATGGGTTAGTGGTCACATGATGTCGAGCTGACCCCAAATACCCTATTGTTAGTGGGAATTGCCTACATTACCAATACTCCATAAGAGGGCCTCAGATTGATGCAGTTCTCCCCTATGTTTTGTCTTGTGTGTGAACCATGAAATATGTAGAAAGTAAGTACAACTGTGACCTAGCTTGTAACTTGGAAAATTATGGTCTTGGGTTGATTCTTTAATACTTTAGACCTATAAATGTGTTGTCCCTATGATTGATATAGAAACATGAGATAATGTGGAAATTTTTCTCAATTGAATGCTTGATAGAGTGATTTTGATAAGTTGTCTTGGTCTCTTTGGTCTTTTATTAGGTTATCAATGAATGAAGATTGATCTTATATTTATATCAATCCCTTTGGACTAATAACTCACATTAAATCACTTAAGCCAATCATTAATATATGTTTCATTTAAAAATTAGATGAATTTAGGGCATTGGACATTTGTGTCAAGTCAAAACACCAGCATTGACACTAGTGTCTATCTTAGATGTTAGTGTCCAAAGAGCAGGAGAACATGTATAGGCTCAAAAATAAAAAGGTGGAAAATATGTACATTTTAAGCATTCTGGGCAAAAAATAAGGTTTGTGTCATCAAGATAAGAATGGTCAAATTAAGAGATAGGCCAATGGGCATAAGATGGAGTATATGTGAGACTTATGAAAGAGAGAAAAGTTTATAATTGAGAAGAATAACCAAGGTCTGAGTTTTCCAAGTGTACAAGATTGAGGTGCTATATAATCATAAAAATAACATCTACATAGCTCATAATTTTATATTTTTCATGAAGAATTATGTTTTCATTTACTTATGACAAACTATTTTTCAAGGGGGGAGCTCTGTGTGTGGGAATATTTGAGTAAAGGAGAATGACAAGAAGCATAAGGATGTAAATTGATAAATTCAATAGTCAAAATTTTAAGTTATGGAAGCTCATGATGGAATATCTTCTTATGGACATAGATCAGTGGGTTGTTGTATCATGAGTTCAACATATGGGTATGAAGGTAGAATATTGGGACAACATTAATAGAAAGGCAAATAGTTTAATCAAATTGTGTCTATTAGATTTTATTTTGCTAATTGTGTCAATAAAGAAAACTTCTAAGGAACTATGGGAGAAGTTTGGGATTTTAAATCAGACATAGTCTCTAATGAACATATCATTTCTCTAAAATAAGAAGTATTGATTGAGAATGGATGATGGTGACTCTGTAGTTGAACATCTGAATGTTTTGAATAATTGTGTAAGTCAGTTACTTTCTATCAAAATTAAAATGGATGAAGAAGAAAAGTGTATTACTTTGATTTGTTCTTTGTCTGACATTTGGAATAATTTAGCTGTGGAAATAACTACTATTGCATTGACATTAAATATTAAGGACATAATAAGAGCCTTATTATCAGAAGAAATGAGACAAATATTTGTTGAGCTTTATCAAACAAAGGATATCTTGATTGTGAGAGGTTGTTCACAAAGAGAGAAACAAAAAAAGGTCCACATAGTCAAATTCTAGAGGTAAATCTAAGACTATAGCAAAAAATAAGAGAAAATTCTAGAACTATGGTAAAATAGGGAATTTTTAAAAAGATTACAAATCTAATAAGGTTAAAAAGGGTAAGTCATCTGATGATTGATATTTTGTAGAAATAAAGACCCCCGATAAAGACTTGGGTGATCTATTCTTGGTAGCATCAAGGTCACATGAATCAAGTGCCTCCTTCCATAAGACTCCCCAAAAGGAGTGGTTCTATGAATATGAAAAGATAAATGGAGGTAATGTATTCTTGGTAGACAACTCTACCTATCAGATTGTTGGTCAAGGGAGATTTAAGATGATTTTCAAATATGATCAGTTTAAAACTCTCTTTGGTGATCTATAAATTTTGGCTTTGTTAGAAATATATTTTTTGTAAAAAATATGAATGATGTGGGTGTGAAGGTGGTATTTAACAAGGAAAGCTGAAAGATGGTTTGTGGAGCCATGGTATTAGAAAGAGGAGTATACACTATAACATTATTCAATCTTGAGGCAAACACTATCAATTATGGGTGTAATAGTTTGATTGTTCTTGAGGATAGAAATGATCTGGATTGAACTCTTATACTACTTGTAGAAAAGACAATGCTTTGGCATCAGAAGATGGGTCATATTGGAGAGAAATGCCTTCAAACACTAAAAATTATAGGTATGGATGAAGGTATTTATGAATTTTCATTATATTTTTATTTATATGAACATTGTGTATATGGGAAGCAAACTTGATTAAACTTTCCTAATATTGCTACTAGATCAAATGGTATTTTGCATCTAATACATACAAATGTGTTTAGACCTATGAAAGTTCCATCTCTTAGAAATTCACTGTATTATATGTCTTTCATAAATGACTACTTTAGGAAAATATGAGTTTACTATATCAAGCATAAATAGGTTTTCAAGAAGTTCAAGGAGTTTAAGGCTCTTGTTGAAAACTAGGTGAAAAAAAAGATTAAGGTCTTAAGAAGTGATAATGGTGGATAATATTGCTCCAATGATTTTAAGCAGTTATGTAAGGAATGTGGAATTAAAAGGAAAAAGATGAATCCATTTACACCATATTGGAATGGATTTGAAAAAAATATGAATAAGACTTTGATGGATGATGTGAGAAGTATGTTAAGTGTTGCAGGCTTAGAAAGGTAGTTTTGAGGAGAAGCAGTTATAATTGCCTATTACATGATCAAAAGGTAAACCACATCAGCCTTGGTTAATAAAACTCCACAAAAAGTGTGGATTAGTAAGAAACCCTCTCTCAAACATCTTATGATTTTTTATTTTGATGCTTATATGTATGTTTCAAAAGAGAAAAGGACTAAGTTGGATAGTAAATCAATATTGTATATTTACTAGATATAATACCAGTGTGAAAGGATATAAGTTATGGAACCCAAAAACAAAGAATACTATTTATAATTGAAATGTCATCTTTAGAGAGGTTAAGGGGGTTCAAAAATAGGAAGGACAACCAAATGATGAACCTAAATAATTTCATGTTAAATTAAAAGAGGGAGAATATGTGTCTGAATTCAAAACAACTATAGAAGATAAACTAGAAAGGGAGTTTCAAGAGGAGATTCATACGAAGTAGAGGAGGAGGAATTGGAAGATGCAGAGTTAGAATCACTATTTTTTAGAAGATAAGATTGAGTGAGAAGAATACCAGAAAGATATTGTCCTTCTAATTTTTCTTCTACATTTATTTTATTAGCTTTATCAATTATTGATGAAGAGCCCAAGAATATAAAGGGGACACTTGTCTCAAATGAAAATAAGTCTTAAAAGGAGTTTATGGAGGAAGAAATGGAGTCCTTGGATTAAAATAATACATGGGACTTGGTTAAATTACCTCCAAGTAGAAACTTGTTGGTTGTAAATGGGTATTTAAGAAGAAGTATAATGTAGAAGGCTCACATGGTAGCAAAGGGATTCTCTCAGTTAAAGGGAATTAATTTTGGTTATATATTATTTCCTATTGCTAAGCTAAATTTAATTAGATTTATTTTAGTTATTGATGTTGCTTTCGATGTTGAAATAAAATAAATGAATGTAAAGACAGATTTTGTCCATGGTGATCTTGAGAAATAAAACTACATGAAGCAACCAAATAGATTTAAGGTAAAAGGAAAGGAGGGTTTGGTGTGTAGACTAAAAAAGTCTCTCTATAGATTAAAGCAATCACCAAAGATGTGGAATCATAAATTTTATTTGTATGTCTTGGGACTTGGGCTTGAATGAATCAAAGTTGATCTCTATAGGTATTTTAAACAAGAAGATGATTTTTTTGTTATAATAGGGTTGTATGTAGATGACATGTAGTTAATTGGTATAAATATGGAAATGATAAATCAAATTAAGCCTCAATTATCATTTCAATATGATATGAAGAATCTAGGTGCTTCAAAATTTAGTTTGGCAATGCAAATTAAAAGAGATAGTGTAAATAGAAAATTATAGATAAATCAAAGAAAATATATTGAAATGACTCTTCAAAGGTTTAGGATATAATAAATAAAATATGTGAGTACTTATTTTTTATTTGGTCAAAAACTATCTGTTGAAGAGTGTCCAAAGATATAACAGGAAATTGAAGACATGTATCGAATCTTATATGATAGTGTTGTGGGAAGCCTGATGTATGCAATGGTATATGCCAAACCTGATCTGGCTCATGAATTGGGTTATGTCAAATCTAGGCAATAAACATTGGATTACAGTGAAGAGGATCTTCAGGTATTTATATAAAATGCTAACTATGAAATATGTTATTAGGTTGTCTTGGTGAAATCAAGACATTGAGTCTACATGGATTTATGGATTTTGATTGGACTAGAGATCTTGACTATTGTATATCTACCAGTGCATATGTATTCAACTTGTTCAATGGATCTATCATTTTGATGAGCAAATGAAAATAAAGTTTATTATATCCACCACAAAGGTTGAGTACATGGCTTCTACTCATGCAAACAGTTTGGCTTAAAAGGTTTTGTTCCACTATTGGGTTCATTCAAAGGGATATAAGGATAGATTGTGACAATCAAAGTGAAATTTATCTTCCAAAGAATCTTGAGTATCACTCTTTAATGAAACATATTGATGTCCAATATCATTTTGTTTAAAAATGGTGGAGGAGAATAAGACACTAGTGGAGAAGGTGGACATAGATAATAATGTTGTTGATTCAATTGAGAAATATGTGAGTATTGAGAAGTTTTCTTGGTGCATAAGATTGATAGGCATGGCTTCCCTTAGCTACTAAAATAATACATTTGTGAACCCTTATGAAAAGTGTTCAACAAGTGGGAGAATGTTGAATATTTTTTAGATACTTTTCATGTGTTATAACCCTTAGGTATTATATAGCCAGGCATGACAATTGGGAACACATTTATTTTTCATGATCTCATAGGTATTTTTAACTATAGTCATAATATAGATGGTGTTATGACCCATATCTACATCTATAGTTTTATGGGGAACCTATTGTTTCTTGCACAACACACCCTAATTTCATAAAAATCATGGTACTGTTTTGTCTTTTGAAGTTTGGTCTTGCTTGTTGCAGGTCAATTGGTTTTACCCTATCAGGTTGTTGTTTTGGGCATATCTTAGTTTATGTGTGAGACCACGTCTCAAAATCCATCCTATTATGTACACCACATCTGAGAAGTAAATTTTCATATATAACACTTAGCCAAAAAATGGGCTCAGATAAGTTTTCTTTCTCCCTTTACTAGTTGGGTAAATTCCTTGATTAGGCTTATAGGGGAGGCATGGTGTTTTCAATGTAGAATGGGATCTCTAAATTCTCTCCATTGCATAGATCAGGTTCAAACGGTAAATTTTCATATATAACACTACTATTGAAAATGGATTTAGGGTTCTATTTAGTCTCCTTTTGTAACTTAAGCCTTGGAATTCTAATTAAATTTGCATGGAGGGTGAAGTGTTTTTAATGAAAATTGAGCTAATAAGTTTAATTAGGTCTTAAAGGGCCAATCATTCATTTTCCTTTGTTGGTCAAGATTTCAATCCAAACCATGTCATGGTGGAATTCACACTCCCTCCCTTTGTTGGTTAGGGATTAAACCTTGACCATGTCAAGGGGGGCCTCACAACCCCTCATGCTATGGTTGTCAAGCTTGAAGGCTTGACTAAGCCTTTGAGGGCCATGGTCATTGGGGTTTTCAACTTGACTAGGTTGTGGGGGGGGAGGGGGGGGGGGGAATTTGGCCCCCATTTATTTAATTAATTTAATTTTAAACTAATCAGGTTGTTTAAGTCATTTTTTGACATTTAAAAACTCCTGATTAGCACTAAAAATTACTTGAGAATGATTATTTGCTCATATCTTTTGCCTCAAAGATCCGTTTTCAGTGCCATCAGTTATGTTGGAGAGATGGTTTAACCATCTTGGTAGTGGAGTATATTTTAAAGGAAGAAATGACAAATTTGAAACCCATAAATTTTGTGACTTAAGTGTTCTCATAAAATGTCGCATTCAATTATTTTAATTTCTCTTTTTTTATTACAAAAAGGTGATGTTTTATTTTTTTGTCTTTTGCAGAATTGGACAAGGAAAGAGACACCCACTCAAGGAGAATATTTTAACTAGAAGAAAAAACATGATACCAACATTTAATGGTGCAAAAGAGCATCAAGGAGGGAGCTCTTGTCTTAGACACGTGTACATAAAATATTTTGTTCTTCTAATTGTCCTTTGTTACGAAATTTAATGTTTGGGATTATTACATTTAATCTTGGTATTTATTGTCTTAAGAGGTTTTTTGGCACAATAAATATGGGCCTTTGATCTTGACCCATATATTTAATATTTTCATCCACCTTATGAATGGAAAGATTGTCTTCATCTAGACTAAGTGTCTATATAAGACTTGAAATAAGACTAGATAGGGGTTAGAGATTTTTTGGAAGAGATTAAAAGAACTCATTTTTATTTTTATCCTCCTCTAAACATGAGTTATGTTGTTATGCAACCAAAACTTGAAATTCATTTGGTGATAATGAATTCTTACAAGTGTTTTCTATGCAATATATGTCAAATTAAAAGGCCTTGAAGATTGAAGTTCATCATCTATGCATGTATATGGTGATTGTGTTCATATTTTATTCATAGCTAACAATCTCCTTAGACTTCTACACCAAATTTCAGTTGTGGTTGCGTGTATACTAACCAAACTAAAGATTGGTTTCATGGGATTTATTTAATCAACCAAATCGATTTCATCTAATGAAACAAGATCATTTCTTTCCTCTTTACCTTCATATTTTGTTCTTTTTTATAAATATGTTAGTGTAGGTTTAATGTAGATTTGAAATTGCAATCCGTGTTTACAAGCTCTCCATGTTTACAAGCTCTTTGTGTTTACAAGCTCAATCTTGATTGAAAATATTAAATTTTGTTGTTTATGGAATGATTTATTTATGTATGCAATGAATATGTATTGAATCAACTACATTTTCTATGTTAAATCTAAACTTGTTGAATTTTGGGTAATTTTTTTACACTTGTTGTCTTGGGCTATGTGATTGAACCTCACATCAACACATCAATAGATTTATACAAGTTTTCCTATCATTTATCTAAGATTTATTTCAACATACCCTTTGAAATGGAATAATTTCACATTAGCCAATCAGGTTATCTAGTATACCATGACCTGGTGATATAGACCTTGGAGAGATTCCATCTCTTTTCATGAGACATAGGGTAGATTTATACCCTATTTAAGTGGTGTGTCAAATGACTTATCAATATAACCATTATAGGTTGTATTATTGTCCCATGGTATTATAAGATTGCTTAGGTAATTATCTATTAATTTGCCTCTGTGTGTGTGTGTGTGTGTGTGTATGTATGTATGTATGTATGTATGTATGTATGTATGTACGTGTACGTGTATGTGTATGTGTATGTGTATGTGTATGTGTATGTGTATGTGTATGTGTATGTGTATGTGTATGTGTATGTGTATGTATGTACGTACGTACGTACGTATGTATGTATGTATGTATGTATACTTGCACATGTAGGAGGGAAAAATTAGAATTGAGAAGTACACTGTTATATTACGAGACAATTAATTTAATACAATAGTAACATAGGTTACTATGTTATTTTTTTCTTGTAAAGGCTTTCTAGTTGAAATCTTGTGTATTATGTAATATTATATGTGTGCAATTTATTATGTTCAATTTTAGCATAAATATTATGTTAGTATTACTTATCTTGTATTGTTTTATTGTTCATATTCTCTTCAAGGAGCATGCTAGGGAAAATCAAACATTACTAATGCATCCATATTTATTAAATTAGTGGGGATCAAAATTTGATTCACCTGAAATAGATGCCCAAAGCCTGAGAAATAACATCCCAAAGTTTCTCAAGTTCATAGAAAGCTATTTTTAACAAGTTTTTATAGAAGCATTTTGGAAAAAAATGGATAATGCCATCACATTTGGAGTGCTTAAAAATACAGGAGTAGATTTTCAATTCATCAAAAACAAACACTCGGAACTTGAGATATTAAGACCATAAATATCCCAAATTTATTTTATATGTGTAGGTTACAAATATATATATATATATATATATATATATATATATATATATAAGTATTCATGTAATTGTAACCTACACATATAATATATATATATATATGCCCAATAAGCCCCATAGACTTGCCAACCTCTTATAGGCCATAAAGTCCCACTTAAACCTACCCAGGGCTACTGCCACTTCACATGGCCGTCACTATTGCACACATTCTCTATCACCATAATGTAACTTTATGGTAGCACAAACTTTGTGAATGCTTATTCACTTTATTATAAATTTTAAAACTTGTATATTTTTATGCCATGGTTTTTGGAAAAAATGTGATAGAGCTTTTTATCACAATTATTCCATTAAAAAAGTATTCCAATCCATAAAGTTCACTTAAAATTTTAATGATTTTTATCAACAAATTATTTTTAAAATATTTATATAAAGTTTTGGTAATTGTTTTATTATAAATTTTTATAACACAATAAAAAAATTTCATTATTATTATAATTATTCATAAAATATTATATAATCATTATATTTTTAAAAAAATGTCCAAGTGTAACATTTGTAAGTGGTGCTTATATGTATGTTTGTGTATGTGTGTGTGCACACGTGTGCACGCATGTGGATATTTTTGTAATCATCTTGGGGAATTTGGGATAGACCCTTTTCGCCCATTTTCTAGAAAAAATGAAAAAAAAAATTATTGGCGAGTTTCATTCCATGCTCATTCAACATTCTTATAGTGATCACATCTACTCAATTCATTTGGTTCATAACATAGACTTATAATCATATATTATTTGTGATCTAACATCACATCACATCCAATCTTCCCAATTGGTCTTTTTAAGATCCTTCACAATCATGGACACATATTAGGGTTTGTTTCCAATTTGTGGGAAAGAAGCTCTCAATGTTTATCTACTTCTGACATATACTTTATCATGTTTTTCCTATTGTACCACATAGTGTTCCATTATGTTCATTGATGTCATTGGTCGATTGTAGCTACTTCCTACACACTTTCAAAAAAATGGTAACACAACTACACTTCACTACTGTTGCACTTCATTCATCAAGTTTGTAACTTTTTTATTTCAAAAATTATCTTGTTGCACACCACTATGTAGACCTATGACTCATTAAAATATTTATTTTGTGACTATTTTGGCAAAAAACCTTTTATTTCATGGTTTCTATTGTTAATCGAATTTTATTATTTGACTGGCCGACTCTTCACCAACATTGTTTTGCTATTTGTCTTCATTTCTCTCTACATTATTCATTTTTTGTATACATTAGAGGCCATAGCTAATATTGTGGTGAATAATGATAAGGATGTATATGGGCACTTAGGATAGTCACATATCCTATAATCTTCATTTGACACTATGTATTTCATCCTTATAAAAATACATGTAAATAGTGATTAAATTATTGTTATCTTAATTGTAATGATAAATGTAGTTAGAACATTTTTAGGGATGTCTATCACCTATTCATTAGGGATGATTTTACCATTTCCTCTTCTCGTGTTTGAATTACCAATAAGAATTTAAAATCAAATTCATGTTTTTTAGGATAGTTGGTTATCATTGTAAAGTTTATTTAAAGGCCTCATCTATGAATATAAATTGGTTATAGCTTATGTATTTGAAATTTCCATTCCCATTATGTGCATTTTCATCATTAATCATGTTTATGGCTACTTTGTTAGGGATTCAATCGTCATACTTTGTGTAGACACTATGACCACCACGATCTTGGTTTGGTGTGGTTCTCCAGAGCCAAATTAGGGGGTTACCACTTTTTGAGTTTAAGCTATTCTTTGAATTGTATGGTTCACGTAATAATATATCACCTTGTATTTTTCAATTTCTATGTTGGATAAAAATATATTTTCATGGGACTCCATGTTGACATTTTCATCCTTACTATACGAGCTAAGGCTTGATTTATGTGTAAATTTAGGTGCATTATGTGAATGGCAAACACATAGATCAATCAAACAATATTTACATGAAACCTTAGGATAATTTTTGTCTCAAAAAAATTGAATGCTTAATTTAGCTTGGATTGGGAAGTTTGGTAAATAATATAAGGATATAAAACATTCAAGAGCATGACCCCTTAAGCCTTTAGGAAATAATTACATAAGAACCCTATCAATATAAACAAGAGTATGCTATGAAGCATAAAATGAATGTATTAAATAGAAACAAGAATCATTATTTCCATTATAGATTTGGTATTAAGCACCTCTGAAGATTTGCAGTAGGAATCAATTTTAGAGTATTTATTAAAATCATAAGATTTAGTATAAGTGTCGAAGAACTCCTTGTGAATCTGTTTCTAATAGGATGCTTGCACTATGTAATTATTGATTTGAGAAAAGGAAATATTGGTTTTAAGAATGAATCTACACTCACTATTAACTAAGGGGTGATGTTATCTATTGTATATCTAATCTCTAGATAATTTAAACACATGCAAAAATAGGGTCCCATAGCTAATGTCCAGGGTTTGGAACAATAGATCTAATTTTTTGACTACACATTAGGGATCTAACATATACACAACAAATGAATAAATAAATGGAATTTAATAATAGTAATATCATGAAAATATAAAAATAGAACCTCAATTTCTTCAAAATTTGGTGGATTAAATTAGAACAAACATGGAAGCATGCATACTAGATGAATCCAAACACACAAGGTTTTAGTAAATTTTAGAAACGAGATTGACATATGCATTGAGATCGAACAAATCAAGCACAAGTGAGGTTAGGGTTACATATTTAGGAGCATGTAATATAATTATCCCTATTATTTTCATAAATTATATTTCCCTAAGGTTTGAGAACTAACACAAAGTAATTCAGATCTAAAATTATTGTTGTAGGATGAAATAGCACCCTTTGTAGGAGAGTTTCTCAGGGTCTCTCACTCCTAGCTACAAGCATTGGGATAACCTCAGGTTTTGGGTATCCTATAGTGAGGTTGAACCTATAGGCTTTTTAATGAGGCTAGTTTCTCATATGCTTCACTTCAACTCGTATTTCCCATGCTAAAATCTATTGTTGACTAAGGAAAAGGGATATGAGGATAACATAAAAAGGAAATCTATGCTAAGGGAGGTGATGTACCAAATAGAGAGTGATCCACATTCAGACTACGAACCTTAATGACTACTACTTGATAGGACCTAAGTTCCCCAAAGCTCTGACACAACTTGTCAGATTTAAGAGCACACATGATTACCATTGTATAAGCGACTTAAACATGCGGAAATAACCAGAAGAACAAATAACTATCAATGAGAAAACACACAGAATATGAGAGGCAACACACAATTGTTTTCAACTCATTACAAAAGAAATTACAATAAAGAGATCACACTCTTCTTCCACCTCTATGAGGCTTCCTCCTCAAGGGTTCCAAGTAATCTTCCCACCTGAGTAATCTTCTCTCATAGGTCACAACTAACAACTAACACAAGCTGTTGTTCACCTCATTGTATATCCAGTACAATCGAGTATGAACCGGTAATCCAAGTAGATCTCACCATGATCCTGCTCCTGATGTATTGCTGTCACCTTGATCTTGCTCCCCCGTCGATCCTCTTCTGACCCTTGCATACACACATCCCTGTAGACCAACCTGATCTTACTTATCACATGTAGATCTCCACCATGATCCTGCAACACCCTGCATATCAAACCTGATCTTACATACATGAGGAATCCTACTTGATTCCACCATGGGAAGAACTCTCCAAGTTCTACTTGGGTTCTACAAGTTCAACACAGTTCTTCATTTAACAATACAACCCATGAGTCTATTATATAGATCTCATGCATACAATAATTAGACAAGCGGCTCAAAGACTCGAACTGGTCTCTATCATGAAAACTCCGCGTTCACTTAACTGATTGTTCGTCAACAGCAATTCTGACTACCACAGGCGACCGACGTCAGTCCCTGGCTGACTGGAGGTGACCGACACCGATCAATCTCCTGCCAATGCCAGTTTCCTTTGCACTTCCCCTAATCGACGTCGATTGTGGCCTACTAACGCTGGTGACTGTCATGCTCAGAAACCTCCTCCTTCTGTTTGCAACAAGGTGAAGCTTTTAGCTCCACACCCTAACACTACTAAACTTAAACAAGACATAGTCTAGTTGATCCTATTTCAAAGCCACAAGCATGAGTAATGGTGTGGAGGTCAAAGGGGAGGATGCACTTTGAAGGGCAGAAGGAATAGGTCTGTAGGAGAGACACTATAACTTATAACACTTCAGAAAGGCACCAAAGGCTAACACATCACACGACCTGTAAGAAACTAAGAAAACTAAATTGAGGTGCATATAGAAATCATAGATGATGAGAGAAAACATACATTCTGAAAGTTAAACTCTAATAATGCACACTTGACTTCACTGAAAATCAAAAAGTTATCTTGTATTACTTTAAGAGAGTGTTACAAGTAAATTTTGACAAAGTAACTCTATCACTAGTTGAGGGATCCTTTTTAAGGTTTAAAAGTTTGTATATATAGCAAAAAGGGATGAGAGAAGAGGGGACTTGCATGAGAAATGGAGAGGTATGCCATAAATGGCTATAACCACCACCATTGTCTTTAAGTTCTTTTGTTTTCAAAACATGCAACTACATTGATCATGAGATGAACCACCCAGGATCACCACAAATCTCCTTGATCCCTTCACACATTCAAGGCTTCCCTTTTTAGAGTTGAGAGAGCCATGTCATGGGTAGCTGCATGTTCCCACCAAGTGTGCATGATTTGATCTCTTGCATTTAAAACATGGCATGCTCCTTATTGTTGTCTTGGACTTATATGGTCTCTATAGATTAAAATTGACACCACCCTTGATTTTTTTTTGCATGTCTACTTATTTGCTTGTGTATGGATGCCAATGAGTCATTGATCTCCTACCAGTTGAATGCATATTTGACACTTTCCATACACACTTTCACCTTTGAGATTTGTTGACCCTTTAACCTCCACTCATCGTCGATCTTCAATGTAAGATTTGATTATGAGTCATTGGATCTAGCTCTTGAAATGCTACCATGTGTCATCTCTACTTTTGGATAGAGACCCCTTTGATGGTTTTTGAATGCTAATGGCCAACTTATTTTGAGCCTTTTTTTCATAGGATTGACTCTTCAAAAATCTATTTCACCCTTTCGACTTCAGATTATTTGCACCGGGCCAATTCCTTTGGGCTTCAAAAATGGACTTTTCCTTCAAACAATTTATCCACAACTTTTTCCCATGGACCTACTTTATGAACTTCTTCCCAAAGGAATTTTTTTAGACTTCTTCATTTACTTTTGGAAGTGCCCTTTGACAAAAAGGCAAGTGCCCCTTAAAAATTTGGAAGTGGACAATTTCCCTGAGAAAATAGCATTCAGAGAAATTGTTTAGGGCACTTTGTTTAAAAATATAATCCTTTGGAACCGTTCCTTCGAACAAATTATTTGAAGGAATTCCAACACTTAGTCAAAAACAAAACACCTGAAGAGAGAACACCTAACCAAAAAGGAAAAATTTCCTTTGAGAAATTGACACCTAGCTTAGAAAAGGCCCAAAAGAATTTTTTTTTCCTTAGTCTCCATACAGAGTCTGAAAGAATGAACAAGTAAAGACTTAGCTGAAAAAGATTTTGCACTTAGATTTTTGGCTTGCAGGCTTATCCTTGAACACTATTGGTGTGGTTCTAAAAATATGTTTGGATCCTATTCTAAGCTTTTGATCCACTACTTCATCAAACCATGCAAGAGACTTATATGTGGACAAAAAATGGCCAACATCTTTGGCGACTCACAGAGGTTGCATGTCTGTCGACGCAAGAGAACCTAGACAATGTTGCCTCATTAAATCCATCCATTGGGCATGGATTCAAGTCACTTTTCACTGAACTAGAACTCCCTTTAAAGAATTAAGGACAATCATAATAAAATAGACACTGTACCCAAGGAACTTGGGGAAGGGAAACACAATCGAAAAGGATGTGCACAAGGCACTTAGAGGAAAACATGAGAAGTTATAGAAAATGTACAATATATACAATGGCTATAAAATATTCTAATAGCAAGGCTTTAGATGAATCTCATTAACTAGGATGGGTAGTATCTCTCCATCTAATTGGGATAGCTAAAAAGCATTATGTTGTTTGCATCTGTGGATCAAATAAGGACCACTCCACAAGTTGTCAAATTTGGTAGGGTTGCCTAGCTTGGCCTTAATTAATTCCCACTTGAGTACCAAATCCCTTTCCTTGAAGTCCCTTGCTATGGCTCTCTTGTCAAAGGCTTTCTTGACTTAAGCTTGATGTGATTCTTTTTCACTACAAGGTCTCTCATTTATTCAAGCTCCACGAGTTCTACAAGTCTCACATGCATGGGCTCATCTTCCATCAACTCCAACTAAAGGGCTAGTTATAATGTAGGCAGCTTAAGGAAAATGGGAAACTTGGCCTCCCTTCCATATACTAAGATGTATGAATAATTACCAATGGCAGCATTAGGAGTCACTCTATTAGCCCACAAGGTTGTATTTAGTTTAGTGTGCCATGTCCTCTGGTTCTCTTTCATAGTTTTTCTAGATGATTCTCAACAAATTTTTATTTATGGACTCAACCAGTCCATTTACTTAAGGATAATAGTTGGAAGAGGTGATGAGGTAGATGCCCATCTTGAGAGCCCATTCACTCATTTTTAGACTAAGGAATGATAATACATTATCAAAAATGATAGTGGATGGAACACTAAACCTAGTCACAATGTTGTCATAGAAGTCTAGGACTACACTTTCATTAAATTCTTTCAATGTAATGGATTCCACGTACCTGGTGAAGTATTCAGTTGCAGTAAGCACCCATCTATGTCTTGCACTTGATGGAGGGTTGATCATTCCTATGAAATCTAGCCCCCATTGCATGAAGGGTTGCTCTACCTAAATTAGGCTGAGAGGAAGGGTTCCCAATCTTTGCTTTCCCACAGATAAAGCACACTTTTGGTATTTATTTACCCATGCATAGGCATCTTTTAAGAGGTTGGGCCAGTAATAACCAACCCTCCTTATCTTTGTTGTTGTGGTCCTTGGAGCAAAATGGCCTCTTGCAAGCCCATCATAGAATTGCTCTAAGAGCCTTGTCACTTGGTCATCATCTATGTACCTTAGGAGCACTCCATTGAGGTCCTTTCTAAATAAAACTAGATCAACCAATGCATAAGGTATGGACTAAAGTCTAAAATACCTTCTTTTTTCCCTATCCATACCTTGTGGGCACTCACCTGTTATCAAGAAATGTGTCATATCCTAGAGCCAACTAGTGTGAGGTAGAGGTGCATCTGTTTGTGAGTTATTTTGTGTTACTAAGATAACCTCTTTGTCTTCATGAAGGTCATCAACCATATACTCACACAAGCCTTTACCTCTTACTAGCTTAGTGACCTTGATCTCCATGTCATACTCCATGACCTTGGTAATCCAACTAGCTCTCCTTTCATTCAAGTCTTTGTTAAGAAGGAAGTCTCTCACTCTAAGATGAGAAACCATAAGATATATTTTACTGTTGGAGAGCGTTGGCCTAAGCCTTTTAAGGCTTCTTACCATTGCAAGGACTTGCTTCTCTATGAAAGTATACCTCGCTTCATACCCTTCAAGCCCCTAATTGAAAAATGCTATTGGTTGCTCAAGTCCTTCACCATTCTTTTGCATCAACATAGCTGATATATTATCAATATTGGAAAAGGCATATAGTATGTAGTCTCTTGAGAAATCAGGATTCATGAGTGTAGGTTCTTGGGTAATGGCTTGCTTAATAGCCTCAAATGTTGATTTACCTTCATTTGACCAAGTGAACACTTGGTTCTTCTTCAACATAGCAGTGATGGGTTTGACCAAGTTTTCAAAACCTGCTATAAACCTTCTCACAAACTTTATTTTCCAAGGGAAATTTTGAAGTCCGTTCTTATGCTTGGGTAAGGATATGGCCAAGATGGCACTTATTCTATTAGGATGAATAACTAATCCTTGTTTTGAGACAATGTAACCCAATAGCTTACCTTCATGCATGGAAAACACACACTTCTTAGGATTCAAAGAGATCCCA
This sequence comes from Torreya grandis, assembly GCA_037957365.1. Classification (NCBI taxonomy): domain Eukaryota; kingdom Viridiplantae; phylum Streptophyta; class Pinopsida; order Cupressales; family Taxaceae; genus Torreya; species Torreya grandis. The sequence goes on from JARHVA010001063.1 coordinate 2,710,379, forward strand.
TACTCTTTGCATCTCTCAAAGATCAACCTTAGGTGGTCCATGTGTTCATTGGTATCCTTGGAGAAAACCATGATGTCATCTAAGTAAACCTGCACCATTTGATTCAAAAATCTTTGGAAGACCATGTCCATTGCTATTTGAAAAGTGGATACAACATTTGATAAGCCAAAAGGCATTTTTTGGTATGCATATGTGCCCCATTTAGTGGTGAAAGAAGTATTGTATTGATCTTCTCTTCGTACCAGCACTTGGTTGTAACCTGAAAATTCATCTAGAAAAGAAAAATGTTGTAAACTTGAAACTATTTGAAGAAGTTGCTCCATGGATGGTAGAGGGTAATGGTCCTTCAAGGAGACCCTATTTAGATCTCTAAAGTCAACACATAGCCTAATCCCCTGATTCTTTTTCCTTACAGGTACCAAATTAGCTACCCATGATGAGTACTTAATGGAAAAGATGATCTTAGATTCAAGTAACTTGGTCATTTCTCTCCTCATAAGCTCTTCTATTTTGGGGTTAACGGACCTTTATTTTTGCCTGACAGGCTTAGCATTAGTCTCCAACTCTATAATATGTTAGGCTAACTTTGGATCAAAACCTTTTAGGTCACTATATTCCCAAGAAAAGATGTCTTCATATTCCTTACAAAGTTCAATGAAAGCATGCTTTTATGCCTCATTGTTTACCTTCCCAAGCTTGAGGAGCTTGTCCTTGAAAATAAGGACTCTTTCATAGTTTTCCTCATCAGTTGACAACACTACCTTGTCTTTCCTCATATGGTTTCCCTCCTAGAAAATTACTTCAAGGGTGACGAGCCCTTTAGGAAGTTTGTTAGACCTTAGTTGAATAATTTGATCCTCATACTGATGTTTAAATTTACCTTGGTTTGCAGAGAACTCTACTTTTTACCATGAGAAACAAGTAATTTTTTTGTCATCTTCAAAGACTTGCCAGTGGGCTTCATTATGTGGTACTGACAACCTCACCATCAATTGAAAATGCTTGAACTTTGGCCTCTTTTAGCTTACTTTGAATATGAAACTGGGATCCCATGACTCCTGTTGTCTCCCAAAAATAGCTTTCATTTTTCGAACAACATTTGAATTATTTTGGTCTTACAGACCAAAATTGTATCTTCCATTTTCAAAATTTTGTCTTAGACTTTCAGTTTCCTCATTTTCAAGGCTTCTCAAAAAATCTACAGACATTGCTAGTCAAGTTCAATGGATTTTACATGATGATTTCTACAGACTTTGTATCTTCAGATTCTACAGGCAGGTTCTTTTATCGGGTTCAAAGGCTTCTGCAGGGATTTTCAGTCAAAAGATCAGTTTTCAACACTTGGTCATTTTCTAGGATTAGTTCAGAGCTTTGGTTCAATTGAAAATCTTCATCAACAAGCATCTAAATATAAAAGGAGACCTGAATCATTAAACTGTTGAACCATTGAACCACTTTGGTTCAAAGGTTCAACGGGTTCAAAGTTCAAGAAGTTCAATGTCTTTGGCAAGAGTTAAGCGCTTCATCAAGGTTTGAAGTTCAATCGCTTCAAACGATCATCGGCTTCCAAACATTTGGTCAAATCAAAGTGACTTGAACTGTTGAACCATTGAACCAATTGGGTTCAAAGGTTCAACAGGTTCAAAGGTTCAATGACATGTTCAACCAAAAGAACAGTTCAATCATTTCGTTCAACCAAGCAGTTCAATGCTTTATTTCACTCAGACGGTTCATTTCCTTTGTTTCAGCGTCTTTGGTTCAACCATTTGGTTTGTCAGTCGATTTAAGGCTTTTGTTGAACCATTGAACCAAATTTTGCTTCAACATCTTGGTTCAATAAAAAGGTTCAACGGATAGGTTCAATCAAATAATTCAACTGTCGGTTCAAAGGTAAGTTCAAATATTCAGTTCAATGCTTAGTTTATCAGCTTGTTTTATTCGTTGAACCATCAGCTTGAACCACTGGCTTGAACCATTTTGGTTCAAAGCCTTGGTTCAACCGATTGGTTCAATGTATTGGTTCAACACCAAAGTTCATTCAATGGTTCATTGCTTTTTGGTTTAAAGGACTTGGCGCGCTTCATTGAACCTTTGAATCGGTTCAACTAATGGTTCATCAGCCAAGTTTAAAGGGGCAGTTTAATGCTGAAAGGAACTTTTCTGAAGGACAAGTTCCCTTGCGGAGGACACTTCATCGACCAAAGCACCCTTCAAATTTTCAAAAGAAATCCAAAGACTTGTTCAAACATTTGACGGAACAAATTTTTGCAGACTTTTTGTCCACAGGAATTTTCCCGAGACTTTTCGTTTATGGGAATTTTCCCTGGGGAAAATGTCCATGGGAAATGTCCACGAGGAATAGCCCGGGGGGAATTTGCAAAGGGCCGACAAAGCACCTCAAAGGGCAGGTGCCCTTGCGAGGGACTCTCAGCTATCAATTTGAGACACTTCTTGAAGCCAAAGGGTCACCCGAAGAAGCCTGAATGCCCAAAAGGGCAAGCCCAATCTTGAAAAGCGCCAAACAGAAAGCCAAAAGAAGACCAAGGGGTGATGCACCCAAAGACGTCAAAATCAACACAGCCGAATAGCCGTTGGAAACATAGTGACGGGCGCATGAATGTCAAATTGAAGACAACAAAATAACTATTGATCCTTTGAACATATAGAACATAATACATTCACAGATTTCAAGGTCAAGACTAGCAAAAAGTGGGGAAGGAACAGAATAACAAACTGAATCCAGGACTCGATTCAATTAATCAAAAAAGGAGGAATGATGAAGATAAGATCAGACCGCTAGACAGACATTGAAAGTTGTAAACTTTCAATTGCACGACTTGTTTACCTACATTGAGAAGATCAAATGGGTAAAATGCCCCAAAGTTTCAGCTTGTCTTCCTAACATTTCCCAATGCATCATGATGTATTACTGTTCCCAAGTCTTTCTTGAAGTGGCTATATAAGGGACTTTCTTTCATTGTAAAAATATCTTCTTTTTGATAATCTGAATGAAACTCTGTCAAAATTGAGAGGCATCATTGAGACTTTGTGCTCAGTCTGTTTATCATATTTTGTTAATGAAAACAAGGGACTTTTTCAGACTTTGTGCTGTGATATCTTTTTTTTCATTAATTTAATAAGCAGGATTAGTAAATTTGTCAAGAAGGTGTCCTGAAGAATCAACTGTGGAGAGACTTTGTGCCCCCATAGCTGCCTTCAATGTGTTTTTTTATTATTGTTGTGTAAAGGACTTTGAGAATACTTTGAGCTTTCATTGCCCTTCGTATATCACTCTTGAGTATTTCAGGTGCAGACTTTGTGCTGTCTTGATTTGTTGGTTACCATATTTTTAGTCATATTCTGCTTTTATTTCCAGGAGTATTCTTGTGGCTGGTTGAATAGTTATTTTGAAAGAAGAGGAGTGATGTCTGTCATTCTCTTGAGTTTTTCCTTTGTTTTGTTGACATCATCTCTGAAGAAAGAGAGATGGATGTTTGGTCCTACCCATGAGTATTATTTTTTGTTCATACATATACATAGCATATCCATAGGGAACCTCCCCTTGATGAGAGGAGAGATCAATCTCCTTCTGATGTGATAAACTTACACATTAGGATGACTAATCTTCTTGCTTTGGTTGATAAGACCTATTTTGTTTACCAGTACGCTGATAGACAAAATATTCAACCAACAACTACCAACCTGTTAGCATGCTGATTTTGGTTCCTTGGTACAGCTTGAATGTTAAAAGCTTTAAAATATTCAATTAGGTCCCATACTCTGTTTTGTAGGACCTCATCAAAAGATTCTTCATAATGTTTAGGTTCCTAACTTGTTTCACTATAAACACACTCTCTCTATATACTTGCAACTGCTTGATTCTCCTCTTACGGGCCCATTGGAGGCCATGGATTAGACCTTTATATTCTATTGTATTAGAGGAGCAATTGAAATATAACCTATAAGAAGAGAAAAACCTATCATCTGAAGGGCAAACCAGCATTACCCCTGCACTTACTCCATTTTTTCTCTTTGAACCATCAAAGAACAACTTCCACATACCATTGAGGTCTTCTTTAGGTCCAATGAGGGAAGGCATGAGTTGATTTTATTCATGCAGCAAATAGACACCCATGTCTCTTTCCTCAGCACCTTACAAAGGGTTGAGAAATTGATTATCCCCCCATAGCTCATCCAAAAACAAATCTAGAATCTCCTCAGGATAAGTATTTAGTTCTTGACCAATTATAAACTCATCCTCATCAAGGATAGTATAATTGAGGTTTACATTATCTAGTTGATGGGGTTCAATGTGAAATTGTGACATGGGTTTAGCTTTGATTGATACTTTAGTCTCATAACTTATTCTAAAATCCATGTAGGACCAATATGTTGTTAGATAAGCCCTAATTTTGGCTGTGAATTCCCTAGATAAGCATAGAGCAAAATGAGGAGCTACATCAAGGATCAACACAACCTGAACCACCAAAACACTAGGGCAAGCATGCAAGGTCAAGCTCAAATCCTTGATGATACCAGATGGCTTTGTGGAAGAACCATCAAGCTGCATAACTCCTTTAGATTGAGGTTCATACTTTAAACCAAGTTGGTATGCTATAGATTGTGGCATTATCAAAGTGATAGCTCCACTATATACCAAGAAATTATGCACAAAAGAATCACCAATGATTAATGAAATGTAGAACAGAGGAGGTTTGACTACCTTACTTGATCCTTTTCCCAAAGGACCTTGGGTTGCATAGGTAAAGACCTCGATTTCTTTATTTAGTTATTTACATGTAGTTATTGTAACACCTATCTTAGATGAACCTTCTTGAAGGATATCCACTTGACCGGGCATGGAAAGCATGTCCCACATTGGTACACTTACATTGGACTTTTTCATTTGTTCAACAATATTGATTGGTGGACCACCAATCTTTGCATGAGCTTTGTGGGCCACTACTGTTGTTTGTTGAATTTGTGAGTTTAGTGGATCAAAACCTTTCTCCTGATTCTAATTTTTAGGAGGTGTTAGGACCCTTGGAGTGATATTAGGCTCGTTAGGCTTAGACAATGAAGGAGTAATGATAGGAGGTTCTCTAAATGCTTCTTGATTACCATCCATATTCCTTATTTTGAACCTTGTATTAGTTGCCATTAAAAAGTATGCTTGACTAGAACTAGCCTACTAATTGAGCACATAGCATTCTTCTTGCTCATTGATAACCATTGTAGCATCTGACTGGTTAGATACTTGATTAGATCCTTGGTCTTGTGGAGACTGTCCTAGTTTTGTCATCATGGGGATCTATGTGTTTTCAACCATAAGAGCTTGATTGTATCCATAAGCAACAAATTGTTGCCATTGGTCATTGAAATTCTAGTTAGAACCATTAGTTGGGACAATGGATTGCCCAAAAGACTAATTCCAAGCCATTGTCCCTTTAGCCTCTTAAGCCATATTATTTTGAAAAGGAACTAAGGAGTTGGAAGAGCCTGTAGCATTTGGATTATAGTTGTTTTGTCTAGCATAGTTAGGCTACCCTTGTCCTTGGAAATTTCCTTTGTAGGGTGGCCTATTTTCTTGATAAGACTATTGTTGAGGCTGATTGGAACTTGTTAAGGTTTATTGAACTAAGCTTGCCTTTTTACATTTGTCGAGGATTAGAGCATGATTTTAAGTTCTAGGTAGTTTTTTTGATCTTGGGAATCACTCGATCTGCTATTGGAGGCCTTTTCTTACTTGGGTAAAGGCATAGTAGCAATTGCTGGGGTTGGAAGAATAACATCAAGTGGGGGAATAACCACAAGGGGTGGTCTAATTTCTAGGAAAAGAGGCATTGGGGGTCTAGGAGAAAGCTAGCCAGCCTGAACTAGGCAATTTTTTGCTTTAATAGCCACCTCATAAGCATCTAACAATATGTCCCCTCCCATGGATTGGATCATTACAACTATATCAATATTTAGAGCCTTCAAGTAGTATAGGAATGCAAAGTTAGGGGACGATCTAATAGAGACTGGATATCCCAAGCCTTTTGGAATCTTATGTTAAAATCTTGCATGACTTCATGGGGGGCTTTCTTAATTGTGGTAAGCTATTCTACAAATGACAAATGGTCACTCTTGTCTATAAATATCTTACACAAGGCCTCTCCTAAATGATTTCATGATTAAATAGAATTAGGAGCTAAGCCTCTATACCAATCTAAAGCTTTTCCCTTAAGGGATACAATTAACAGTGTAATAGCTATATGTTTTACAACAACATTATGGATATTGTAAAAATTAGCTATGTCATTGATGTGTTCAATAGGGGTTGTGACTTGGTCTCCTATAAAATATGGGACACTTTTAAGAGCTACTACTGGCATAAGATCATATTGTGGTAGATTCAAAGGACTTTGGCCACTGAAGCCTACAAAATCTCTTTGGGGAATCATGGTAGCAAGAGGGGCTAATAAGGATCTTCTTATGTAGGTATACCTCATGACTAGTTTAGGAGAATAGTTTCCTATGTATGGGTGAGTATGGATGAACCTTAACCTTCTTGCTGAGTTTAAAGGTAATTCAAAAAATTCAGAAGGAATACATCTAGAAGTTGATCTTGTAGTCACCTTTGGCATAAAATATAGTTACTGTTCTACCACCAGATTATTGAGTGTTCTTTGGAGTCACCAAATACTAAATGATGGAAGCTATAACAACTGCAAATTGATCAAACCAACATCAAACTTGACCAATCTTCCTTGAAAATAGTCTCACCAGGCATGCTAGAAACTGTTGTAGGCTGAAATTGCACCGTTTGTGGGAGAGTTTCTCAAGCTCTCTCACTCCTAGCTACAAGCATTGGGACAACATTAGGCTATGGGTATCCTATAGTGAGGTTGAACCTCTAGGCATTTTAATGAGTCTAGTTCCTCAAATGCTTCACTTCAACTCTTATTTTCCATGGTAAAATCTAATGTTGACTAAGAAAAAGGGATAGGAGGATAACATAAAAATGAAATATAAGCTAAAGGAGGTGATGCACCAAATAGAGAGTGATCCACCTTCAAATTGGGAACCTTAATGACTACTACTAAACTTAAACAAGACACAGTCTAGCTAATCCTATTTCAAAGCTACAAGCATGAGTAATTGTGTGGAGGTCAAAGGGGAGGATGAAATTTGAAGGGTAGGAAGGAATAGGTCTGCAGGAGAGACACTATAACTTATAATGCTTCAGAAAGGCACCAAAGGCTAACACATCACATGACCTACAAGAAACCAAGAAAACTAAAGCGAGGGGCATAGAGAAATCATAGATGATGAGAGAAAACATACATTCTGTAAGTTAAACTCCTAAAATACACACTTGACTTCAACAAAAATCAAAAAGTTGTCTTGCATTGCTTCAAGAGAGTGTTATAAGGAAATTTTGATAGAGTAATTGTAACACCAGTCGAGGGATCCTTTTTAAGGTTTAAACGTTTGTATATATACAACAAAAAGGGATGAGAGAAGAGGGGACTTATGTGAGAAATGGAGAGGGATGTCATAAATGGCTTCAACCACCATTGTTGTACTTGAGTTCTTTTACATTCAAAACATGCAATTGCATTGATCATGAGATGAACTACCAAGGATCACCACAAATCTCCTTGAGCCATTTGTGCATTCAAGGCTTCCTTTTTTGGAGCTGAGAGAGCCATGTCATGGGTAGTTGCATGTTCCCACCAAGTATACATGATTTGATCTCTTGCATTTAAAACCTGGCATGTTCCTTACTATTGTTTTGGACTGATATGGTCTATATAGATTGAAATTGACACTATCCTTAATTCTTTTTTCATGTCCACTGATCTACTTGTGCATGGATGCCCACGAGTCATTGATACTCTGCCAGTTGAATGCATCTTTGACACTTATCATACACACTTTTGCCTTTGAGATTCATTGACCCCTTTGACTTCCACTCATCGTCGATCTTCAATGTAAGATTTGCTTATGTGCTGTTGGATCTAGCTCTTGAAATTCTACCACATGTCATCTCTGCATTTGGCTGGAGACCCCTTTGATGGTTTTTGAATGCCAACAACCACTTTCTTTCAGGGCTTTTTTTTCATAGGATTGACTCTTCAAAAATTTGTTTCGCCCTTTCAACTTCAGATTATTTGCACCAGGTCAATTCCTTCGGGTTTCGGATATGGACTTTTCCTTCAGATAATTTGTTCACAACTTTTTCCTGTGGAACTATTTTTTAGACTTCTTCTCGAAGGAATTTTTTCAAACTTCTTCATTTGCTTTTGGAAGTGCCCTTCGACAAAAATGCAAGTGCCCCTTTAGAATTTGGAAGTAGACCATTTCCCCAAGAAAATACCCTTCATAGAAATTATTTAGGGAACTTTGCTTGAAAAGATAATCCTTCAGAACCTTTCTTTCGGACAAATTGTCTGAGGGAATTCCAACACTTAGTCAAAAACAAAACTCCCAAAGAGAGAACACTTAACCAAAAAAGAAAAAAGTCCTTCGGGAAATTGAAATCTAGCTTAGAAAAGGCCCAAAAGAATTATCTTCTCCTTAGTCTCCATATAGATTTTGAAAGAATGAACAAGTAAAGACTTAGCTAAAAGAGATTTTGCACTTAGCTTTTTGGCTTGTAGGCTTATCCTTGAACACTGTTGTTGTGGTTCTGAAAACCTTCTTGGATCCTCTTCTAAGCCTTTGATCGAATACTTTATCAAATCATGCAAGAGCTTTATATGTGGGCCAAAAATGGCCAACAAGTACATAATAAAATTAACCCTAAGAAATATGAAGAATTTGAGATCCAACACAATATGAAGTAATATCTAATTCTAAGTGTGTAATACAATGAAAGTTTACTAAAATTAGTCAAATAAATGAATAACCAATTAAATTAAGCATCACTACACACACACACACACATTAACAAAGATTTTTTATTAATAAATTGAATAATTATAAGCTAAATCCAAGATGACTATGACCTAAAATTTAAAGGTGACTGGACACTGATTTCTAGACCATACACTTTGGTCTTGATAATTTATAGATTGAGATTTCAATCCAAATGAAGTACCGAGAACTGAAATCTTACTTATACTTAATTTTGTTCCCCTATTTTCGTCTTTCATTTTCATGCTCTCAAATATTGCATTGTGAATCTTGTGTACATGCAAGATCTTTTTTTTTTGCCTTATAATGTTAAGAAACATAATGTGAACTTAGGGCCTTGTGTGATTTATCATGCCCCTAGGTAGGAAACAAAAATATCAAATTTAAACAATAAATTGTATAAAGGAAACAATTTCAGAATTTGTGCCAAAAGTGTTCCATAGTAAATGTTAGCTAAATAATATTTGATAATGCTTGTATCTAAATGACCTACAACATTTATTTATTTATAGTTGAATTTGAATTTAATTTTTTTTAAAATTAATGCACATGTTAGATTCTAACAATTAGAAATAGGAAGGCTGGAAAAAGGGGAAGCAACCCCAATCGGCCAAAGAGAAGCGAGAAGAACATTGTTAGGATTGTATAATTTGGTCCACATATATTGTTAGGACCATAATGTATGGACTAGATAGTGGGACCGAAGGGATAAAAAGGTGAAGTGGCGAGTGATATGGGAATGCAAGAAGAATGTTTCGAGTTTTGAAAATCAACAAAATTACTAATATCACTCAATTTAGACCAAATTAACTATACATAAATAAGTGAGCATCAACATACATAAATTGACATAAAATAAGAATAAGTGATCATTTTAGGTTACTGCAAATGCTTAAGAAGCTATTTTTTTTCCAATCAAATATGAAGTCATATTTTTCACAAAAAATCCACCAGCATTGATTGCCTATGAAGGCACATTGAATAGCATGCATGCATCACTTACAATGGTTGGTATGAAGTAAGCTTCTCCATAATAGAAATACTAATTATAGTGAAAGCACCAATAATAAGCACCGTAAATAATAATTGTAATAAAAATACCAACAATCAAATACTATGTATTATCACATAATAATCAAGGAATGTATATATTGGAGTGGGCTTATGGTAAAGGCATGTATGTTGTCGAAAGGTCGCATATTCAATTTTGAAAGAGGTAGGTTTATCCCTATTTTACAATATATTAGATAAGTGTTATGATGTGGCTTTAGTCCTTGTCAATTAAAGAAAATTATCACAGAGTCTATAGGGCTCTTTGGAATTTTATTCTTAACAAAAACTAAAACGAAACTCTAAAACCTAATTTCAAATATTGTTTTCAGATTAAAAATGCTATAACAGAGTAGACAAAAGAGAAAACGAGATTTAAATGCAACAAAAATAACCAAAGGTGAGGTCATGTGCTTGACCAGTTGCTGGCTTGTAGATGAGCTCTTTAAGGAGGAATTATATTTTTATAATATTAACATTAATAATTATAATTTATTGCAAATTTGTATATGAAACATTCTTGATAACGTTGTTAAAAAATATTGTATGAAACATCCAACACATATCCCTCTGCAATAAAGTGATCCGAGGGCTAAATTTACACTTTTTTCAAACTACAATTTATATGTTTTAGTAGATGCAAAGTGAAATTTTATGCAAGAATGTGATAGAGTTTGGACCTTGTGTTTCTTTTTCTATTTTTTTTTCTTAACCCAACATAATTGTATAATTAAATCGAGACTATCTATTACCAATTAACAAAATAATCATAAAGAAACTAATGAAATTAAATTGATATCTATTAATATTTTTCAAATAAATTTATTTTATATATATATATATATATATATATATATAAACTTACAATACAAAATAATTAAAATAAACTCTACTTAAGAAAAAATTACAACATATATATATGAAAGAGTTTAAACCTTCAATTAAATAGAGACAAAGTAATTAAAATAAACTCTACTAAAAAAAAAAGTACAACATATAAGAGTATATTGTAGCTTACAACATAAAAGTAATTAAAATTTAAATCTTACGACCTCCTTTTGAAAAAGACAAATTTTTTACTATTAAATTTCTTCTTAATTTCAACGAACCCAAATCTCACCTCCTTGTCAAATCATTCATGGTTTCTTAAGCCACAAGTCTTTATTCATTAAAGAAAAAATAATAATATGGTTTTTTTATGAAGATAAAAGCGTCGTTGGCAAGTCTTTATTTTTACGCCTGTCCCTCTTTGCCAATACACTTTTAAGCCTCGAACCGAACGTTGTGTCTTTGTCACTAAGAAAATATGACCTTCGTCATGCTTATTTCATTTTTATAACATTAGCCAATGGTGACGTGGCATATATGGGGCGTTAGAGTGGATATACTGGTAGTTGGGTGGTTGTCATGGTACAACAAAAATTGTGCTCAAAATTTATTTAAAAATATATATATATATATTTTCAGATTTAGACAACAAAATATATCGGCATTTGGATGATGAATTACAGTGAATGATTCGAAATGCGTCGAATCAAAATCGTACACACAATTTTATTCAGAAATTAATTGTTCATTCATAAATTGTGAAAACATAAAAATTCTTAATAAAATATAATTCGACACATAAAAATATGGAAATTTGTACAATATTATTATAAAAAAATTCTTATTAAATATTAAATTAATATTTTTTGTTAAAAATTTTCATTGGTTAAAATAGAAAAATTATTTTAATATCTTTTTTTTAGATAGATACGAAGCTTTTGATTGGAGCAACAATCGGTTACATCCACAGTCACAATCGATTAATACTAATATTATTGTCACAACTGAGGAATACCAACAATACAACGACAATCGATCAATACCAACAACCGACTAATACTAACAAAACGAACACAACAAACCTTCTAATATCTTTGAAATTCGAACCTGGATAATGTATATAACAATCAAATTACTTTACCAATACACCCCATCTCATTGATAAAATCATTTCAACATCTTACCTTGAGAAATAATTATGTATTTAACAAATAATAAATTTGTCTCAAAAATTAATCTTTTCATTATACCTTAGTTAAGTCGCTGTGGTGGTGACCAAAAGGTAAGGAAGGTGGACTTTACCCATAAGATCTTGTGTTCGAGTCTTCCTTGCCATTGGTAGTTGATTCCTCAAATGACACTGCTTCCCACACAACTAAAAAATTCCTCCAAATCAAAAAAGTTACCAATTAAAAACAAATTATACCCTAGTCAATAAAAAAAATAAAAAAATTTGTCTTTTTCACATCATTTTTTTTAAAAAATATTATATATTATAAACAATAGTCTTAAAACTTATTGAGAAATAAGTTAAATGTATCCAATTTTTAATAGAAAATAATGTCAAATAATTACAATAGTAACATACATACTGCACAGATTAATAAATGAGTTTGAAAAAAAATTTAAGAAAAAAAATTATGTTTTAAATGAAATCTCATTTAATAGAGAAGGGAAAAAAATAAGGGTATAATTTTATATAAAAAAAATTGTTTATACTTAATTTTGTATGTAAATTTGTAATGTAAACTTGTTAATCCTTGTTTTAATATTGAAATTTGTTTTTAGGTGAATTACTATATAAATTTATAATATAAATTTAATATAATAAATTGGTATAAAATAAATATTTGGTATAATATTATTGTAAAAAAAAAATTATAATTAAATGTTTTCTTTTGAATTGGAGAGAATTGATGTAATTAAATATAGTTTGTGAAAATGTAATTAACATAGTATGTGTTCTTTATGTGATTAGTGTGTTACCTAAATTGTACAATTAAATACTTTGATATTAATAATATTTATTCATAATTAATTAAGACTATGCTTATACAATAAGCTCCCTTAAAAATATAAAATGTTATTTTGAAAGTGAAATTATTGTACTCTAAACCTTTATCAAATAAAATTGATTACAATATTTATAGAGAAAGATAGTAAATATTCATTTTTAAACCCCTCAAAACAATCTTTATGACAGCCTTGCGTTGCAATCTCCAACATATCAAACCCACCACCACTTACCTAATGGTTGTAAATAAAATTGAAAATACATAAAAACAGATACATAGTGAAAGATCATAATGAATCAAGCAGTAGTAGTCAATAAATTATAGATTATGTACAATGCATAGGAGTTTTAGAAGAGTACTTTTGGTTTTTAAGAAAACAATTACTCAGTTTTAATGTTATAATTTATTTTAATATTAAAATTTAATATTTTAATATAAAAAAATTGTGAAGGCGCTCATTTTCAAGAAATTGTCAATTATTTCAATTTTGATATGGTTAAACATGTGAGGGTTCACTTAATATTAAAGTGATATTTAATAACTATTTAATTTTTGTTTCTAAAATTTTATTTGTTTTGGCACTGCAATTCTGCCAGATCAGCGATATATACATTCAATATTCACCCAAAAGATTTTTTAAAATGCCATTGAATATGATACCTGTGTTGATATTATAAATTTGTGGCCATCTTGAAATGGATGTTTTAAGGGAATATTATCGTAATTTTAAATAATAATCAAGAAATATTAAATTAATTGATTGTAATTAATTTGATTGATTTATTATAATTATAATAAATAACATTATTTAAAGGTGTATTAATGTAAGAGACATATTATTCTTATATTTAATGTAGAATATTTTTAAATAATATTTATATAATAAATTTTGGTCAAAATTTTATATTTATTATTATAATATGCATTTTAATTTTTTTGATTTATAAAGTGAAAACAAATAATTAAAAAATGATTTTATTAATTTTGTTTTGACAGAAGTTTCGTTATTATTTTATAATATTTTTATCAACTTTATAATTTTGGTCATGTCTTTTAAGTTTTTATTAAATTATCAACAGCTTGAAATTTATGTTCAAGTTTTCTTTTGGGTTCAGATTTAATGGGGCACCTTTCGTGTGAATGGAAATTTTGCTAACAATTAAAATTAAATTACAATTACCATGATAATTTTTTGGGTTTTCAATAATTATGTAATTACGTCGAGAGACATAACTTACAATGGCAGCCAAAAGTGTAATGGCATGAGTTGTTCACTTTTATTTTTTACGTCGAGAGGCGTAACTTACAATGGCAACCAAGAGTGTAATGGCATGAGTTGTTCACTTTTATTTTTGTTAAGTCGACATAATAATAAAATAAAATAAAAACTAACATAGATATCTTAAATACATTTATCTAAAATATGTTGAGAGATATCAATCTCGAGGCACTTATATTATGATGTATGTTAGATAGGCGCCTCGAGATTGATATCTCTCAGCGTATTTTAGATAAATGTATTTAAGATATCTATGCCAGTAGCACCCGCAGGTGTGGCATGCACATTTAACAATAAATACCAATTAATGCATCATTTCATATTCATCCAAATAAGAAATATATATCACATTCAATGATAATTAAATAAAATAATTTAATATATATAGAAATGTGAAAATAAATATAATATATGTGATATTCGACATGTAACATTATTGTAGTTTTAAGAACTTGAGTAACATTTTTTTACATGTGAGATGGCCACAAATGTTAACCCTGGTCTTTCTGTATACCCTATATCAATTGTTGCTTTAGAAAGAGTCAATCCTTGTGATTTATGTATGGATAATCCCCAACCCAGTTTTAAAGGTAGTTGTCGTGTCCATCTCCTTTGTATTGGTATAATTGGAATTGTATGTGGAGTTGCATCTGTAAATGACATTCGAGAGTAATTATCAAATTCTACCATAACATATGTAGGTGGCTTTGGTGGGGAACTTCGAAGTTTGTATACTATACTTCAAATATATCCTAGAGATCTATTTACAAGTCCTGCTTGTATCTATAGATTAGAGGTTAACATCGCCCTTACATCCTTAGATATTAATAATTCCACTTTTAATTTATCGTTTTGACCTCCTGATGGATTGGTACTACTTATTCTAGTAGCAATGCTCCGTGTAATCGGTCCTTTTAATGATTTTAATTTCATTTTGTTATGATTTTTCACATTATCATTTGTTGTAAATAATTGAAAAGCATTGTCAAAATCTTCTCTGATGCTTGGGTGTAATACACTATTTGTCCTTGACATCAATAGTTTCCAATCATCAATAGTCAGATGTGCATCTCTAAGACTTGTGAGTAGATGTCGAAACCTTTTTTGGTCGTCACATGAAACCTTTTTTGGTTGTCACTTTCCATGTCTGTTACTATTATATGGTGCTTTATCATTCACAGGAGGTCGTTGACCCAAATCTCTTAATAAAATGATTGATCTACCTCCAAAACTCATATTTGCATTTTCTAGAAATGCTTGAGAAAGTCGTGCATCTATGTTTTGTAACATTTTTCCCTAATGAAACTCATTTCATCAATCAATATGTATTTTATATGCCGCATTTCTTCTTGAAAACTTGTGAATCTTGTTCCTTCTAAGTCTAAAAATGTTGTGATTGGGATTCATAGTGTTGAGTGGATTGTCGAAGCACCAATATTAAATGTTACAACTCCAGTTGGTGCAAGTAATAGAAGTGGACAATGTTGCATAGTTGATGATTCATTTTCAAAAGCTTCACCAATGGCACCAATTAGATGTGATTTTTCTATTCCTACTGTTCCTTGAATTATCATGCATAGTGGTGAGATATTATGAGTCTGAAAAAAATGTCTCATGATTATATCAAGTGCCTTTTTTTGTTCAGCACCTAAGGTTCCATATGAGTAACCTGGTGTCTTTCATTATGCTTATGAAATTTATAGCTGAAGTTGTGTATTCTTCGCCTTTATATTCATGATTCCATGGTGCTTGTCTATCAAGATCTCTTCTTCCCAACATATCTAATTCTGATACTTCCATAATTAGCCCACGATGTAGCCTTGATATGATTTCCCACTCATGTTCCATTCTATTTTGATGAACGGTTTGAACATCATCACATTCAACATCGCTTTGATTTTTATGGTCATCTGGCATTGTCCTCTGCTCCACATGCCAAAGATTGTAAATCAATGATTCCCAGTTTGATGTTATTATATCATCATCAAGTCCGATATCTCTTTTTATATTATGAAATGGCTTGTAAAGCAATAACTCTAACCAACATAAATCAACCCATTTTTCTGATTCCCGCACTAACACTGTAGTAAACCTTGGAAACACTCTCACAATAGTTGTCACACTCCTGACCTCCCATTTATTATCTCACCTTCACTTGGGATTATATGACCACGATCTAGCTGTCTCTATAAGTGAAAAACTTTCCATTTCATAAGGTATGTTCATGTATCCATCAATTAAAACTTTTAAAGGTTTATCATTTTCTGGTTCTTTAGTATGTGTCATCGATTTGAACACTTCACTTAATGAATTTTATTAATTATATTTATAAAGTGGACTATGAAAATAAAAATTAAATATTATTATAGCACACTTAAAAAGTATATCAGTAACAATTTGTTTTTGAATGAAACACTTTTCTAAACTTATCAGGTGAGTTCTTTTACATCCAAGGAAAGGGCCCTTCATTATTTAAATTTAACAACCATTTATATATTTATCTACGTAAAAAATGTAGTCTTTGGATATATCCATCTCTTATAACTTATTACCAATAAAGTTCATTTTTAATGTTAATATTTTATTTTTTTAAAAATAATAATTATCTATACCAAAGTGTCCTTCAAAATTTATAATAATTAATTAATTGGTTAGTTCTTTTTTTTTTAATTAATTGTTCTAAATTTTGAGGTAGATCAATCATTTTATTAATTTACAGAACAAAGATGCACGACTTTGTCAAGCGTTTCCAAAAAATGCAAATATGAGTTTTGGAGGTAGATCAATCATTTTATTAAGAGATTTGGGTCAGCTGCCTCTTGTGAGTGATAAAGCACCATACAGTAGTAATAGACATGGAAAGTGACGACCAAAAAAGGTTTTGAGCGATGACTAAAAAAGGTTTCGACATTTGCTCACAAATCTTAGAGATGCACATCCGACTATTGATGATCGGAAACTATTGATGTCAAGGACAAATAGTGTATTAAACCCAAGCATCAGAGAAGATTTTGACAATGCTATTCATTTATTTACAAAAATGATAATGTAAAAAATCATAACAAAACGAAATTAAAATCATTAAAAAGACCGATTACACGGAGCATTGCTACTAGAATAAGTAGTACCAATCCATAAGGAGGTCAGAACGATAAATTAGATGTGGAGTTATTAATATCTAAGGATGTAAGGGTGATGTTAACCTCTAATCTATGGATAGAAGCAAGACTTGTAAATAGATCTCTAGGGTATATTTGAAGTATAGTATACAAACCTGGAAGTTCCCCACCAGAGCCACCTACATATGTTATGGTAGAATTTGATAATTACTTTCAAATGTCATTTGCAGATGCAACTCCACATACAATTCCAATTATACCAATACAAAGGGGACGGGAACGACAACTACTTTTAAGACTGGCTTGGGCATTATCCATACATAAATCACAAGGATTGACTCTTTTTAAAGCAACAATTGATATAGGGTATATACATAGACCAGGTTTAACATTTGTGGCCATCTCACATGTAAAATAATGTTACTCAAGTCCTTAGAACTACAATAATGTTACATGTTTCATATCACATATATTATATTTATTTTCGCATTTCGATATATATTAAATTATTTTCTTTAATTATCATTGAATGTAATATATATTTCTTATTTGGATGAATATGAAATGATGCATTAATTGATATTTATTGGTAAATGTGCATGCCACCCCTGTGGGTGCTATTAGCATAGATATCTTAAATACATTTATCTAAAATACGCTGAGAGATCAATCTCGAGGCACCTATTTCAACATACACCACAATATAAATGCCTCGAGATTGATATCTTTCGACGTATTTTAGATAAATATATTTAAGATATCTATGCTAGTTATGTAATATTTTAAAAACTATATATCAATTTAACGCTATTAAAATATTATACAATATAAATAAATTTGATAGTTTTTAAAAATTAATAAATATTATTAAAAACATCAATCTTTATACAATACATGTCAAATACATTTAAAACTATTAAATATAAATAAAACAACTATCAAATCTCAACCTTAATTTCCTTTTCAACTATTTCAAAAAATATTTTAAAATAAAATATAAAACATCACATCATATCATATTATCACTTAATAAATGAAAAAATATATATAATTTTATTAAATTTACTTAATCGAGTCCAATTTATAAATATTAAAATTATAAAAAAAATAAAAAAGTTAAATAATTTTTATTTCTTTGATTTTGGAGGATGGCTTTTGGGCGCTCATGCTAATTAATGAAAGGAAGTAAGTTGAAGGCCGTTAGGCTTTCAATGAATGGAAATGTGGACATTTAAGAACTTATACAATTTCATTAAAAATAGGAGGGTTTTTAGATTTTTTTGCCTTCGTGTAATCTTAATTAAAGAAGAGGGCTTTCATTAGTTTGCATGGATAAACGAAGGTTATAAATTATTAAATTTTTAGTGATGAAATGATTAAAATGAAAGGGTTTTATTTATGTTTATGAGATTATTTATTATATTATATTGATTGTTTCAATCGTTCATAGATCTTTAAGATATGAGATATTTTTAGAACGTTATTGTTCCATATTTTATGATAAGGAAGTGATCAACACAGAATGATATTTTATTATAAAATGCACAACATATAATAATATCTACACTACATACAAAGATAACTTAAGAGTCAACAATTTTATTATTTACAGGAAAAAAAAAAAATACAAATTATCTAATCAAAATTTATAATTAAAAAATTAATATAAAAAAAAATCTCAAATTTTAAATGATTATAAAAACAATCACATTAAAGAATTGTGTTAACATATAACGACTTCCTCTCTCGCGCTCTCTCTCTTCGAATATTTGCTTCCTTTGAATCCCTAATGCCGTACCACTAGAAGAGGAAGATTTTCACTTCAATAAAATACTTGTTAACGAAAAGAGATGGGGGCCTTTGAAGTGCTAGTGACGATGAAAGGAGCCCAAAGTAGTGTCTGCCATGACAGGCCTAACATGTTAAAAAGTCGAAGTTTACGTAATGTAGCTTTTGCTTTATAGGCATGCACGTTTTCAAATACTAGCTTTTTTACATTCTCTCTCCTCTTTTCACTGTTCTAATTCAAAAAAGTTCGACATAAAATCACCATTAAAGGGTATGACATAACATTGTTTTTTCAATGTTTTTGAATTGAATTCCATGACTTTTTGTTCAGTTTAATCGGCTGGGATTTTTTTTTTAATTTCATTTGAGCAAAGGTTTATGTGGGTACGCTATTTTGATCCATCCTAGATATTCCTATCCAGTGCCCATTTGGTGTGGGTTCTTCAGATGGAAGAAATTATTCCCAATTGGCTTTCTGCAGTGATGTCTGAGAATCAGGCAGAGTATGAGCAATTCTTCCAGAAAGTGCTGGCAAAACAGCAGGAGTTTGTGCAGTGGATGCAGGCCAGCCATGGAGAGTTAATGCAGAAAATTATGCGGCAGATTGCTATGGCACATACCCACAATAATACTAGTACCAGTAATATGATGAAGGAAACACACAAAAGGGATAATATGACTCATGATGCAAGTGCCATTATGCCAATTGATTCTAAAGGGCACAGCTCCAGATACATGGAGAACCCAAGGAATTTTGTAGTGGAGAAAGCAGAGATTGATGAAGGGCCTACTTCAACTCCTTTAAGGGATACGCCTCTCTTTGGTGTGCACACAGGAAGCTCAAGATCAACTTGCATTGGCAGTGCATCTACTGGTATTGCTTCAAGCCAATCTGTTGGTTTGTCATGTATGCCTGCAATTGGTTCTTCCTTTGCACCAGTACGCGGTAAGTATTTTTAAAAATCTTTTGAAGACTTTTTTGAGCCTTTGAAGACTTTTTTAGCCTGGTAAATCTGGGTGAGATTATAAAGGTTGGGGTAGTTTTTTAGGTCACTGTCACGTGAGACACCAATTTGGTGTATGAGACCTTCCAGCCGAGTGAATGGCTGCCTTACTCCCCACAAGTGTTACACACTCTCTCTCAAGGACACAGAGAGACACAAGACTGAGAGATGGAAACCAAAATGTTCCCTTTATTGATGTTCAGCAGTCTTACAGCGATTCATACACACACTCCCTTCCATTCCCCTACAGACTATGAAGAAGACTCTCCTCAGTCCAATGACTGGGTTACATGAACATACACCACTCCAGCAGGGTTGTGGCTCTGTTCTCTCTCTGTCTGAGCTAAAATTCAGTGTCTTTCAGTTCTCCTTCTCTTTGGAGTTGGATCTCTTTTTTCTCTCTTGCTTGAATGATTTCAAATGACTCCCAACTCTCCTTCTCAAAACTTCTCTAAATCTTGCTTGCTTGACACTGACATCCTGCAGGGTCCTTCGAGCTCCTTCTGTCTTGGAAAACAGTATACACGTCATGTTTTCTTGATTTGGGTAGTTACTTGGCTTGTTCTCCCAAAGTGGGCAAAACCACTAGTTAATGCAGACCAGCAGTTTTGTAACCGCGGGTTAATGCAAAATGGCAGTTTCAAAACCATTACTTGCATTAAGTGGTGGTTTTGTTATGCTCCTAGGAAAAAATCATTTTGACTAATGGGAGGTGACTGAAATCGCCCTTCCTCGACTTTTTGGCCATGTGGGACTCTTGATGATGTTCTTTGGCTTGATTTTGATCTTCTTCCATGCGTGCAACTTGTCGCAAGAGACAAGTCACACAAAACAAAATGAATATGCACAAGTTCACACAAGAACCCAAACCCATGTTTTTGGATGATGCAAGATTGTTTGTGAACCCGAATTCTCTTGCATCAGACATCAAGGGTAAATGAAATTGTCTATAAGCTTTTGCTTATGAACTTCCTGTGAGCTCCTCAATGATTTTTTTTTTTGTGTTTTGCAACTTATCCAAATTGCGTATTCAGTTGCTTTGTTCTTCCACTTAACCAAGTACTTTGTATACTCCCTACCTCTTGTCTTCTTACTGCTTTGAGTATCCAACATTGCCTCTATTTCCTTTCTTGACTTCTCAGGCAACTGTTGCTTACAATATAAAATTGAAGAATCCGATTTTGATCCTTCACCATTGCCTTGCCCTTCAAAGTAAGGGTATAAATCCGCTACATTGAAGATAGGTGAAATATCCACTACATCCAGTAGCTCTATCTCATATGCACGCACTTAGAATCTTCTCAAAACTTTACAAGGTCCAATCTTTTTCCACTTAAGCTTGTTATATGTTCCCCTGGGAAACTTCTCCTTTCACAAACACACTAAAATCATGTCACCAACATGAAAATCCTATTATCTCCTTGTCCGATCAACATGCTTCTTGGAATTCATGCTTTTCTCTTCCAATCTTCTCATCACCTCTCTATGCACATCATGCATACTAGCTGCATAGTCTTCCACTTCAGTACTTGTTCTCCTCATATCTACTGTATTTCTCAACTCACAAACTCCTCTAGTGCTGCAACTATATACAATTTGGAACGAATTCATTGTTGTACATCTGTTCTCCAACCAAACATCTTAGTAAATTACCAAGACTCTGATTCACCACTTCCATTTGAGGATGATAGGCTGAATTGAAATATAATCTTTTGCCTAATTTTCTCCACAAAGTCCTCCCAAAATGTCCAACAAATCTTATATCTCTATCCGATACTATGCTCTTGGCAACCCATGTAGTCTTACTACTACTTTGTAAAACAAATTTTCAACATTTGTAGTGTCATTTGTCTTCTTATATATTATGAAGTGTGCCATCTTAGAAAATCTATTCACAACAACAAAAATGGAGTCACTACCTCTTTGAGTTCTTGGAAGCCTAAGAATGAAATCCATGCTTAGCTCTTCCCATGGCATCTCTGCAATTGATAAAGACTGATACAAACATGAATTATGACTTTTTCTGTAATTTTTCTTTTTTTAGCCTGGGTCAATGTTTGACAGATTAGCTTATCATTAGGTCCTCGTAAGCTAATATCGCTGATTAGAGGGCCTTGTGGAGAAGTTAATTGGTTCTCCAGATGGCAATTGGTAGTGTTCTCTTCTCTAGTTCCTTGGCATATTCTGAGGTGATCATCTCCATGGTTTTCTTGCCTCGTTTATATACACTTACTATTTTTAGTAAGTCAGTTGGATGTTGGAGGCCAACCTTACTATTTTTAGTAAGGCATCCAGATGGGCAGAGTGAACAGTGGGTTAGCCTATGGTGTTGTTAGAATTGATTAATGATTATTAATGGAGTTATGATATTTAATTATTAGTAAAGTGATACTTTAATAATAATTTATTAATTATTAAAGGTGATATAAGGGTTAAATGAAAATCAAATAAGTGGTCTACTTAATGATGCTTTATTAATTTATTATATTGAAAGGGAGATATAAGGAATTTATTAAAAAGGGATTTAAATGATTTTAAAGTATATATTATTAAGTTGTGCACCAAATTAAAAGAAATTAAAAGCAAATTGAATGAAATGGAATTTAAAGTGAATTTGAGGTGAAATATAAAAGGGCATTTTGGAATTCATTTCATTCATTGTTGAAGAAGAAGAATTTGGCTAAGGGTTTTGCTGAAGACCGGAGAGTCTGAAAATCTCAAGCTTTTTGAGGACATAGCCCCTCGAGAAGAACAACTTGTAGAAAATTCCATTGCAGGGATTGTGCTTCTACTTCAAAGATTTACAGGAAAGCTTCAAAGCTAGGGTTTGAAGAATTTATGAGGAGTTTGATAATTTACTGAATATTTGAAAGACAAGGGTTTGAATAATATTGCAAATCAGAGGTATTCTTTATGTGGAGAACAAAAACCCTAGGCACTAGGGTTTGGAAGCATTTTGAGTGAAAACATGGCTTTGGACAGATTGTGGAGGAAGGCGTCCATGTTTGCAAGCTTCCAATTTGTTGGTTTCTATTACAACACCCTGACAAAGTGGCAAACGTTTTTCTTGGTATGTTGGATTTAGATATTAGTTGGTATTTAATGAATTGCGTAATAATCGAGAAAATCTCAATATTCTGATTGTAATAATATTTTGAAAATTTTAAGCTAATTGTGGTATTGAAAAAAAAATAAAATCTGATTATACATTTGTTGAAAGTTCTTTAGTTTTCTGCACTTTATTTCTGTTTAAAAGCATTCAAAAACATTGCCAAAACACAAACAAATCAATTAGCAATACAAACACAAAAAAAGATAGGCAAAAATCAGAAAGTTAAATATCCTATCAGGGGTGGGATATTTCAGTGGTATCAAAGCGGTTTTCCTGCCATCTTGTTGGGTGAATCAAAGATATTCAGAGTATGTCAATGGGTTACTACAGGATTGAAGGAAAAACCAGGGAAGATTATGAACGGGAAGCCATCAAGATCAGGGAAGGTTATGAACAGGAAGCCAATCAACTCTTTGAGGACTACCAGAGCATGCCAGATGATTTTAAAATACAATACTCTTTTAATAGATATCTGAACTTTGTTGTTATCTTGAGTCCTGAAAAGATTGGTTTGGTAAAGTACACTAGGAGGATGTTTAAGGAAAAGAAATCACTTGAAGGGGCAAAATTCAGTCATGGGAAAGATGTTACAATAGACAACAAGATCAGTTTTCAGTATGATACACCCCATGGAGTGCCTACTGATGGGCACAGTGTGAGCAAGTATGATGGAACCTTCAAATCAGATAATGATGATGGTTCTACATTTAATCTCAATGACCAAGTTACAGGACCCCCAAAAATAAGCAAGAATCAAATGAGAAGACAAAATGTTTGCTTCTCATGCAAAGGAATTCGGGAGCCTAACCACCAATGCACGGTTAATGAGGTAAAGAAGCATGAGGAAGACCTAGTTTTGACACATAGATATATTGAAGAAGAAGCCACTAAGGAAACAGATTTGGAGATGCACATTTTGCATGAAAATGTTGGGGCTCATGAGTCACATCATCTAGAAGGACAAAGAGGATCCCGTGATGAAGTCATAAAGATTAAGGAGACTTATACGCAAGCATATTTACTTTGCAGCCATGGGACAGAAGTTATGGCACATGACACTTAATTTTCCATTGAAGATACCTCTTGAACCAGCATTTGGCAATGGACAATTAACAAAGGATGAAGATTTGGTTGAGTTCCTGGATGATGCCGCAGATAAGTATGGTGTAACTTCTGATTTTCTGTTTTATGACAACAGTCATAGTGTTAAGCATAACCATGAGTTAGCAGCTATGGTGCATGAAGGGAATGATGTTGAGGAGTTTCCCAATGTTGGCACTTGAAATATGAGTGTCAAAGACGAGGAGCAAGTGGAAGAAAAGGGGTTTAAATTTGAAGTGATTGATGATGAGGATACCTTACATCATGATAGAAGTTTGACAGAACCCCAGGATGACATTTTCAGCGCTCATGAAGTTGTTATCAGCCTTGAAAACAAATCAGATTTTATGTTGCATGATGCTGATCCTAAATCAGAAAATTTATATGAGATTGATGGGTCTCAGGAATCCGATCAGTTGGTAGGACAACTGAAGGTGAATGAAGACAAGATTAATGCAGCCATCAGATATTTCGATGACACCCTCATGATGATGGCCAAATGTTGTTGGAGTTCTGTAGGAGAACATATGGACCCTTATGGAGAATTTTCCCTTTCAGATGCATAGGTGCTTAGAGAAGCGATAGTAGAGATGAAGATCAATTACTTGCAGTTACTCTCAGATAGAGATCACCTACTCCATCTTGGTGAGATCTACTATGAAGCACTTAAGGGGAAAGAAAGGGAAGTGGATAAGATTACTGATGAGCTTATTGTCATAGAGGATTCCTTGAAGAGCACTCAGAAGGCCCTTCAAGAATCCGAGGTTCAGATTGACGAGCTCTGTGAGGAGCTGAGCTTGGTTTAATCTTATTCATCCACTGCAAGTATACAGTGTTCTACGGTTGTTATGACACCTGCAGATGGTAGTGCCATTCATGGGTTGAGGGGAGAACCCCTAACGGTGGTCGAGCACGAGGAGGTTTCAGGGTTGCATGAGCTTGAGGACAGGAATGATTCTGACATTCCTGAGTTTTCACACAGCTTGTACCATTGTGACCATGAGTCACCTTTGAGGGGGAACTAATTGAGGACTCAGGATTCATATCATCCATTGTGGGATGGAGTGTTTCCATCTTCGGAAGATGTAACCAGAAACTGTAGGTATCTAACTCTGTTATTTTCAAATGGTTGTTTACAGGGTCAGGGATCAGATTTTCATCATGCTGATGTGTCCTTGGCAGCGTTTGTGACTTCCTTGTTTCAAGAATTTCCATTGGAGGTGAGTCTATAGGGAAGTTGTGGTTTTAGTGAGCATGATGGCATTGTTAGTCCAACCCGCAGTGATGGAGTTCTACTCCATAAGTTGGTAAGGGACGGCGGTCCTATTAATTTGGATGAGGATTTTATTCATAATTTTTGGAGGACAACAGCTATACTTGAGTTTGGAGGAGAGTTGTATCATCTCCTCAACATTGGAGAGTGGCGTAGGGTTGGTACTCTGGCACCCTATGACCTTGATAGTTTTGTGTGCATTCCCATAGGTTGGATTTCCAGTCTTGAGGTTGCTGATCTGTTTTATATCAGCAACCTAAGAGTTGTTATGTTTTTTTTGGCACCTATGTGGGGTACTCATCACAGCCACGAGAGATTTGCAGAGTTTGGAGTGGGGTGTTGTGATGCTGGCACTTTGAGTTACTTCCATCTCATGTTTGATGGATGTGAGGTTCTGATGTGTTGGGATCCAGGTGAGGACAAGTTTGGCATGTCAATTCGGTTGGATCCCGATGTGTTGCTTCACCACTCTCGGCATGGTGTAGATTATGACAGAGTAGTGCAGTGGAAGTAAGCGGGTAATGTGTATGGGAAAATTCCATTCTGGTTGTGGGATCCAAGGATTTCTATGTTTGGTAGGTTGTTCTACATCGGAGTAATTGTTTACAGTGGTGTTCAACATGGTTTTATCTCTACCCAACGGATGCAGTGGATATGTTGTTGGGCATTCTACACACTGATTTGGGATCCTGGGATTCAGGTGACTTGCTAGGGTATCCAGTTGAGATTGCTTGGGGTCAAGCAATTTCGGGGAGGGCAAATTATAATGTCCCTTTTTTTAGCCTGGGTCAGTGTTTGACGGATTAGCCTATCATTAGGTCCTCGTAGGCTAATATTGGTGATTAGAGGGCCTTGTGGGGAAGTTAATTGCTTCTCCAGATGGCAGTTGGCAGTGTTTTCTTCTCCAGTTCCTTGGCATGTTCTGAGGTGATCATTTACATGGTTTTTTGGTTCCGTTTATATACACTTACTATTTTTAGTAAGTCATTTAGATGTTGGGGGCCAACCTTACTATTTTTAGTAAAACATCTAGATGCGTAGAGTGAACAGTGGGTTAGTCTGTGGTGTTGTTAGAATTGATTAATGATGATTATTAATAGAGTTATTGTATTTAATTATTAAAGGTGATATAAGGGTTAAATGAAAATCAATAAAGTGATCTATTTAATGATGCTTTATTAATTTATTATATTGAAAGGGAGACAAACTTTAATAATAATAAATTAATTATTAAAGGTGATATAAGGGTTAAATGAAAATCAATAAAGTGATCTATTTAATGATGTTTTATTAATTTATTATACTGAAAGGGAGACATAAGGACTTTATTAAAAAGGGATTTAAATGATTTTAAAGTATACTTTATAATATGAGTTAAAGAGTCATTTTACAAGGGGAGATATAAGTGATTTTTAAAGTATACTTTATATTATTAAGTTGTGCACCAAATTAAAAGTAAATTGAATGAAATGGAATTTAAAGTGAATTTGAGGTGAAATATAAAAGGGCATTTTGGAATTCATTTCATTCATTCATTCATTGTTGAAGAAGAATTTGGTTAAGGGTTTTGCTGAAGACTGGAGAGTCTGAAAATCTCAAGCTTTTTGAGGACGTAGCCTTTCAAGAAGAACAACTTGCAGACAATTCCATTGCAGGTATTGTGCTTCTACTTCAAAGATTTACATGAAAGCTTCAAAGCTAGGGTTTGAAGAATTTATGAGGAGTTTGATAATTTATTGAATATTTGAAAGACAAGGGTTTGAATAATATTGCAAATCAGAAGTATTTTTAATGTGGAGAACATAAACCCGAGGCGCTAGGCTTTGGAAGCATTTTGAATGAAAATGTGGCTTTGGATAGATTGTGGAGGAAGGCATCCATGTTTGTAAGCTTCCAGTTTGTTGGTTTCTATTACAACACCTTGACAAAGTGGCAAACTTTTATCTGGGTATGTTGGATTTAGATATTAGTTGGTATTTAATGAACTGGGTTGTTATAATCGAGAAAATCTCAATATTCTGATTGTAATAAACTTTCAAATTTTTTTAGCTAATTGTGGTATTGAAAGAAGTGAAATTTCTAATTATACATTTGCTGAAAGTTCTTTAGTTTTCTACACTTTATATTTGTTTAAAAACATTCAAAAACATTGCCAAAACACAAACAAATCAATCAACAATACAAACACAAACACAAACAAAGATAGGCAAAAATCAGAAAGTTAAATATCCTATCAGGGGTGGGATATTTCATTTTCCCTTTACATGTTGACAAACTCTACATCCTTGCATGAATTTCTTGACATGCACACTCATTCTGAGCCAATAGTAACTCTCATTCAGTTGTGCCAATTTTTTATCCACACCAAAATGATCAGTGAAGCCTTCGGTATGCTTCTTCAATAAAGTATCTCTCATTGATCATTGAGGTATGCACAACTACTTTCCCTTGAATAACAAACCATTTTGTAACAAATACTCTTGCCATGGAGTTCTATCCATGCTTGCTGGATCTATGCATGCTACCCATGCATCTTGGAAATCCAAATCCTTTTCATGCAATTCCTTCATTGAGTGAAAACCAATGATTTCTACTTGTTGACAATTTTGACCCCACAGGTCAAATTGCCACCCTTATCATTTGAAGCTTTTCATGTCGTTGCCAGTTTGCTTTTGCTTAGAGATTTTCAAAAAGGGACAGAAAAAAGAAGATTTCGGGCTTGCACAGAATACTTCGGGTTTTGTCATATCAGTTATTTCATTTGACTTAGTATTTTGTCCAAGCATCGGAATCCTTTCGGAGGGATCATTTGCAAAAACCCAAAGGGTTCTTTCATAGCTCCAAGGGTTCTTTTTCAAGGTTAAAGGACCATTTTAGAATCCCGAAAGGGTATCTGCTCTTTGGAAAAGGGCAATTTCAAAAAGGAAGGGTCCTTTACAAGAAAGTCGAAGGGTAAGTGGACCATTACAATAAGTCTGAAGGGCTCTTTCGGAAGAGTTTATTTCAAAGTTGCTAGAAAAGACCTTTGCAATTTATCCGAGGGGTCACTATCCCTTCAGGAAAGTCACTTGGCAGAAGTTTTGAGGGACACTTTTGAGAATCCCGAAGGGCACTTTCCCTTCGGGAAATTTCATTTAGAGAATTCTGAAGGGTTAGAGTCCCTTCAGAAAATATCATCGGCAAAAATCTTGAAGGGTAGAATCCCTTTGGGAAAGTTCTCTTTAAGAAGATCTGAGGGGCACTTGGAAAAGTCCGAAGGGCAACTTGAAAAGTTCCGAAAGGTTCAAATCCTGCGGACATTTTGTCCGAAGGAAAGGAAACGGTCCATTTGGAAACTCTCAAAGGGCACTTTCCCTTCGGGAAAGTTCATTTGCAAGAATCCCGAAGGGTAGAGTCCCTTCGGAAGGTTCGTTTTTGTAATGTTCTCTTCTAGTTAGACATTGTACTTTCAACATGATTAGTTTATCAGTGGTCCTCGTAGGCTAATACGACATGGTTTGAGGGTCCTCACCGTAGTTACCCAAATGGTAGTTGGTTTCTTTGGGGAAGTTTTGACATATTTTGGAGGTTTTCTAATGATTTATTAGAATGTTCTATTTTTAGAAAACTCATGTTACAAGATGATGTTATATTTGTGCTTTATGATATAATTCATTAATTTTTATATTAAAGTGCAAATATAATATATTAAAAGGGAAAAATAATAATAAAATATTATGATGTTTCTAGAAGCTTCCCAAATTAAAAAAGAGTATAAAGGGAGGTGTGGGCTGCCATTATGAATTATCCAATTTGATGTTGTCTTTGTTGTGGTATGCTGGTGGAGCCTAGAGTTTCCTGCAGTGAATCAATTTGTCTTTGGGAACGATAACTCCCATTGATAGCATAACTGAGGGAGTGAAATATCTCTTGAAGGGTTACATTTTGGAGGTGATATTTCAGTCATCTCAATTGGAGCAAAATTTGTGGCCATTGGCCAATTTTGGGAGAAATCGATGTGGTGAGCTTGTGGAGGTTGCATAGCTATCTTTTGGTGTTGGTTTCTATATAGCTTGGCATCGATTTTTCCTTGGTTAAGAGAGCATATTGCATTGTAGAGAAAGCTGATACCAAAATCAGATATTTACAGTCAAGGAAGGATGCCATTAGGAGGGATGTTTTTGCTTGTGGGGGTTCCTTTTTGCATCGATTCTCTGCTTGGCTTGGTGTGTCCCCTTCCTTGGAGCATGGAGATGATATTAGATGTTTGAGGCAACGCATATTCAGTGCATATTATTTTAAAATTGAGTTCAGACCAAAATAGGGGCGGTTGGCTTGGAAAATCCGATTTGGCTTGGGAGATCATCCTTTCGCTGGGAAATTGCTTGCTCCTTCATCTATTCTCAAGGGCGCCTCAATCCCACCAGGGTTCATTGCATACTATCCATCCTTTAGTATAGTTTATATTTACAGCTGTAGGTGTACGTCCTTCATACCAGCATACCATATAATTGTAATTCTTGTTTATGCCAAGAGTATTGGCTACTTTAGTGGAGCATTGTATCAAATCATCAATACAATTAAGAATCACAAGTTGCTAGTCATTTATGGCTATCTTTTGAGCATTTGAATTGAGATAGTAGGTTGCATGCCAACTGTTCGACTAAATGTCCATTGGTTGTAAGTGATTAGTTTGCTTTGTTAATTGATCTAATTGCATAGAAAAGAACAAAACCTGCATCTAGAACTCAGCATTGTCATACTTAAAACTTCTTGAAGCTTTAATCCATCGTCATTTAAACAAATAATCAAAACTGTGACAAAAACCAACAAGAAACACTTTGCTTACAAAATGTTTGAAAAAATTACAAGGCAGCAAATTGAGACAATTAAGAGCAGATTGGGCAAGGATTGTTACAGTTTCAAGGAATTTTGAAGGGTATGTGCCCTTCGGGAAAGTCATTTTGCAATATTTCCGAAGGTCCTTTTCCATAAACCCAAAGGGTTAGTGTACAAAGGAAAAGGACCATTGTCAAACGCCCGAAGGGTCACTTGGAGAAAATGTCGAAGGAAAGTATTGGAAAGCCCGAAGGGCAATTTGCACAGGAAATAATTCCTTTGGGCCTTTTGTCCAAAGGAAGTTTACAAAGGAAAAGGGCATCGGACAAATTATCCGCGACGAAAAGACCATTCGAAAAGTCTGAAGGGTTATTTGCCCTTTGAGAAAGGACTTTACAGAAAAGCCGAAGGGACAAAACAAGAATTCCAAAGGAAATAAAAATTGGAAGGAATTCCTTCGGGCAAAAATCTCGAAGGGTATCTGCCCTTCAAGAAAGTTCAAAACAAAAATCTAAAGGGTTATTAGCCCTTCGGAAAAGGACTTTACAAAAATCCCAAAAGGATGTTTCAAAAAGCCCGTAGGGCATTTATAAAATACGAAGGGTCCATTCTTTCGGGGAAGTGACAAGCAGAAAATCTAAAGGGTTAGAACCCTTCGAAAAAGTCCATTACAAAACCCGAACAAAGGAAACCAAGGAGGAAATCCAAGGCAAAGGGGAAAGAAACCCAGAAGGAACTACACAAAAGAGATAATCCGTGGGAAGGAAAAGTCAAAACAGATATGCCAAAAAGTCCGAAAGAAAGAAAACTCCATGGAAATAAATAGGGACAGAAGCAAATAGTCTACATGCAAGTGCCCCAAGCCCAAACCAAAACATGCAGAAACGAAGAGCCAAGAACAAGAGGCCAATAAATGTCAAGGACTTGAGAAGGGACTTCATGCATGTTCCTCAATCTTCAAAGAACTTTTCATGCAAGTGGAGTTGACTGTTCTTATTTTGGAGTTGACTGTTCTTAATTTAGAGTTGACTAGCTATCAAGTGCCACATCCACTCATGCTTACCATGCAAAGGAGGACTCCTTTTGTTCCAACTCAGCTTCAAGATCAATCAACAGGGAAATTCCTTTGAAGATTGTGGCGTGACTTTCCATTCAAGAGTTTGACTTGTCAAACTTGGGTCCACCTCATCCCTTCAAATGCCAACATGGCATTGATTTCATGCGTGTGCTCTTGTTTATCTGGTTGAAGGTTTTCAACGTTTCCAGCAATTCAGACGGAATTCT
The DNA here is from genome assembly GCA_037957365.1 of Torreya grandis. Taxonomy (NCBI): domain Eukaryota; kingdom Viridiplantae; phylum Streptophyta; class Pinopsida; order Cupressales; family Taxaceae; genus Torreya; species Torreya grandis. The sequence continues at coordinate 2,741,951 of JARHVA010001063.1, forward strand.
AATTTCAGTTTTTGGCGTTGATTTCATGCAAATGTAATTATTTTTTTGTTTTAGGTAGTTCAAGAGGAGTCTATATTTGAAGATTGGCGTAGCCTCATGCATGATGAAGATTTTGATTCAACTTGGTCTCTCCTTTTCTATTTTCAATGCCAAAGAGCTTTTCATGCAAAGCATAAGACAAGAAGATATTTTTAGAAGGCTTTGTTATCTTGGCATAACGAAAATTGGATTTGGCCTGAAGTGGGAGTTGTCCTCTTCTTCTATTTTTAGTGCCGATCTCTTGGCTATTGTATCTTTTCTATATAAGTTGGCTTTTTAGCCTTGAATTGTGTATCTTTTTTTTGGCAAGACCAAAATTTTGTCAAAGATTGAGTTTTAACCTTTTCAGATAAATAGAATGATTGTTGTTTTCAGTTTTCAGTAAGCTGGTATAGTGTATTTATGTCAGTGATTTGCATAAATGATCGAGTTTTCTTTCTTGCAAAGTCTTGATTCTTACCTAGTTACTAGCTGGTCCAATTATGTAGGTCATGTTCCGTGTTTAAGTGTCTTTTGACTGGAGTTTTAGTGGATACAAGTGGCTGGTTAGTGCCTTCAATTAGACCTACACCATTTCTTTCAAGCTTTGATCATCAGATAAAGCCTTTTCATGAAATATTATGCATATTGGTTAATTGGATTTAAAGTTCAGTGCTTTTCTTGTCTAGATTAGTGTTTTAAGAGCTCAGATTGAGTGAATCAATTCAAAATTTAGGTGTATCACTATCATTAGATAGGATTTTCTTTTAAGTTTTTTCTTTCTCTTTTCCCAAGCAGTTTGTAGCGTAGAGAAAGGTCCTAATTGATACACCAAAGGGAGCTAGCCTTTATAATCTAGAGATTCAATCCATTGATTGTCACCCACAACTTATGATTGTTTCCATGTTTCAATAGACTGTGAAGGCCTGAAACTACCTTCACAAAGGTGTGAGTCTGATTGACAACACTACTCTCATCTCATTCAGTACATGAGATCTTCTACTCAAAGCATCTACTACATTATTTGATTGACCACTTTTATGCCTCAAAACAAATGAATAACTTTGAAGAAATTCACCCCACTTCATATTTTTGAATCAACTTAACTTGGCTATTTATGAATTGCAATGCTTGATGAACTGTGTGCAACATGAACTTCTTGGGCAACAAATAATGCCTCCATTTCGTAAGAGCTTGTATGGTAGTGTAAAACTCTCAATCATAAACTAAAAACTTTGTTTTTGCTTTATTCAACTTCTCATTAAAATAAGCAATGGGCTTACCTTATTGACTCAAAATTGCACCTATGGCTGTCTCACTAACATCACAATCAATCTCAAACACTTTGTTTAAGTCTGACAACAATTGTTGTTCTATCACTCTTTTCTTCAAAATTTTAGAACTTTTCTCTACTGTCTCAGTCCACTGAAACTTCTTTTTGTCACCTTTCATAGCTTCCATAATGGGTGCACATATACCGTTGAAGTTTCAAATATTTTTTCTATAGAAACTTGCTAACCCATGAAAAGTTATAGCCTCAAGCATACTTCTAGGTGATGGCCATTCAACTATTGCTCTTACATTTTCGGGGTCCATTTTCAATCCTTATTTTGAGATCACAAATCCCAAATAAATGAGCTCTTCTTTCATGAAGCTACATTTCTTCAAGTTGACTAGCAACTTCTCCTCCTTCAACTTTTGCAATACCTATGTCAAATGCAACAAATGTTCTTCATTTGAATCGCTGAAAATCAAAATGTGATTAAGATAGACAATGATAAATTACCCATATAATATTTCAGCACTTCATTCATGAGTCTCATGAATCTATTAGGTGCATTTGACAACCTGAGTGGCATAACAAGCCATCTATACATCTCATCATTCGTATTGAATGCCGTTTTTCACTCATCGCCCTCTCTAATTCTGATTTGGTGATATCCACTCTTCAAATTTATCTTCATGAAGTACCTTGCTCCACTCAAACAATCTATCAAATCATCTATTTGTGACAATGTAAATATATACTTGATAGTGATCTTGTTTATTGCTCAAGAATCCATACACATCCTCCAATATCCACTCTTCTTAGGTGCCAATACTGCTGGAATTGCATATGGGCTTAAACTTTCATTTATTAAACCCTTCTCCAACAACTCATTCACATATTTTTTCACTTCTTCATTCTCCATAGGTGTTCGCCTATATGCTGCCTTGTATGGAAAACTTGATCCGGGCACTAGATCCATATGACGACTAATGCTTCTCATAGGTGGAAATTTATCCGACAAATCTTTTGAGACTATATCAAAAAACTCTTCTAAAAAATTATGAACTTCAAAAGGAATATCACTCGCCTTATTTGCGATCACAACTTGCATTGGTTTGGGGGTGAAAGCAAAACATGCCTTCTTATTTTCTTCTTTCAAGAATTGCTTACCGGAAACCAATAAAACTTTTGGATTGTTGTTCACCTCTTCTCCTCTTTTCTTCAATGAACTCAATGTCAACCTCTAACAATCCTTCACAGAGGAGTAAGTGTTTGCTCTACCATCATGTGCCACCTTTCTATCAAATTGCCATGGTATTCCCAAACAAAACATGACATACATCCATAAACATTATATCACACAACACTTGATCTCTATATGACCCAATATGAAAAACTAACTTTACATTATTCATTCACCAACACTCGTTGACCTTTAAGCAACCAAAAAACTTTGCATGAATTGAGATGTATCAGTCTTTTTGGCCAAGCTTTTCTACCATTTCCTTTGAAATCAAATTACCCATGCTACCACTATCAACAATGACCTTACAACACTTACCTCCCGTTTTGCAAATAGTCTAGAATTAGTTCTTCCCTTGCACCGATTCATCTTCTTCTGTGGTTGGTTTCACCAACACTCTCTTCATTTGAAGAGTTTCACCATGTACTAGTTCTTTCGTGTGTGTTGGGGATGCAACACTTTCTTCATCCACATGAGCAATATGTTTGCTTGCTTCATTTCTTCGAACGCTGTTCTGAAATGCTTTTGGACATTCAAAATTTCTATGCCCAACTTCTCCACATTCAAAGCACTTACCCATGAATCTTGTACCTCTTCTTTCAAAGAAGCCTCTACCTCTTGAAGAAAAATCTCTTCCTCTTTGGGTCTGATTTTGATTTTGTGAAGTACTTTCTTTACCTTCATCAATATGTTGTTCTCTTCCACTATTTGTTTGTCCTCTTCCTCTTGAGAACCATCTGCTACCTTTAGAGTTCATTTGTTGCCTTCAAGAAATTTTTTTCTCCACCTTCAATGCCCATTGATAGGTTTCTTCCACTGACTTCAACTTAGACATTCTAAACTCATCTTCAATGGAAATATGAAGTCGATTTACACACCTTGATTTCTTCTCTTGATTATCCTCCGTATGACCAGTTCTAATAGTAAGATTGCATAACTCCCACACGTATTCTTTCACACCCAATTCCTTTTGCCTCAAAATACAAGAACTTACGCTTCAGCGTTGTTACCTTTCTATCCCAAGTCATGATTCTATCTTTGCCTATTCTCTCCATTTCCAAATGCACATGATCCCACCACAAGGATGCATGACCTTTCAGCTTGGTGTAGGCAAACTTCACCTTCTTGGGGTCCTGCATTGACTCAGTCAAAAAAAATTGTCTATCTCCGTAATGCAATTTATAAGCTCCTCGAGGCTTAAGCTTCCTCCCTAGCAAGGGGTGTCTAACTTTGGTTTGATTTGCATCTTTAGAATAGCTTTTAGAAATCTATCCTTAAGTTCATCCACTAACTTTTCCATTTGAATCTCTTGAGTTGCTACATCATCACTTACATCATTAACAATTTTTTTCTCTTCTTTGTGTTGTATCTAATGCATCCAATCTTACTTGGATTCCTCTCAACATCTCTAAGTTTGCAGCTCTAAGTGCCCTTCCTCCTCCTTTAAGTGGATTTCCTTTGTGTGCCATATCTTCACCACAATGCAAGCTTCTCTTTCACAACTTGCCAATGATGAACCGGTTGAATTGGAATTTTGCATAACCTTCACAATAACCCTCCTAGGGTGACGTCATCCCTAATAGGGTTGACATAAGCCTGCTGAAACCCTCTCAAGCAGGTCGTCAGCGTCTAAAATGTCTTCTAGCTGTTGCGCCCACCTTAAAAGATGCCCCAGCTTCTGTGCCACACTAATTCAGACCTCTTTGCTTTGTCATATACAATCTTTCTCTCAAATGTGACTCCCAGATGAAGCCACTAGTTGAATACCGAGGGTTTTCATCCCCAATGTAATGGGCACCCCAATTGCACCCAAAACTAACCCAGTAGGGACTCTTTATGACGCCGGTAGTTTTGTTGGAATTTTTTTTTTTTTTTTTGTTTTACAAAGACCAATACATGTAACATAAATATAGAATTGCAAGCATAGATACACATGGCTGAATTAGCCCATACACTATATTTGTATTGATTTGCAAATGAGTAAACTAGTACAATGCCAGTCACGTGGTGACTTACTGAATCCTGTCACGGAATCGTATGAACATTATTTCAAGTGGATTGCCCAGCATGTGCCGAAGGTGCTTCATTTGTTCTCTCTATTGGCTCTGCCTGCTGGATCTACGGACTCTGCAAAAGCTTCTAAGGACTCTGCAGCCAAAACTATGAACTCTGCAGGCTTAGATCTACGGACTCTGCAGGCTGGAATCTACGGACTCTGCAGGCTGAAAACTACGGACTCTGCAGGCTAAAAACTACGGACTCTGCAAGAACTACGGGCTCAACAGGAAGAAAACTACGGACTCTGCAGGGAAGAACTACAGACTCTGCAGGCAAAACTATGGACTCACCTGGTTGCATACAGATGCTACAGTGATGGAGCTGCTACAGTGACGAGTTGCTACAGTAGTACGGCTGCTATAGTAGCACGATTGCTACAATAGTACGGCTGCTATAGTGCACGACTGCTACAGTAGTACGGCTGCTATAGTGCGCGCGGTAGCTTGCCGGAAAGCTCACAACAAGGAGCATCAAATCCAAACATCAAAACTGACCTCCGTTGCGTCATAATAGCTTACTACAAATAGTAAACGTGTTGGAGACTGAGTAAGCCCAGCCGCTAAGATGGGGACATTACAGTCTGCCCCGCTCGAATTTGCTTGTCCTCAAGCAATCTCAACCCAACCTGCTGGATTACTTGCTCACTTTCCCATGTAGCATCCTCCTCTGGCAGGGCTTTCCATCTGACCAAGTACTCCTTCACTATCCTGTTTCTGAGTTTCCTCTCTCTAGTGTCCAGAATAGCCTCAGGTTTTAACACGAGCCTCCCTTCCTCATCCAAAGGGGGTAAATCTACAGTAGGCACTACCCCCTGACCAATGGCCCTCTTAAGCCTAGACACATGGAATACATTGTGCACTCGACTGCCCTCTAGAAGCTCAAGTTCATAGGCGACTTCACCCACTCTTCGAATCACCCTGTAGGGGCCGTAAAATCTAGGCTTAAGCTTCTCTGCTCTGCTTTTCTTGAGCGATAACTGCCTATATGGCTATAGCCTCAAATACACCATGTCTCCTACCTCGAAACTGCGCTCTACCCTATGCTGATCAACATACAACTTCTGCTGATTTTGGGCCTGTCGTATATTCTCTTTGAGCGTTCTCAAGATATCTTGGCTATCCTTCAACAGGTCTTTAGCTTTGGGTACTCTGTTGTCCCCCAAAGCGATATCCATGAAACTTGGAGCTTCATACCCGTACAATGCCATAAATGGAGTCATCCTGATGGTCATGTGATGCGTGGTATTGTAACAATACTCCCCATGTGTAACCATTTTACCTAGGGTCTCTGTTGTGCGGTCACATAGTTTCGCAAATATCCCTCCATCCACTTATTTACTATCTCCCTCTGCCCATCAGTCTGGGGATGGTAGCTCGTACTAGGTGTAAGATCTGTACCGCACAGCCTGAACAACTCTCGCCAAAAAGCGCTCATGAACTTGCTATCCCTGTCACTAACAATAAATCTGGGTAACCCATGCAGCCTAAAGACCTCCCTGAAGAACACATCTGCGACCTGAGCTGCTGTATAAGTCGAGGGAATAACAAAGAAGTGAGCAAACTTCGTCAGTCTGTCCACCACCACATAAATGCAATCTCTTCCCTGCACTCGAGGTAGGTCAGTGATGAAGTCCATAGAAATGCTTTCCCACTTCCGGTCTGGAATGGGTAAGGGCTGTAGTAAACCAGCAGGAAACGTGTGCTCTTCCTTATTCTGTTGACAAACTGCACACTCCCTAACATGCCTCTGAACATCGTCCTTGAGCCCTCTCCATGAGAACCGCTCTCGGATCTGCCTGTAGGTCTTGAAGACCCCCGGATGCCCAGACGTAGGTGCATCATGAAACGCCCTCAGTATCGTCTCTCTTAAGGGTGATGACGGAATTAAGTAAATTCTGTCCTGAAACCTGATCAACCCATCAATCACCTCATAGCGACCATCCTGTATGGTGCCAGAAACCAGTCCCGAAGCCCAAGTGTCCCCAGCATATTCTGCTATAATATTAGCCCTCCAGTCTCCCGAAATCTCTGCAAGAGCACAAATGTGGGGTCTTTTGGATAAGGCATCAGCTACTACATTCTTCTTCCCTTTGACAAACTCAATGTCAAAGTCGTAGGCTTGCAATTTAGTGACCCACTTCTGCTGCTTGTCATTCAAGTCTCGCTGACCCATGAAATACTTTATGCTGTTGTGATCAGTCTTGATCACAAACTTTCCTCCAACCAAGTAGGATCGGAATTTGGCCAAGGCATGCATAATGGCTAACATCTCCCGATCATAAATAGAATAGCTCTTCTCCACCCCTTGGAGCTTCCTACTCTCAAAAGCAATGGGGTGCTTCTCTTGCATCAATACTGCTCCAACCCCGTCACCTGATGCATCACAATGAAGCTCAAAAGGCTTCGTGAAGTTGGGTAGAGCTAGAACCGGACATGAAGACATCACCCGCTTGAAATGTTCAAAACACTGTTGCGCTGCCACTGTTCATACAAAAGCACCCTTCTTGGTGAGGTCTGTCAATGGTGCTGCAGTCTATGAAAAACCCTTCACAAATCTCCTATAAAAACCACATAATCCAAAAAATCCTTTGAGTTGTGTAAGGCTAGTTGGAGTGGGCCAATCAACCACCGCCTTGATTTTTTCTGGATCCACCCGAACTCCTTCAGCACTGATAATATGGCCGAGGTAGAGCAATTTGGTCATGCCGAACTCGCACTTTGATTCCTTGGCATACAGTGACTCCTTTTCCAATATGACCAGCACCTCCTCTAATTGCTGTAGGTGCTCATCCCACGTCCTACTGAAAACTAGGATGTCATCAAAGAAGATTAATACAAATCTTCGGAGCTGCCCTCTAAACACTTGATTCATGCAACTCTGGAAGGTAGCTGGAGCGTTGGTTAGCCCAAACGGCATAACCAGAAACTCGAAATGCCCGTAGTGACATCGGAAGGCAGTTTTTTCTATGTCCTCCGCTCGCATCCTGATCTGATGGTATCCTGAACGTAGGTCTATCTTAGAGAAAAACCGTGCTCCATGCAGCTCATCAATCAGCTCGTCAATCCTGGGGATGGGGTACCTGTTCTTAATTGTCTTCTTATTGAGAGCTCTATAGTCAATGCACATACACATTGTCCCATCCTTCTTCACCAAAACCACCGCTGAAGAAAAAGGGCTTTTGCTGGGCCTAATATGCCCCATCTCCAATAGGTCCTTTATTGATTTCCCTATTTCATCCTTATGCCTTTTTGGATGGCGGTAGGGGGTGATGATGACTGGTTTAGCCCCCTCCTCTAGCTCGATAACATGCTCAACACCCCTCTCGGGAGGGACCCCATGTGGGACACTACCAAACACCTTATCATGCCTAGAAATGATCTCTTGGATATCTAGGTGATATCTCTTTACCTGCTGCTCTGGAGGCGTAGGCATGATCAAACATTCAGCTGCCCACTCGACATCGTCATGTCTGAACAACCGTTCCATCCTTTTCAAGGATACCAACCTGAGCCCCCCATTTGGTAAGCCACGGAGCACCACCTTTCTGCCCTGATGCTGAAACCTCATCTCTAGCTTAGCCAAGTTGAAGGTGAACTCTACCAGAGAAGTCATCCACACCATTCCCAAGATGACATCATAATCGCCTATGTCAACTACATAGAAATCGTCCTCCAACTCATAATCTCCTCCTAATCTGATGCGAAGTTTTGAAATCTTTCGGGTGCATAATAACTTGTGGCCATTGGCCACCATGACTTTGAACCCTGCGTGCTCTTCGGTCTGAAGACCCCTTTTGGCCACCAGTTTTGCGTCGATGAAATTATGCGTTGCCCCTGTATCGATCAAGGAAACCACGCGCTGCCCCTGAATTAGCCCTCTTACCTTAAAGGTCATGGCCTTCTGGACGCCTGTCAGTCGAGCAAGAGACTTCTCATCATCAGAACTCTCCTCAGCGGCACTATCGCCCCGACTAGAATCCGAGTCTGATTGCTGCCCCTTGTCTTCGAAAGGGGATTCGTCTGCTGAGAAATACTCCATGGGCTTAGCCTTCACTTTAAGTGGACATTCATGGGAAAGGGTCCATGGCTCCCTACAATTAAAACATAGTTTTTTCTTCCTGAGTTCGTTGAGGGTCTCGCTGTCCAACCCTTTTGTTTCCCCCTTAGGCCGCTGAGGGTCCTTCTGAAACGTCTTCCTTTCCTGTTGTACATCTTTATGCATTGGCTTCTTGTCCTTATCCCTTTTAAAATGAGAGTCCTTTCAAGTGAACTTGCTCCTGTAAGCAGAAGGCGCTAAGTCTCTAGCCTTCCTGATAGCATCCTGCAGAGTGGGAGGATCATGTCCCTTCACCCAACCACGAAGGGGGTTTGACAGTCCATCCATGAACAACACTATCAACCTCCTCTCTGATATGTCTGTCACCAACACTGAAAGTCTTTGAAAATCTGAAATGTAGCCATCTACAGGGCTCCACTGTCTAAGCTGCGCTAACTCCTTAAAATGAAGTTCAGGATCCTTCGTGTCAAATCTGTCAATGAGTCTCTCAGTAAACTCTGCATAAGTATCTATCTCGTTATGGCCAAGCGTGACCATACCGTGGTGCCACCACTCGTGGACACTTCCATCCAAGTGCAATGCAACATACTTAATCGCGTCCTCCTCAGGAATGGGATTAAGCTGGAAATAAGTGTCTAATTTCTGAACCCATGTTCGCGCTGAAGTCTTTCCTGTTCCGTCATAGTATGGAATGGACAATTTTTCCAACTTTTTCCTCATCTCATAATTTTGTTGCTTGTTCCCTCTCATTGGCATATGCTTGAGTCTAACATCCATATACTCCCTGAAGGACATTTCACCCTGAAAATCTGGTCTAGCATTTCTCCAATCCTCCAATATTTGGTCTTGTATCTCCTGTTGTGTAGGACCAGCGTTATCCTGGTCATTCTGTCTTGGAGGGAATTGTGGCATGAGTGGCCTTGTAGAAGAACCTGCTCTAGCGTATGTCCGGGCTCCCCTATTAATTGATGCATCTCCAGTACCTCCATTACCCGGTCCACCTACCTGGTTAGCATTATTACCCTGGTTGGCATTGTTGCCTTGATCTGCTCTAGTCAGGTGTTGGGTAATTGCTAGGGCCATTTGCTGCAATGTGGTCTGTAGCTCCCTTTGCCCCCGGGCAAGATCATTAAGCATCATCTTGGTGCTGGGTTCTCCCCTTTCCTCATCTCTGTCACCCATGGCTGGTGTTGCAAAGGGCTCACCCTCCTCAATTTCTGAAAAAACTTGTAAGTCTGGGTTTGTCCGGTTTCTCCTCAAGTAGTACTGATGTGTGGGATGCATGAAACCTCACAAGATGGCAGGAATAACAGGCTCTGATACCACTGTAATGGGCACCCCAGTTGCACCCAAAACTAACCCAGTAGGGATTCTTTATGACTCCGGTAGTTTTGCTGGAATTTGTTTTTTTTTTGTTTTACAAAGACCAATACATGTAACATAAATATAGAATTGCAAGCATAGATACACACGGCTGAATTAGCCCATACACTGTATTTGTATTGATTTACAAATGAGTAAACTAGTACAATGCCAGTCACGTGGTGACTTACTGAATCCTATCACGGAATCGTATGAACATTATTTCAAGTGGATTTCCCAGCATGTGCCGAAGGTGCTTCATTTGTTCTCTCTATTGGCTCCGCCTGCTGGATCTACGGACTCTGCAGAAGCTTCTAAGGACTCTGCAGCCAAAACTACGGACTCTGCAGGCTTAGATCTACGGACTCTGCAGGCTGGAATCTACGGACTCTGCAGGCTGGAATCTACGGACTCTGTAGGCTGAAAACTATGGACTCTGCAGGCTGAAAACTACGGACTCTGCAGGAACTACGGGCTCAGCAAGAAGAAAACTACAGACTCTGCAGGCAAGGAACTACGGACTCTGCAGGCAAGAACTACAGACTCTGCAAGCAAAACTACGGACTCACCTGGTTGCATACAAATGCTACAGTGATGGAGCTGCTACAGTGACGAGTTGCTATAGTAGTACGGCTGCTACAGTAGCACGGCTGCTACATTAGTACGGCTGCTACAGTGCACGACTGCTACAGTAGTATGGCTGCTACAGTGGCTGAGAGCACAAAACTCCAAAGACCAATCCCAAGGATTGATGTCTAGAGTGCTACAAATGAGAAGGACGTTCTCAAATGCCCAAATAAGCTGTAATTGCAACAATTATTTTCTTCTTATCCAACATGCCCTAAGAGGCCACAAGCACTCCCCTTTATCCTTTTCTCCAAGGGGCAACTCAACTCATTTGAGCAATGTGGGATTAAGGATGTGCAACAGTCCCTCATAAAGTAAATGTTTAAGGTGACACTCAATGTCTTACAGCTGGGTTAAAAGTTACCCTTTTTTGCAGCACTTCAGGCCCCCAAAAAACTAGCAATTGGACTCCGAATGGTGTGAGTGATAGCTTGCCGGAAAGCTCACAACAAGGAGTATCAAATCCAAACATCAAAACTGACCTCCGTTGCGTCATAATAGCTTACTACAAATAGTAAACGTGTTGGAGACTGAGTAAGCCCAGCCGCTAAGATGGGGACATTACACCCAATATCAGATTATCGAAGAGGGTTTTCGTCCTCAATGGCTAAAAGTAGAAGCAAATGTGCCCAACTCATAAAAATAAAATGGTAGATGATCATAGATGCCAAAAATGAACCTCACCACCTTCCTTTAACTTTTTCTCTGTGAGCCAACTCCCAAGTGGGGCACTCCAAGTGGGGGGGAGGAACTCAAATATTCAAAAAGCGATTCTCCTTAATATTTTTAATTAAGCGTTGACTTGCTCAAATTAGAAAGTTCCCTTTTTAAAAGTCAAATTAGATCTAATTTGCAGACATAAGTCATTTTTTGGCAACTTAAAGAAAACACCATGTTCCCCTTTTTCCTTCCTTCCCTTAGCCTATGGGAAACCAAAAGAATAGGCTAAGGGTCTTGATTCCTCTCTAAACCCGAGAAGGGGACATGATAGTCCTCCCCTCTCGACTTTGCTTGTCCTCAAGCAATGTTGTTTCAATTCTGATCCCTCCATATTGAACCTTCCTACCAATACCTGGATCCCACATCCATCTTTGGAATTTTTTAATCCCATGTTTTGAAAAATTTCTTCTTACTATTGCCTCAGATAATCTGAAACTGAACTGTAAAACAACACTCTTGAAGTTGGTGTGATTGCCAAAATCTTCCATCAAAGATATTACCCTAACCATGTGAGAGATGAGCTCATTAGCTCCCCCATACCTGTCATCTTGAATCTTTTGCCCAAGAGCATCATACATGTTTGAATGCACCAAAGCTGTCATACTATAATGACCATAACATTTGAGTCCCGTAGTTGTCAAGTTGCACAACCTCTGCTATCAATTATCATGGGGTCTACTCCATCCATCACCCACATCTATATGCTCTCTCTCGATGAAGCCTTCTACCCATGCATGAAAACATCTTCCATACATTTCCTTAAGGCCAAAGGCTGCCCCAAGCATTCGCCACTATGTTTCTGTTGTACCCATTTGCTCTTCTTGTATAATGAAAAATAAGAAGAAAGAAGAGAAAGTTAATCCAGTTGCACGGCCTCAATCTTGTTCTTATTCTAGTATTGGATGTACCTATCAAATATGTATTGCACTGCTCCTCCATCAAGCTTTGCAATAGCTTCAGTCTCTATTTTGAACCTTAAGGACTCTCTTTCTAGGATCTTGCTGAATGTGTTTACCTTTGTCAAGATGGGTTCTAATTCCTTGACATCACCATGAAGTTTAATCAGCTTCTCAATTGAATTGCAAGTAAAAGGAGTGACAGCTTCATCTATCTTTTTCTGGAGAAGCGGAAGTCTTCAAGGGATGTTGGAGGCCTATCAAGTGTATAACTTGTAACATAATAGATACAATTATCCAACTGCTCCATCACTTTGTCAACCTCTTCTTCTAGTAGCTGCATTTCACCCATAATGTTTTTTAGAGTTATTATGTAAAAAAACATGATTATTTCCAATTGCTTGCCCCTTTGTACTGATTTATTTGGTACAATCTGTTCTTCATTCAATATTTTCTCAGGGAATGAATTTATTTCAACTAGGGTTTCTAACCGGGATTCAGCAATTCTATTTTCACTATCTCCTCCATCAACTCCCTCAACTGAGTAAACTTACTTTGCAGATCACCCAAGCTATCTGGGATTTCTTTGTATTTCTTTATTGCTTTTTGAATGATCTGCTCTATCCACTCATCAACAGCCCTGGTTTTGTCTCCTATGTCTTTAAATTGTCTGATGATGTGCTCATTGAGTTGCTCTTCTACTAGCACGGGCTGAGATGAATACTGTGCAACCTTTGCAATGATGTCACATAGCTTGGAAATTTGCTCATTTAATTTAGCTTTTTTCAGCTTTTTCCTTATCTAGCTTGGAGAAGAGTGCATCCATTAGAGTCTAGGTATCCTATTTCAGTCCTTCAGTAGTAACTTTTCCCAGAGGGACCCTAGTTACTGTTATGTCTGCTGCAGTCAATTCTCCCTTTTGTTTTCTCTCTGCTGGAGTTGACATTTGAGCAAACTTTTGACCAGAAGGTTCAATGACTAACTTTGAAGTCATTTTGGCAGGTTTTGACCTTTTACGTCTCCCTCCAAGGCTCTTGAGCAACTATAGATCTTCCTCTTCCAAGTTTATTACTTCCCTAGCCTCTGGAACTACTTGTGAAGCCAACCAAGATGAGAAGTCACTATTTGGAGGGTGAGAAGTGTCAACATGTACCACCATCTCTTGATTGGAACCTGTTGCATCAAAAGTTAACACTATATCATAACCTTTTCCTTTAGCACCATCTAGAGAAAGTACCCTTTCAAACACTGTCATTTTCGTCACCATCAACTGTTTCCTCAACTTTTCATCTGTAGTAGTCCTGCTACCACTTTTTACCCCAGTTGCCTTTTCCGTGAATGCTTCTTTATGGGCATGAGAATCCCCCAAAGATGAAGAAATGGTACCTGAAAGAGGACGTAAGTATCTGGGTGGTGAGAATGGATGAGGGTGAGGTGATGGATCTATTTCTTTTACTGAAGGGAGAGTGAAAGATGCTGGGTTTAAAGGTGGAATAATTGTGATCTTTTGTGAAGCTTCTGAGGTGGGGTTTACTGGGGATGTTGAAGTGCTATGAGCTGATACGGAAGGAATTTTGTCAACAGGGGATGCTTGTGAAGTAGATGAATATTCTCGCTCCCCTGTTGCTTGAGATTTTTTATGCACTTTTAACTTTTCTGGTCTCCAGCTGCTCTCACCTTCATGTTTCCTCTTTCTGAAACTCCCCTGCCTTATTTGCTACATTATTGCCTCATCCAAACAATGTCCCTTTTCCTGCAACCAATTTGAAGTATTAATGAGGACGATTGAAGTTCTCTCCTCAATTGTGTTGTAACTAAATTTAATGGTTGGTAGAGGGGCCTTGTCTCCTCCCATTTGATTGTATGCATCAGGTATCACATGGCCATCGTCAAGAAGATTTTCAGGGATCCTTGCCAAACCAAAATTAACAATTTGTTGTACTATTAATCTGCTGAAGTCCCTTCTAATTTCAAATTCATCCCTGTAGTTCATCCAAAAGTCCTCCAATGCGGGGATGTGCATATATTTTATAGAGACCATCTTTTTTGCAATCCCGTTAGGATCAAAGTTCATCCTAGCTTGGAAGTATTCCTGCTCATAATGAAGAAACATTTCTGTTTGGACATTCTTGGCCTTTTGGATACTCTGACAATTATAATTACCAATTAGGTTAACTGCTACCTTGTGTTGCTTTGCTTGCAAGTCATGTAATTCTACCAATTGTTTGCATAATTCCATATTACCTATTTGTCATTGGGGTATCTTGGTAGCTTAAGTGGTGATCCTAAGAAACCACTAATCTTGAGGTAAGTGAAATCAGCAAATTGAATGAAGATGCAGCCAAATTGAGAGACAACCTCCCATGCCTCCTTGCTTACTTTGCTTATTTTCAGATCATTGTTTAGCTTACAAATGATTTCAAAAAAGAAGCCATCAGTTACTGTCTTGTATTTCTTGAAGTATTCAGACAATACCAGCTGTGGGTAATACTCGTATATAGGGTTTGTTGCTAACATCCTTCCCCTGTCCAATTTGGAGAATATATCTTCTGAGGCTGCAACATATACTAGATTTGAAGTCATTTTGAAATCAAACGTTTGTCTAACCTTCTTGAGCTGTTCACCAATGTTATTACTTATTATTTCAGCCCAATTGATCATTGCATTGGCTCTATTGACTTCAATTGTTCTGATGAAATAATACATCCATGAGTAGAATAATTTTGCATTTCTTTCTCCATTTATTCTACATAACAACTAGCTGATTTCTTGCACAAGCTCTGATCTTTGAATGGTCTTCAAGAATCTAGATGGCTGCTTAAATTTCTTCAGATAAATTTTATTCATGATACTTATGCATTCAGCTGTGTTGCTTTCCCATCTATCAATGGCCCTTTGCATGTCGACATCAAGTACTTCGGATTTTGTTGGAATTTTAAGATAGTAGTTGAAGAATTGTGTGTCCAACCTTATCACTATATTCCCTGCTATGTCCCTTACTGTTTTAGTTATAGGATTGTAAAATTTGGCACCCTCTAAAACAAACTCTGGCAATTGGGCAGTACTTGGAAACGCTGCAGCTTGAATGATCCCACTGTTAATCATAGCTTGCATAAGGGGTGTCTTGCGGGTTGCCTTGGATCTGTCAATTAGTTTATTTACAGACACATGTCCCATATCAGTATCACTTCAGCAAGTTTAGACACTATACATGAATCCACTGGATAGCCCTTGTACTCATATCTCATACTACTTGAATATGCTTTTGCTTGAGATTTTTCTTTTTCTCTTTCTTGAAGCTTTTGCAGTTGCAAGACTGAGATCTTGTGTGAAAATTATTTCTCCTGACCTTCCTGCCTCTTCTGTCTTTGAAGATATCTCTTGTATGTGAGACATTTGCCACAACTTTCCTATAAATATATGCACAACTTAAAATGTTCCTGTAGAAAATTTGAACAAACGTGTAACTCAACATTTGTCAAGTTCATTCATGCATATGATCAATTGTAGTTTCCCGGGAATCATGATATTATGAAATTTCAAGTAAACTTTCAATGCACATAATGAGAAGTGGGTTCGACTGGGAGAGAACAAAGAGTTGTTTTGGTATACTTGCCTTTGCATGGTGGATTTGGAGGGCTGCTTTACTCATTTTTGAGTCATAAAAATTCCGTTTAAGCTTTCTCTTTGCATTGAGGACTTTTGGGGGTGCATTACTTTATAAAAGAGAAATAAGTCGTGACTTAAAAAAGTTCCCTTTGTATTGAGGACTTTTTGAGGAGCATTACTTACTTTTATAAAAGAGAAACAAGTAATGACTTAAAAAAGTTCCGGTTGAGCTTTCCTTTGTATTGAGGACTTTTTGAAGTCACTTGCTTCACAAAAGAAGAAATCACTTAAGCCAATCCCGATTTACACTTCAATCTTAAAATAAAGAACTTTTTGGATGCATCGACTTATTAAATCAAGAATTAAGTGATGATTGCAAAAATGTCCGATTTACTCTTGCTATGGACCGTGGAAGTTTTAAGAGGAAAGACTTAATAAGAAGTGAAGTAATGCAGCCCTAAAAATCCAATTTAGTCTATAAGGTTAAAATAGCGGATTTTTCAAAGCCTTTGACTTGTTTGTGAGGGGAAAAAAAGTAATGAGAGTTTATAAACCCGAGCTAGCTTGAAAGGACTGAAGAATTTTTGATGACTTCGACTTATTTTGCAAATAAGTAAAAGACTTGATAAAACTCCGAATTGGTCTTCATTTTTAAAAAAATCGATTTTTCAAAACTCTCGACTTATTTGTGAATAGAAGCAAAGGAAGTAAAGGGGGACAAAAAGTCCGATTTACTCTTGCTATGGACCGCGGACATTTGTGAATGCTTAACTCAATTTATAAAATAAGTAAACTGCTCATAGAATTGTGATTTGGTCTATAAATGGATGGCGTTCAGAAGGACCACGGAATTTTCTAAGACTTCGACTTGTTTCACAAAGCAAGTAATGGCTTAATAAAACTTTGTTTTGATGCTGCGGTCTTAGACGCCTTTGGGAAAATGATTGAATGATTTCGTGGAGGACAAAATTGATTTTGAAAACCACAAACCGGGTTTGCAGTTTGGTGAAATGATCATTCCAAACCCTAAGCAAAAAAAAGCTCAAACAATTGTCAATGCATACCAAGGCAAAAAAGAAATCGATTAGGGCTTTTTAACTGGAAGAGTGTATGAATTCCGGAAAAATGGATTTAGGGACACACAAAACAAAGCAAAAATAAAGAAAAACACAACTGAAAGCAAAGAAAAGATTACGGGAGATTGCTCAAAAATTTCTCCAATTAGTCAATCTGTGAAAAACTCTTGCATGAATGGATGCTCCAAAGTGAGGTGAAAATAAGAATGATGTGGTAACTATGACCTGGAAAAGTGCTTTATATATTTTCTAATCTCCCACTTTAACTCATTAACTCAATTTATATCAAATGAACCTTTTTTTTTAACTCATTTAAAACAAGTAAAGTGCTTTATAAAACCCGATTGGGTCTAGGACGAAAAATTGAGCGTCTTTAAGCACATGGGCATTTTGCGAGTGGCTTTATGACTTCCTAGAGACAATTTTGAGCAACGTGTGCAATCGAAAGTAGAAAACAAAACTTAAAAAATTTAAACTTAACGAGAAAGCGACATGACCCACAATTAACACAAGTCAAAAAGACCGAATTTTTTTTAAAGGGGTACTCCAAGATTTCCAGGTGAAATTCGGGGACACCAGTGTCCAACCATGATTGTCATGTAATTGTTAGGATCTGAATAGGAGCTCGATTTGTGTATCAGATGAATAATGTGATGTGACCAAGAAGGTGGCAAACTCGAACAAACCACGCGGTTGAAAAGATCAACCAAGTATCTTCCAAAAACTCTAAGACCGTGTTTGAAGAACTCAGTTAGAAACCTTCCTCATCAACTCCTTGATACTATTCATCACCCTCACTGCCTCTAATGTTCTTGTATGTGAATATGTGACAAGAAGACGGTGGCGAAATAACATGGATTTGAGGTTGCCCAGGAATATCATAAAGAGTGGAGGTGTGGGAAATCATGGATGCGGGTTTAAGCTTAGGGGGGAGGGGAGAATGTTGGGTGAGGATGGTATGCCAAAAATGTTTGGGAGGATGGATGTAGGAAGCACTTAAGACACGTCTCCTTTGAGAAATGAAGAGGCATTTCTTACGGCAGAGAAGACAATGATAGGATGATCTTAAGGTTGGGTAAGAGGGGTGGGCATGGAGGAAGGCATACTGACGCTGGTGGTGAAGATCCCTGCAATTATCGTCATACCACTTATTCATGGGACAAGATCTTTTAGGTTGATGGGAGGTAGATGTGGATCTGGTAGAGCTAGCGAAAGATTTGAGGGCAGCTTTCCAAATGATGTAAGAAAGGCAAGTGTACTTGGTAGTAACACAATGAAGTGAAAAGAACTAGGATTCAGGAGGCAGAAGCTGACAGATGTTGGAGGAAAAGATGTCAGGATCCCCATCATCAAATTGGAAGGTGGTACATGGTATACCAAAAGAGGGGATCGTAACAGGAGGGGGGAGATCAGGGTAGAGGGAGAAGGAAAGAAGAGCATGATCTGCAAGAGGAATGGGGGAAATGAAAAAATGACGGATAAAGGGCAAAAAGCTCTAACTAGATAGGATGTAATCCACCACACTCCCACCTCTATCATGAGATCTACATGTGAAAGAGTGAGAATCTGGAAAGCAAGCCAGCTCATTAAGGATCAACAAATCATGAGATTCACCCAACTGTAAGAGGTGCCTACCATATGCCATGTAAGGACTTGAAACCATAGTTACCAAATCTGGCCGCATCTTGGCCAAATTCGGAAAGATCCGGATTTTTTTCATATGTCAGATTTATCCGATCCAGTTCGGGGATTTTATCACATAAAAAAATTAAAGGTAAACCCCCCCCCAAAAAACCCTAAAAAACCTTTTCATTATAAGCAAAACCTAAAAAGAGCAATTGCAAATCGTAAAACGTGTTATATAAACCACTTGATCTGCGCATAAGGTATCACGACCATATTTGAAGACGTAGACATCAACGGTGATGGCAGAGGCAGTTGAAAATAATAGAGGCAGTGGAAAATGGTGACGGCAATGAAAAACGACGACTGCAAAGTTGCAAATGGCGACAGAGATGACAGAGTTGCAAACATTGATGATGAACTTTGGCACCATCTCGAGCTCAGTCGACAACACACGACACATGCACACGGCACACGACAAAGGATTATGTTAAATTTTAATTGTTAAATATAGGTTTAGGTTATTATTTAGGTTTAGTTTTAGTTAAATATTATAAAATATAAATTAAAATATATGAAATTCAAAAATTCTAAAATATAAATTAAGTATTATATTAAGTTTGTGTTTTTTATATATAAAATATTTAAAAATAATTATATTAACTTTTAAGTTTGTGTATTTAATATTTATATTATAAAATATTTAAATATAAATAAAAAAATATAAATTAGGTTTATGTATTTATAATATTATTTGTGTGTATTTTCATTTATATTATAATTTATAATATTTTTGGTTCTAATATTTAAAAAAAAAAATTATTTTATTTTATATTACAAATAAATTATTTACATAATATATGATAAAATTTAAATTAATAATATCATAATATATTTTTATTATGTTGCAAGTGTTAAATTATTATCCATTCTTTAGTAGATTGAAATATTTTGCATATATATATATATATTTCCCGAACCGGATTTCACCGGATTTTTTTTCGATTTTTTTCAAGAATTCCGCATTTTGCATTTTTTGGCCTCTTGAACGGATTCTGATTTCTGAACTTGGTAACTATCCCTGAAACATCATTTGACATCCTATGTAACTCCACTTACTATAAATCAATCCCCTGTGCAGAACATGTCCATTGAACAATCATGGAGAGGTGTCTGAAAGTCTCTGGTATGGGCCTTTGAAGTCGCCAAGAAGGATAACTTCCCCAACAGCTGAGCACTGAGTGATGTCGGTATATAAGTCTATATAAGGGTTCCCCTCAGGACTATTGTGAATGAGATATGATGAGGCAGGAGGAAAGTAACATTTTGCAATGTAGATATCCCTGGGAAGTGGGGCAACACCAATAATCTGGACCCACATGAATCTGGCAAACTCATTAGAAGCCACCACTGAATTTCTACTTTGGAGTGAGTCCTAGTTAGACAAGCCACCCCACCTGAACCTCTGACACCACTAGAACTCCTAGTCCTCTAATGACAGACTGAGAACCAATGGTATCCTCTAATATCTAGGAGACGCTGCACGGGGCTCTCATGGGTCTAAGTGACAAAAAGAATCTCTGACGACCTAAGAGCATCAAACATTAGACTTGGTGATTGTTGTCAACCTGGATCCTGCGCCCTGAATCGAAGACGTGCATGAAATGGCCAATCCTCTATCCGGTTGAAACAATGGGATCTTCTCACGAGGGTGGGTGCCTCAATGGTGAGAAGAACCTCCAGAGAAGGCTGGTCTCTGTAAGATGTATCAATGAGGATCTCTACTCTATGCTGCGGACTACCATCGAAAAGGGAGAATAAAACTTTAAGGAGAAATCCTACCTAATAAAGGTGATACACTAGAAGATTGATCCACTCAACTTGAAACCTTGAACACTGAACAAACAAGGGAAAAGGAAGACCTTTGATTTCAATCAATCACTTATGCATAAATATTTCGTGAGAAGGTTCGATCCAATGACCAAAACACGAGGGAAAATGATGTAGAGAGGTCTGATACAAGACACTTTGCAGCCGCCTAACATCCACTTACAGCTTCAGCAAAAGACATAAATAACACTTAACATGGCCTGCATAATGATAAGCTAGCAACTAGGTACGAATCAAAATTTGGGAAGGGAGAGAAATCTACCACATGCAAATTGCTGAATGAATATACACTATGCCAACACTTGAAATTTGAAAGTACAGTCCTATTGATTGAAGAGGTTACACAACTCACCAATGGCAGAGTCTGGTCTAGCCAAGAGAGGGATGGTTTTTCTAAGCCATTTTATAGAGAATTACAAAAGCCAAAGATTGGCATTGAAAAATTGAAGAGAAGGATTAACTTAGATTAACTCAAGGCTGACTTGGCCTTTCAATAAAATATGTTTTCTCTGTCTTTGCATGAAGCTCCTTGCGCTTGAGGAAGTGAACTTGTCTTTTGTTTATTGAACCGCCCACCTCTCTTTGCATGGAAATCCACACCAATGTCAATTTTAAAACTCTATGTGAGATGTTGGAACTTTTGAAAGCTAGAGATGATAATATCATGGATGAAATCCAACGCCAATGTCAATTTTAGAACTCTACGTGAGCTACTTGATTCTGAGTTGGAACGTTTGAAACGCTGAGTTGACCGTTTGGTAAGCTGAGTTGGACGAAGAGATACGCTGAGTTGGACCTTCGAATGCATGAGAATGACTAGTCAAACTGCCAATAAAATAGATAGTCAACCGAAACTTAGCAATCCACCAAAAATAGCCCCTGTTCGCATGTATTTTCTCTTATTTTGGTCTGCCTGTGTCTTGTCTATTTTGGGCGGTGTTGACCATTTTTGGTCCAACAGGCGAAAATCGATCCCCTTCTTTCCTTGATGTTCTGAGCCAGTTTCATTTTTTGATTTTGCACAAGTCTGGGTGTTTCTACGGACTCTGTAGGCGTGCCTTTTGGCAGTTGAAGAACCAGTTCAAAGAGTGCAAGCTTCTACAAAGGTTTCTTCGGACCATTGAACCTTTCAGTTCAGTTGGTTCAGTTCAATTGGTTCAGTTCATTTTGGTTCAAGTGCTCGTTTCAAAGGCTTGGTTCAATGCCTTGGTTCAACGGCAAAGTTCAACAACTGGTTCAATCACTTGGTTCACTCAGTCGGTTCATCAGTTCGGTTCAATGCCTTGGTTCAATTGGTTTGGTTCAAACATTCGGTTCAATGCCTTGGTTCAACAACCGTTGAACCATTGAATCGGTTCAATAGAAATGGTTCAAAGTGTTGGTTCAATGATCGGTTCAACGGGTTGTTTCAAAGGGACGGTTTAATAAGAAGATTCAAGAAGGTCTCCCGAAGAACAAGTGCCCTTGCGGAGGGCAGGGAATGCTTGAAAAGGGACCAAAAGGTAAACAAGGTCAAAAAGGTAAAGTCCCTTCGGAAATTTGACAAGGCAAAGAACAAGAATTTCTTCGGAGAAAAATCCCGCGAGATGGAAGGACAAGGCAAGAATGTTTTCTTTCGGATTTTTGTTCAAAGGAATTCCTTTGGACAAAAAGTCCGAAGAAATTTGGAGAAAAGGCCGCGGGAGAAAAACCCGAATGAAAAGAATCGAAGGATTTGCCAAGGACAATGATGTCTCTGAGGCCGTCAATTTCAGGGAAATGGACTAGCTGTTGGTTTTCAAATAGTGACGGGCCCACGAACGTCAATTTTACACCAAAAAAAGCCCGAGAGCGGAAGTTTCCAAGTGTCGTCTATCGGGACACATGATAGTTTGCCTCTAAAAGCAGCGGAATGTGCCACGTGTCCCTTGCAAAACCCGCCGGAGCGCGACAAGTGTCTGCATCCGAGTCCCAAAGCTCCTTTCAACAAGCTTCTCTCAGAGTTCCGCGGAGGGTGCCAAGTGGCAAATGCGGAAGGTTTTGACATATTTTTCTAAGAGCAGCGAAACGTGCCACGTGTCCCTTGCAAAGCTCGGCGGAAGCCGACAAGTGTCAACATCCGCGGTCTCTCCCTTTTGTTCCGTAAAGACTGTGGTGGCCCCCAGACGTATTGCTAAAGAGAGCGGAAGCTGCCAAGTGTCATCGTCCGTGTGAATCCGAATGAGTCCCGAATGCTTCTGTATTGTTTCTAAAGCTCAGTGGAAGCCACCACGTGTCATCTTTCGCAGGACTCTCAAAAGGTGCGTAAAGCTTCTATAAGTTAAGCAGATGCTGCCACGTGTCCTCGCTTGTTTCACAGTGGAACACGCCATGTGTCACTTATTGAAATCAACGAAAAGTAGTCAAAGCAAGCGGAAAAGACACGAACGAATTGCTGAGGACGACGGACTCGAGGATGTCAAATTTGCAGCAATGAAGTAGCTGTTGATCTTCGCAGACTTAAGCGTGAACCCGAAGGAATTCAAAGGCTTAAGGCCAGAAAAAAGAACCAAGTGCAAAAACGGACAAAACAGTCCAAGTGGCGAAGGAAGGTGTCGACTCAAGGAGTTACTCCAGTGGTTGACACAGTGTCTACGAATTAATCATCAAGAGGCGCGAACGGCGAATGACGCGACCCATTTTCTTCACTTTGCATTGATGAGCAGAGAAGCTGCGTAATTGCCTTGAAGGAGCGGTCTTGTTTGCAGACAAACGATGCGGCCCATAATTTTGCATATGATGTTTAAGCGGCTTCCTCTTCCCAATGATTGGAATGCACATGGGTCACTTGTAAAAAGGGCGCCAAAAGGCCTCTTTTCTTCCTCTATATATTGTAGACTTCTCATTTTGAGAAGATATCTTTTCACATTGTAAGGCGAAGCCCTAGCATTTTTCACTTGGAATCAATAAGAAACGCATTTTTACCTCTATTCTGGTTAGATATCTTTGAGTGTGTCTGAGTGTTAGTGTTGTGTCTAGTCATTGCTTCCTAATACTTTCACAGGGTTGACACCAACGCATCTGGTATCTACACGGCGCCATTCCTATAGGTGACAAGAAGAGCTGTACCTGGAGCACAGAGGCAGAAGGAGGTTATTAGACAGTGTGCTTTTCTTACAGCGCCTATGGTAAGTCCCTTTTTTTGTGTGTTCCATTAAAGCCTCCCTGTTAAGCTTCCTGCAGTCTGGTCCTTTTACCAGTTAAAGTGTATGTGTTCTTATGGTTCTGAGTGTGAGTGTGAGTAGGTCGAAATTATTTGGTGCATCACCCCCTTAGATTAGGTTTTGTTTTCCTGTAATCCTTCTCCCTTTTCATCCCCCCCATTATATATATATATATATATATATATATGTATTAGCATTTACTGGAATAACTCAGATGCATCAAAGGGAGCTAGCCCTATCTAGAGACTCTCCCCCTAGTTTTTCCAGGCCCATAGGGAAGAGGGGAGTTTCCATTGTGACATGTGGAAGGCAGGAGCTCAGCCCCCTGTCCAGGGTGCAATCCACTGCATCAACAATTTTTGGCACGCCCGATGGGACTCAGTTTTTACACTTAGTAAAGTTTTAGGATTGATGCTGGCCCTGTTACAACAAAATCAACTATTTTCAGCATCTGGCGACTCCACTGGTAAGAGCTTCAGTTTCTAATCAAAGACCAGTCTGACTTCCTATGCCTAAAATCACCACACGGTCTGCTGCTAAGGGTGTCCCTTTCGAATTCATTGAATTGCCTTTGAACTCAGCAAAGCGAGTGAGGTTTGAAAGGACCCATCCTTATTCAACAAACCACTTTCCCAAACCTGCTATAAAGAACACCTACGCAAGAAGGCCGCGGTTACATCTTGTCATAGCCATGGCATTACCCTTTGTGACTTTTCGTGGTCAGAATCCCTTGAATCTTTCGCGTTATGACCTAATCCCAGGAGCAGTCCTCAAAAGTGTGCCTCCCTTTGATGGAGAGGGGCCCATTACAATTATTGAACACATCAGAAATATTGCTAACCTCTGCAATATTCACAATGTCATTGAGGATAATATTGCAACCAGATTATTGGCATTGTCTTTCAATGGCAAAGTTCTGGACTGGTATGGGACTTTACCCATAAATTCAGTGGATTCCTGGAATGAATTGGGCACTCTTTTGACGAACCGATTTGGGGAGAAGAGCAACCACCTCTCGCTTGCCGAGCAGCTGACTACAATGAAAAGAGCTTCACATGAATACATGCAGGACTTCAACACTTGATTTCAGAAGACATGGGATAGAATCCCCATTCTGGTAAGGCCGACTCCTAGCAATGCTGTCCTTTATTACTTAAGAGCGTTTAACAGCGATATCGCTATTATGATACAGTCCATGGGAGGACATGTGCTGCCTGTCGCCTATGACATAGCTATAGCAGCTGAAAATTGCTTAGTGCAGGCTGGAAAAATAGCTCCTAGACCACATATGCCACTTTTTCTTGAAATGCTACCTCCAATTCAGACCGCTGCTCCCACCTTAGCTCTTCTGCCCAGCATAGAAAAGCCAGCTTCTACTCCATCTAATGAACTCCATGAAGTCAAGAGTCTGTTGCAAAATGTGACAAATGAACTAGTGGCTATTAAAAGGCAGCAAGCTCAAAACAACCGACCAAACCAAGGATATCAGTAGTATGGTCAAACAAATAGACCCCCATTCCAAAATTACAATCAAGGACAGGGTCAGCTTGCACAGCCCAGACTTTTTCAAGGCTACAATCCAGGCGCCCCTTCATCAACCAAGGCTATGGTGTCCGCTCAAAACAATCTGGTACAAGAACAACTCAGTTGCTCAACCATGGGATATGGTCAAGAGCAAGCTGTTTATACAAATGAAATGACGGGTCACTACCCAAATGTACAAGACAATCCGGCAACCGTCTAATTCCAAGGTTTTGAGGCTTCAATGCAACCCGGCACGAGCAACAGTCAGATTCACCCTGATTCTACTCTCATGAATCACCTGGAAGGTGAGTTCTATTCATTCAATTACGTGGGTACTGCGGACAATCAGGGTGACTGTGTCGCAGCCAACACAAGATTCAAAAGGAGAGCAATGGAAGAAGCTCACGCTGCTGCCCAAATGTCAGCAATACCTTCTTCATCACATGTAAATCAAAAGGTCCCAAGTTTCAGACCGCCGATTGTATCTTCAGTGCCTCGGCCTGCACCTCAGGCTGTAAATAATCCCAAATAAAATTTGAAGGAAGGCAACTCTCGTGTCAATGTGGTCGACCAGATGAAGCAGCTGCACATGAACATCTTCTTGTGGGATTCATTGTCAATACCGGGGCAAAAGGACATGCTGCAAAAGGAATTGCATGAGCTGAATGAACAAGCTGTCCCAACAAGAGCCGATAATGTTTTGATGATGAATGGACAGCCTTCCACCTCAGGCCAAGTCAGGAAAGAAGAAAAGATTCCCCCTTTTTATTTGTCCTTGGTCATAGGAGATTTTTTGGTGCACAATTGCATCATTGACAGTGGAGCAAACACCTCGGTAATGCCCAAATGCATCGCTGACAAGCTGGGGTTGAAATACGAAGAAATGACTAAGGGAGTTCTGCAGCTGGATGGAACACCAGCAAAGACAGTTGGGGTGGTGAAAGGTTTGAGCTTGACGCTACACGCTTGGCCGACCTTCTTAGTTCCTCATGATGTGGTAGTGGCGGATGTCCCTCCTTACTTTGCTATCTGCTTATCCAGGGATTTCACATCCAAGATAGGCGGCTACCTAGCAGCGAACCGGTCTTATCTGGTTTTTAGAACCAAGTATGGGACTAAAGTTAAGATTGAATTCGAGCCACTCCACAGAGATCATCTGGAACCATACTCGCTCAAGGCAGCAAATATTAGCTACGCCATTATTGACTAAGAAGAGTTCCAAGTAGATCAATCTCCATTCTCTGCCCTTGAAGGAGTTGCAAACCTGCTCTTAGACGAATGGGGAAGTGACAACTTCGAGCATGATCCTTACAAATTCATAGAGGCAGGTCTTGGAATTTATTACATGCATGAAGAGGGTACTTTTGTACCAAATCTGATGAAAGCGAGCCAAGAAAGCTCAGGTTTATGGCAGCTATTCTTTGATGGTTCAAAAAGTAAGTTGGGCGCTGGTGGTGGGGCGGTGCTATTTTTTCCTTCAAAGGAAAAATACTTTTCGGCTTCCCAGTTCCAATTTTCCTCCACATGCAATGTTGTAGAGTATGAATCCCTCATCCACGATTTGGAGTGGGCGAGAAAAAGAGGAATCAAAGAGCTGCAAGTTTTTGGTGACAGTGAGCTGATTGTCAATCAGGTAAGAGGCCAAAATTTGACAAAGAATTCTTTACTGAAGTCCTACAAACATACGGTATGGGACTTAGTGGAAAATTTCTTTGCTTTCAATATTACCTCCATTCCTAGAGAACAAAACAAGCAAGCAGATAGGGTGGCAACAGTTGGTGCTTAGTTTGACATCCCTAGAGAAATAGGCCGAGACTACAGCTCACGCCACTTGAAGGTAGTAATCTGGCCCTCTGTACCTGACAACGTCACCAACTGGCAGGGCTTTGACAGCGACCAACAAATAGCACTCTTCTTGCAAAAAAAAACTGAGTTTGCTAAAAAAACCAGGTTAAGCTACAGTAGCAATATGGCAGTCAAATTGTTTAGCTGAAGAACAATAAGCTCCCTAAAGGTTTGGTCACTCTAGAGAGTATCTTCAATAGAGATGACCAGTTGAAAAGCAACAAGGCATGCATTGCAACAAAGGAGGAGCACCATGAGAAGGTTGAAATATTCAAAGATAAGCTACTTGCATTTGGGAAAGTGTGCACGGACCATGAAAGGCAGGGTTTCATCTTGTGCCAAGAATTTGCTGATATTTTCGCTTGAGAATATAGTGATTTGAGGGGTTTTGACTCAAGTCTGGTCCAACATACCATTGAGCTGGAAGAAGGCGCCAGGGCAATCAAGCAGAAGCAAAGGCCTGTCAACCCAATGATTGAGCCTCTCATGCGGAAGGAACTCACCAAGTTGATTGAGTCCAGAATAATATTTTCAATCAAACACTCTTCTTGGTTGGCCAATTTTGATCCTGTTTGGAGAAAGAATGGGGAGATCAGACTGTGTGTTGATTTTAGAGACCTCAACAGAGTCTCTTTGAAAGACCATTATCTTCTCCCAAGCATGAAGCAGATCCTTCAAATGGTGATAGGCAGCGAGTGTTTCTCCCTCCTAGATGGGTATTCAGGATATAATCAGGTTTTTTTGCAAGACTGTGACCAACACAAGACAACCTTCACTACCAAATGGGGGACGCTTGCTTACAGGAAAATGCCATTCGCATTGTCTAATGCTGGTGCCACCTTCCAACGAGCCATGGACATGGCCTTTCGAGGCCTGATAAATAACACTGTGCTGGTATATCTTGATGATGTGACAGTTTTCTCCAAGGAGGCGAGCCAACACAT
Source organism: Torreya grandis (assembly GCA_037957365.1). NCBI lineage: Eukaryota > Viridiplantae > Streptophyta > Pinopsida > Cupressales > Taxaceae > Torreya > Torreya grandis. The sequence goes on from JARHVA010001063.1 coordinate 2,769,894, forward strand.
GAAACACTTCAGACAAATCTTTGAGAGGTGTAGAGAGTTCGGTATGTCTCTTAACCCGAGAAAATGCGTGTTCGCTGTCCACGAGGGGAAACTCCTTGGCCATGTTGTTTCAAAGGAAGGCTTGACCATTGATCCAGAGAGAGTGCGCTCTATCTTGGAGCTATCCTTGCCTAAACACAAGAAGGGCCTGTAAAGCTTCTTCGGCAAGATAAATTTCATTCGGAGATTTATCTCGAATTTTGCGGAGGTAGTCAAGCCGTTGACCTCTATGTTGAGGAAGGGTGAGGAGTTCACATGGATAGCACAAAGAAATGATAGTTGTGAAGAAATCAAGCAAGCCATAGCCCGGGCTCCTACTTTGATCAGCCCTGACTTCACCAAAGATTTCAACCTTTACACCTTCGGCAATGAAGAGGTAATCTCTGCCATGCTTACCCAAGCAAATGGTGATAACCTTGAGCAACCAATTGCGTTTTTTAGCCAAGGCCTAGAGGGTTTTGAGGTCAGATACACATATGTGGAGAAGCAAGTCCTTGCGATCATACAAAACTTGAAGAAATTCAGGCATATGCTGTCCAATAGCGGAATTCACCTCATGGTTCCACATCCCAGCATCAAGGATTTCTTGATCAACCGAGACCTAAATGAAAAGAGAGCGGGGTGGATCACTAAGGTGATGGAATACGACGTGGATATCAAGATCACCAAACTGGTAAGAGGGAGAGGCCTGTGTGAGCACCTTGCCGTAGATTTTAAGCAACAAAAAGAGGACAGTTTGCTAATTCATGATGCAGTTACAACAGAAAAACCAGCTGTCATGAAGGATTGGACATCAGCCTTGAGGCATTTCCTTCTCACTGGTGAGTGCCCGCAGGGCCTTGATAGGACCAAGAGGAGATACTTCAGACTCCAGTGTCTCCCTTATGTCCTGAATGATGGAGTGCTGTTCAGAAGGGATCTTTTAGGAGTCCTTTTAAGGTGCTTAGACCCAAGTCAGGCCGACAAGGTGTTGTCCGAGTTCCATGATGGGTCAGCCAGCGGTTATTTTGCTCCTAGGCCTACAGCTGCAAGAATAATGAGAGCTGGTTACTTCTGGCCTAATCTATTCAGAGACACCCATGCTTGGGTACGAAAGTACCAGAAATGTCCATTTTTTGATGGGAAACAACGGTTGGTTGCCATGCCTTTACAACGTATTCAGGTAGAGCAGCCATTCATGCAATGGGGCCTTGACTTCATAGGGATGATTAACCCTCCCTCTAGTGCTGGACACAAGTGGGTCCTGACCGCCACAGATTATTTCACAAGATGGGTAGAGGCTGTTGCTCTGAAGGAAGCCAATGAAAGTGCAGTCTTGGATTTTTATGAAGACCTGGTGGCAAGGTTCAGGGGTTCCAGCAACCATAATTCCAGATAACGCGTTAGCTTTTTTGGGAACTAAAATGAGTGAATGGGCGCTGAGATATGGTATCTATCTTAGCACTTCATCGAATTACTACCCACAGGAGAATGGGCTGGCTGAATCTACCAATAAGAATCTGATCAGAATCATCAAGCGAACAATGGAAGAGAATCAGAGGACTTGGCATGCCAAGTTGAAAACAACCCTGTGGGCAGATAGGGTCACCCCAAAGAGGGCAATTGGTAACTTGCCGTACATGCTCGTATATGGAAGGGAAGCTAGGATTTCCATTTCACTTGAGTTGCCAGCCTTGGACCTTGCTCGCCAGCTGCAATTAGAAGGCAATAGCATGGAGGTTAGGCTATGTGAGCTAATGGAGCTCCAAGAGACAAGAGACCAGGCTATGGCTTCTATGACCAGCCGCCAACAGCAGACGAAGAGACACTTCGACAAGAAATCTTCATCAAAAGGTTTCTCTGAAGGAGACATCGTCTTGAAATGGGATGAGGACCGAGCTAAGCCTGGAAAGCACGTGAAGTTCGACGCCCTATGGAGTGGTCCATACGTCATCACACAATGCAAGCAACATAATGCATTACAACTCTCCAGGTTGGATGGTGAAGAACTGTATATCCCAGTTAATGGGATACATCTTAAGCATTATCATTGAGCCCTTCTCCCATCGTGTATATATTTTCCTTGCTTTTTTTGCTGTTTTCCCTAAGTGCTTTTGCACATGTTAGTAGTTTCCTTAGTTTTGTGTGTGTTTTTCGTTTCCTTTTGAGGTAAACCTTCGTGATTGATTTTGGGATGTATCAAGGCGGTTGCTAACTTTTTTAAAGCTGCGTTCTGACTTCGTGCCCAATGGATTTTAAGGCAACTGGTTTCTAAGCATAAAAGGCATGCTTCCCCTGGGAGTCGCCAATTTGTTGACCATTTTTGGTCCAACAGGCCAAAATCGGTCCCCTTCTTTCCCTGTTGTTCTGAGCCAGTTTCATTTTTTGATTTTGCACAAGTCTGGGCATTTCTATAGACTCTGCAGACGTTTCTATGGACTCTGCAGGCGTGCCTTTTGGCAGTTGAAGAACCAGTTCAAAGAGTGCAAGCTTCTACAAAGGTTTCTTTGGACCATTGAACCTTTCAGTTCAGTTGGTTCAGTTCAATTGGTTGAGTTCAATTGGTTCTATTCATTTTGGTTCAAGTGCTCGTTTCAAAGGCTTGGTTCAACGGCAAAGTTCAACAACTGTTTCAATCACTTGGTTCACTCAGTCGGTTCATCAGTTCAGTTCAATGCCTTGGTTCAATTGGTTTGGTTCAAACATTCGGTTCAATGCCTTGGTTCAACAACCTTTGAACCATTGAACCGGTTCAATAGAAATGGTTCAAAGTGTTAGTTCAACGATCGGTTCAATGGGTTGTTTCAAAGGGACGGTTCAATAAGAAGATTCAAGGTCTCCCGAAGAACAAGTGCCCTTGCGGAGGGCAGTTTCTGACCCAAGTGCCCTTGCGGAGGGCAGGGAACGCTTGAAAAGGGACCAAAAGGTGAACAAGGTCAAAAAGGTAAAGTCCCTTCGGAAATTTGACAAGGCAAAGAACGAGAATTTCTTCGGAGAAAAATCCCACGAGACGGAAGGACAAGGCAAGAATGAGGACAAGGCAAGAATGTTTTCTTTCGGATTTTTGTCCGAAGGAATTCCTTTGGACAAAAAGTCCGAAGAAATTTGGAGAAAAGGCCGTGGGAGAAAAACTTGAAGGAAAAGAACCGAAGGATTTGCCAAGGATAGTGACGTCTCCGAGGTCGTCAATTTCAGGGAAATGGACTAGCCGTTGGTTTTCAAACAGTGACACATGATAGTTTGCCTCTAAAAGCAGCGGAACATGCCACGTGTCCCTTGCAAAGCTCGGTAGAGTGAGACAAGTGTCTGCATCCGAGTCCCAAAGCTCCTTTCAACAAGCTTCTCTCAGAGTTCTGCGGAGGGCGCCAAGTGGCAAATGCGGAAGGTTTTGACATATTTTTCTAAGAGCAGCGGAACGTGCCACGTGTCCCTTGCAAAGCTCGACGGAAGCCGACAAGTGTCAACATCCGCGGTCTCTCCCTTTTATTCGGTAAAGACTGTGGTGGCCCCCAGACGTATTGCTAAAGAGAGCGGAAGCTGCCAAGTGTCATCGTCTGTGTGAATCGGAATGAGTCCCGAATGCTTCTGTATTGTTTCTAAAGCTCAGCGGAAGCCACCACGTGTCATTTTTCGCAGGACTCTCAAAAGGTGCGTAAAGCTTCTATAAGTTAAGCAGATGCTGCCACGTGTCCTCGCTTGTTTCACAGCGGAACACGCCATGTGTCACTTATTGAAATCAGCGAAAAGTAGTCAAAGCAAGCGGAAAAGACACGAACGAATTGCTAAGGACGACGGACCCGAGGACGTCAAATTTGCGGCAATGAAGTAGCTGTTGATCTTCGCAGACTTAAGCGTGAACCCGAAGGAATTCAAAGGCTTAAGGCCAGAAAAAAGAACCAAGTGCAGAAACAGACAAAATAGTCCAAGTGGCAAAGGAAGGTGTCGACTCAAAGAGTTACTCCAGCGGTTGACACAGTGTCTGCGAATTGATCATCAAGAGGCACGAACGGCGAACGGCGCGACCTGTTTTCTTGACTTTGCATTGATGAGCAGACAAGCCGCGTAATTGCCTTGAAGGAGCGGTCTTGTTTGCAGACAAAAAACGCGGCCCATAATTTTGCATATGATGTTTAAGCGGCTTCCTCTTCCCAATGATCGGAACGCACATGGGTCACTTGTAAAAAGGGCGCCAAAAGGCTTCTTTTTTTCCTCTATATATTGTAGACTTCTCATTTTGAGAAGGTATCTTTTTACATTGTAAGGCGAAGCCCTAGCATTTTTCATCTGGAATCAATAAAAAACGCATTTTTACCTCTATTCTGGTTAGATATCTCTGAGTGTGTCTGAGTGTTAGTCTTGTGTCCAATCATTGCTTCCTAATGCTTTCACAGGGTTGACACCAATGCATCTAGTATCTACAAGGCACCATTCCTACAGGTGACAAGAAGCGTTGTACCTGGAGTGCAGAGGCAGAAGGAGGCTACTAGACAGTGTGCTTTTCTTACAGCACCTATGGTAAGTCCTTTTTTTGTGTGTTCCATTAAAGCCTCCCTGTTAAGCTTCCTGCAGTCTGGTCCTTTTACCAGTTAAAGTGTATGTATGTGTTCTTATGGTTCAGAGTGTGAGTGTGAGTAGGTCGAAATTATTTGGTGCATCACCCCCTTAGATTAGGTTTTGTTTTCCTGTAATTCTTCTCCCTTTTCATCCCCCCCATTATATATATATATATATATATTATATGTATTAGCAGTTACTGGAATAACTCAGATGCATCAAAGGGAGCTAGCCCTTATCTAGAGACTCTCCCCCCAGTTTTGCTAGGCCCACAGGGAAGCGGGAATTTCCATTGTGATGTGTGGAAGGCAGGAGCTCAGCCTCCTGTCCAGGGTGCAATCCATTGCGTCAACAGGCGGGATTCTATTTTTGGATGTATTTTGTCTATATTTCCTTCGTTTGACTTTTTTCAACTTTCTGTCGCTTAATCTGAGGTCAGCTTCCCGTGGTTTAATTCTTTCAGAATTCTGGTTTTACCTTTGTTTTTTCTTTCCTGCAGAATTTTCTGTTGACTTTATGTTCATCCCATTAGTCTTCTTATTTCTTTCGGAATTCTTCTTGACTTTACCTTTGATTTCCTTCGGCTTTCTTGGCTATATTATATCTTGCCCTTAGAATTTATCTTAGTTTCATCTTTTGCATTATTTCCTTCGAGATTCTTTGCCGCATTAAAGGAATTCCTTTGGACTTTTGTCCGAAGGTTTCCTTTGTTTTTTCTCGTCTGCCTTTTGTTCTTGCTTGTATTTGCCTGCTCGGACCTTGCCTTTGGCTTTACCCTCTGAAGGATTTTTTCGAACAAATTCTCTGCTTGAATTGTCTTCACTGGCATTGGTCATTTTGAATTTCCGCGGGCTTTTCCCATTTGAATGTTCTTTTTCCTGAATTAATCCTTCGGACTTTTGTCTGAAGGATATCTTTCCTTTGTTATTTCCTTTGCTTGGACCTATTCTGTCGGGTTTTTCTTTGGTTCATTTATCCGAATTTCTTCAGACTTTTTGTCCGAAGGAATACCTTCGGACAAAAAGCTCGAAGGAATTAATCCTTTGCCCTTCTGAACTCTGCTTCATTAATTTTAGATTTTGCTTTGTTGGCTTTTTGCACGGGCTTTTGGCGGACCTCTCCGAATTTCTTTGGACTTTTTGTCCGAAGGAATTCCTTTGGACAAAAAGCCCGAAGGAATTAATCCTTGTCTTTGCCTTTACCTTGTTGAGAATGCCCTTCGGAAAAATTGCAATGGTCCGGGCACCGACCAAGTGCCTCCCGTAAGGGCTCGTGGTTCTCCCTTTGTGCCCTTCGGAAAAATTGTAGGGCACTTGGGCTTTTTGTAGGGGTCCTGAATTTGATGTGTACCTTCTCGAAGGGTAGGTGCCCTTCATGATTGTTGAAAATGACCCTTTTGAAGGGTACCTTGCCCTACGGGTTTCTTGTTTTGCCTTTTTCTGCCTTTCAAAGACACCCCTTGCAATTCCACGGAGTTATTCCTTCGGATTTCTTTGGACTTTTGCCCGAAGGAATTCCTTCGGACAAGAAGTCCGAAGGAATTCCTTCGGACAAGAAGTCCGAAGGAATTATCTTTGGTCTTTTTTTCTTTTGGGCAGACTTTTCTCTTTTGAATTCTCTGAAGTATTCCTTCGGACAAAAAGTCCAAAGGAATTACTTCATTTGCTGGAGACTCTTTCCTTTGTCTTCATTTCCTTGTGCATATCTAAGCCTGCACTTTTGATTTTTTGGCTCCTCCTTGGCCCTTTATCCTTGTCTAATTTCTCGCGAACTTAATGTTGACGCTGTGGATTGCACCCTTGACAGAAAGCTGAGCTTCTGTCTTCCACGTGGCACAATGGAGACTCCTCTCTTGCCTGTGGGTTTGGCAAAATTGAGGGGAGAATCTATAGATAAGGGCTAGCTCCCTTTGATGCATCTCTGAGTTATTTCACTAATACTGCTAATATATAAAAGGGGAGGTTGAAAAGAGAGAAAGATGCTGAAAACAGAAACTAACCTAAAATGGTGATGCACCAAACAAGTTTGATCTACTCATTTACTCAGACTTCAGACCATAAGAAGACATACATACACTTTATCTAATGAAAAGCCCAGATTACAGGGAGCTCTAACAGGGAGGCTTATTAAAGACACACAGAAAATGAACTTACCACAGGCGCTGTAGAAAACACACTGTCTGATAACTTTCTTCTGTCTCTGCGCTCCAGATACAACACTTCTTGTCACCTGCAGAAATAGTGCTTGGTCTATACCAGGATTGTTGGTGTCAAGTTTGTGAAAGCATCATGCACAATGACTGAACACAAGGTTGATACTCAGACACACTCAGAGATATATCCAACTAGATAGAGGTAAAACACATTCTATTGATTCAAGGTGAAAATTTGGCAGAGTTGCACCATACAAAATGAGAATCCTTTTACAAAATGAGAGATTACAATATATAGCATAAAAGAAAAGACTTTGGTGCCTTTCAAAACAAGTGGCCCATGTTGTGTTGAATACATTGGGAAGAGGAAGTCGTTGAAGGAACATGTTGTGTCAGTTGCCAGTCTTGACTTTGGCGTTCAAAGTTATATCAAACATTATTGTGAAAGCATGGACCGCGCCCTTTTATCTACTAACAAGACCACTTCTTAAAGACATTCACGCGGTTGTCTGCTCATCAATGCAAAATGAGGAAAAACAGGTCGCGCCACTTTTTTGCGCTCCTTGGTGACCATTTCATAGGGGCTGTTCCAACCGCTGTAATAACTCTTCTGTCGATGCTTCCCTTTTGCCATCTGGGCTGTTTTGTCCATATTTGCGCTTGGCTCCTCGAGATCCTTTCTCGACGGGTCGTTGAGTTCACTCTTGACTTTTGTCTTTTCCCAGCGTTTGTCCTTTTCTGGCTCTTTCAGCCCTCGGGGCTATCTTTTGTCAATTCTTGGCTCTTTGGGCTCCTTTCTCGGCGATCTCTTCCTTTTGGCCTTAAGGCCTCTGAATTCCTTCAGATTTGCACTCAATCATTTAAAGATAAACGGTTATTTCATTGCCTTGAATTTGACGTCTTTGGGGACATTGCTGGACGTTTGAATCCCAATGGCTATTTCGCGATGCTGAATTTGACGTCTTTGGGCCCGTCACCCCTTTAGCAATTCCTTTGGCTTTACTTTCCTTCGGCTTTCTGTCATTGAACCCTCCCGAAGGGAAGGTGTCCCTTCGAAGCTTGGAGTAAGCTCCTGTTTTGGCAGCGGAGAGTCCCCCGCAAGGGAAATTGCCCTTCGGGCTCCTTCGGGCTGCCTTGGCCTCTTAATTCCTTCAGACAAAATGTCCGAAGGAAATATTCCCTTCATTTTTTGCCACTTGTTTCTTTCGATCAGGCTTTTGTTTCGGACCAATTCCTAATCCCTTTGGACTTTTTGTCTGAAGGAATGTCTTTTCCATTTTGCTGCAGATTTCTTTCCGAAGGGTGATTCTTCCGTTTGGCTCCTTGCCTTGTGAATTTCTTCGAACGAAATGTCCGAAGGAATTCTTTCGGGCATTTTGTTCGAGGGAATTCACACTTGGTTCTACATGGATTCTCTTCGGACATTTTGTCTGAAGAAATCCTTTGCTCTTTTCCTTACAAATTTCTTTCGAACAGAAAGTTCGAAGGAATTCTTTGCCTTGGTCTTTCCTTTTTTGAAGGAAACTTACCCTTTTCTGCCTTGTTCACTTTCCCGAAGGAAATCTCTGCCCTTTCGGTCCTCTTCCTTTGGTCCCTTTTTAAGCATTTTCTGCCCTCCGCATGGGCTGCTTGGTCCCCAAAATTGCCTTTCGGAAGAGTTACAAAGGCCTTGCTTGTCGTCTGGGTGCCCCACGCAAGGGCACCTACCCTTCGGGCTTTTGGAAGCGATCCTTTGGCCATTTGGACTTGGTTCATTTTGCCGATAAAAAGCCTTTTGAAGCGGTTTTACTTGCTCCTTTGCAAATTCCTGCATAATCACTTCTTTCAACCCTACCTGTTCTTTCCGTACCAAATGCTTGAAGTTGAGCCTCTTACATGCCAAGAGGAAAAAATGAGTTGCAGAAGCATATTTCTGCATTATCCTTCATGTTTGGGCGTGGAAATGAAAGGAAAAGAGAAGGGAGACCGATTTTTTGCCCATGGGACCAAAAATGGTCAACACTTAAGTCCTTTGCAAATGAGTTATTTCAATTGGTCTATGAAATGTTCCGAGCCAATTTTTTTTAAATTTTCAATTACAATCAACAAAGCAATACACAGTCGTTAGGGTTAGCCTTAAACCAAAACGATACTGAAGCAACTCTAACCAGAATGTACACTAGGATTCCGAGGAGGGCAAGGTGTGAGCATTGGTCAGAGGATCTAAATGCAGAAACAGAGCTGGAAGGAACTCTAACTAGGAATGGCGCCGATGATGGCGAGCATATGGTCAGAGGATTTTCTACTACTACCAGTACTGAAAAGAAACTCAACACCAAGTATGTGCTACCCAATCCAGTATGGAGTTGAGGTGACCATATGGCGGAGTGCTACGAATTACATTGCTAAAGAAACTCAACACCAAGTATGTGCTACCCAATCCAGTATGGAGTTGAGGTGACCATATGGCGGAGTGCTACGAATTACAATGCTATGAAGGGAAATAAGCAAGAATGCTGAAATACTCGACGTCAAGAATGTGCTTTCCAACCCGAGACGGAATGGGAGCTACCAAATGACGGAGATATATCGTATTACAATGTAGTTTTAGAATATAAGATAGGCATAACAAATCATGATTAAGCAAGATTAAAGAACTGCTGTCAGTACTACTGTCAGCTTACAATATGATAGAGAATTCCCCTGTCAAGAGCATAGAGTTAGAACAATTCAACGAGCATTTAAATAAAAAATTCTCCTTAATGGAATTATCGAGACTGCTTCTTTTTCTCAAAAAACAGATTCAAGATTTTGATCTGTTCTGATCTGCACCTTTAAATGTAAAATCAGCGACTTGAGATCACACTAAAATGGACATATCTCTCACACAATTCATCCAATTGACGTGAAACGGAAAGCAAAAGACCCTAATGATGAAGACCCCCAAGATTGGAACACAAAATAGACCCAAAAGTTTCTATTTAATTTATGCACGAATCCCAATGCAAACACAGATGGTACAACCCAGCAAAAGGGGCGATTTGCCTTTAAAAATCACAGCCTTCATTAAAAATTTTACAACTTACAGATAAGGTGCGCCCTTCACGTACAGAGAGATATAAACAATACCCATAATGAATTTTTTTTGTTTTTTTTGACTTATGAACAAAAAAACAGTTTGCTGTGATGAATATGAAATTCCTGAATTTCTCATAAACTGATCTATAAAACCACACACTGACTACGATGCACTAAAACCACTACAAAACAAACAGACTACCCTATCTCACCACTAGTCGCTATCTTTCAAGCGAGAAGTAATGCCAAGCTAGGAGGTTTTCATTCCTCGAAGCAATCCCAAAGCCAATCCAGCAGCATAACATTCCTGTAGCAAAAGATCATCCAAATGAGGACCAATGGCTTCCTTTTATAATCGGTTGACCCTTCTAGAAACCCTATCCTCCAATAGGTGGCGTCTCACTTTCCCAAGCAAAATTTTGACTTTATATGATAAATTTTATTTCCTCCTTGAAGTTGGCGCCCAACTTAAGCTTGGATTAAATCTTTAATAAGAATTATAATTGATTCCTTCAATGAGGCGCCCACCCCATAAATAACATCTTTTAAAACAACTTAAAGTGAAGTAGCTAGGCCAAGGGGAAAGTCAATGTTAAAATATAACATTAAAACATGACTTAATTAAAATAATTCGACTTATCTCTCCATTTGTGCCCCAAAGCCCAAAAATGAGTAAGCCAACTGATCAGACTGAAATGGAAAGTCAATCGTGCCGAAACCAACAGGACCACTGCCAGAAATAGAATTTACTAAAAATAGTAAATCCCTGAAGATGCTCAGAATGCCAAGAAGAACATATCACTGCGAAGCTCTCTGAAAACTCAGAAAGAATCCGCCATTGAATCAACTAACCTCAAGCAAGATCATCCTTCAAAACAAGAAACCCAAATTTTACCTTTCGAGTAGCCTACGGGTCTCAGGAATAGGCCAATGGTCATTGGAAAGATCATGCTCGAGAAGGGGACATTACAGTCCGCCCTCCCCAAGATTGCTTGTCCTCGAGCAATCGTCATTCTCCCAAGTTGCATCCTCCATAGGCAAATTTTTCCACTTCACCAAGTATTCTCTGATTGTTCTTTTCCTCAAAGAACGTTCTCTGTAATCAAGTATCTCCTCTGGAATTAAAACCAACTGTCCTTCATCCAAAAGTGGCAACTGCGATGAAGCAACATCATTGTGTCCAAGTGCCTTCTTAAGGCAAGACACGTGGAAGACATTGTGTACTCTACTATCAGAAGGTAGCTCCAACTCATAAGCTACTGCTCCAACCTTTCTGATAACCTTGAATGGTCCATAGAAACGAGGTTTGAGCTTCTCAGCTCCACTCTTCTTGAGAGTAGACTGTCTGTAAGGCTGTAATCGAAGATAAACCATATCCCCAACTTCGAAAGAGCATTCAACACGCCGTTGATCAGCATACATCTTCTGCTAATTTTGTGCCATCTGAAGATTGTTCTTTAATGATTTCATGATATCTTGACTCTGCTGCAATAAGTCCTTGGCTTGAGGAGCTTTGCTATCACCAAACACCAAATCAACAAAGCTAGGAGCTTCATAACCATAAAGAGCCAAGAAAGGTGACATCTTTATTGACATGTGGAAAGAAGAATTATAGCAATACTCGCCTATGTGAAGCCACTTCACCCATGCTCTTTGCTGCTCGAAAACATAGTTCCTTAAATAGCCTTCCAACCACTTGTTCACTATTTCTATTTGTCCATCTGTTTGGGGTTGATAACTAGTGCTTGGAGTGAGCACAGTACCACTCATTTTGAAGACCTCTTGCCAAAAAGTGCTTAGGAACTTGCTGTCCATATCACTCACAATGTTTTTTGGCAGCGCATGTAACCTAAACACCTCATGAAAAAAAAGATCTGCAACTTGGGCTGCTGAAAAAGAGCTGCTAATGGCGAAGAAGTGAGCAAATTTGGTTAGTCTATCCACAACAACATAGATACAATCCTTCCCTTGGACCTTGGGCAATCCCGTGATGAAGTCCATCGATATGCTTTCCCATTTTTGATTGGGAATAGGGAGAGGTTGCAGCAATCCAACTAGTAGAGTATGCTCATTCTTGTTCATTTGACAAGTGGGACACTCCTGAATGTAGCGTTGAACTTCCCCTTTCAACCCTTTCCAAGAAAATCTTCCTTGGATCTACCTATATGTCTTAAAGAAGCCTTGATGACCAGCAAGCAGAATGTCATGAAATGTCAACAAAATCTTCTTTTTGAGATTAGAATCAGCCACCAAAAAGATCCTACCCTAGTAGTGAATCAACCCTTCAGTCACCTTGTACCTTTCATCATGAAAAGTTCCCTCAATAATGCTGGTTGCAAACTGATTTTTGGCATAATCAGCAAGCAACATGTCCTTCCAATCAATAGTAAGCTCGCATAGTGAGCTTAAATGGGTTTTCCTAGATAGAGCATCAACCATAATGTTGTTTTTCCCTTTGACATACTTGATGTCAAAATCGTAAGCTTGGAGCTTACCCACTTTTGCTGCCTTTCGTTCAGATCCTTCTGATGCATAAAGTGCTTGAGACTTTTATGATCAGTCTTGACCACAAACTTGTTTCCCACCAAATACTGTCTGAACTTAGCTAATGCATACATAATGGCAAGCATTTCTTTGTCATAAATGGAGTAGGTTCTTTCAACACCTCTTAGCTTTCTACTCTCAAACACTATGGGGTGTTTGTTTTGCATCAAAACAGCCCCAACTCCTTCACCGGATGCATCACACTGTAGCTCGAAAGGCTTGGAGAAATCCGGAATAGCCAAAACCGGACAAGAGCTCATGATCCTCTTAAACTTATCAAAAGTAGATTGAGCATTTTCTGACCAACAAAAGGCCCCTTTTTTCGTGAGATTCGTAAGAGGAGCAACATTCTGTGAGTACCCTTTCACAAATCTTCTGTAAAATCCACAAAGACCCAAGAACCCTTTCAATTGAGTCAAGTTCTCAGGAGGTGGCCAATCAACAACAGCGTTGATCTTTTCCAGATCAACTTTCACTCCCTCAGCACTGATTATGTGACCAAGGTACAGTAACTCCTCCATTCCAAATTTACATTTGGATGCTTTGGCGAACAAGCTTTCAGATTCTAGGATGCTAAGCACTTCCTCCAAGTGCTTGAGATGTTCATCCCATGTCTTGCTAAAAATTAGGATATCATCAAAAAATATCAATACAAGCTTCCTTAGCTGTTTTTGAAAAACTCTGTTCATGCAAGACTGGAAAGTAGCAGGGGCATTAGTCAACTCAAATGGCATGACTAGAAATTCGAAGTGGCCATAGTGACACCTAAACGCTGTCTTCTCAACGTCTGATCCCCTCATCCTAATCTGGTGGTAGCCCGATCTCAAATCGATCTTTGAAAAAAACTTGGGTCCATGTAGCTCATCAATGAGCTCATCTATCCTTGGAATGGGGTATCGGTTTTTGATGGTGCTTTGATTCAAGGCCCGATAGTCCACACACATGCGCATGGTACCATTCTTCTTCTTCACAAGAACCACTATTGACGCAAAGGGGCTCTTGCTTGGGCGAATGAAGCCCATCTCCAAGAGTTCCTGAATGTTTTTCTCAATCTCATCCTTTTGCTTCTTGGGGTACCAATATGGAGTTGTAATAACCGGTTTAGCTCTTTCCTTGAGCTCTATGATATGTTCCGAACCCCGTTCAGGGGGTGGTCCATGAGGCAAATCAGCAAATACCTTGCTCTTCTTTGTGAGTAGAGACTGAACATCAGGAGGATAGTCTCTCTTAGTTTCAACCGGACTAGCAGGAAGAATCATACATTCTGCAACCCACTCAGCTTGATCATGACGGATCAGCCTTGCCATTCTCTTGAATGACACAACCTGAGGTCCCCCATTGGACATTCCTCTTAGTACTATCCTCTTCCCATCAGATTGAAACTTGAGCTCCCTTTGGGCAAACATGATCTTGAGACCATTTTTCTCTACACCGGAAACATAGCCCCTTTCTTCTGAGTTCGTTCAGTGTCTCAAGATCCAATCTTGTGACATGGGGATTATGCTGATTGAACTCCTTATGCTGAGGTCCTAAAGGAGGTCTATGATGAGGTCTTTTTCCTTTATCCCCCTTGTGAAAGGATGGCTTGGATTGAAACTTTGCCTTAGGAGCAGCAACTCCATGTTTCTTGCTTTCTTCATTGCCTCCTGTAGGGATGGTGGATCAAAGGCTTTAATCCAACCCTTGAGTGGTTCCATTAATCCTTCATTGAAAAGGATCACCAACCGCCTCTCCGTGATGCCAATGACCATTACTGAAAGTCTCTGGAACTCAGCTATGTAGGCATCAACTGTGCCATACTGCTTCAACTTTGCCAATTCTCTGAAATGTATTTCAAGATCTTTTTTCTCAAATCTCTCGATGAGCCTATTGGTGAACTCATCATAGGTAGTGATAGACCGATGACCTAAGGTGACTAGGCCATGGTACCACCACTCGTGCGCCACCCCATCAAGCTGTAGCATAGTGAACTTAATCGCCTCCTCTTTTGCCATGGGTCTAAGAGCTAGATAGTTGTCCAGCTTCTGTATCCAAGCTCGAGCTGAACTGTTATCACTCGTCATAGTGTGGAAGTATAACCTTGTTGACAGCTTGATACAAATCCCCGTGAACTGTTCTTCTTTGCTCATAATGTCTCCCTTGTCCCTTATTCTTTCTCTTATGATCCAAAAAGTCATTATAGGACATGTCCATCTTGATGTCATCAGGGAGGGAATCATACTCCGCACGACCAAGTCTCAGCTGTTCCACGAATGAAGCATTCTCTTTAGGATCAAGTTGGGTGTTTACTGGTGCCAAGAAGGTGGGTTTGAAGGGCCTGGAAGAAATGTATGTGTTGTTTGAAACATGCTGAGCAGCACGTCCATCATACTGGTTAGAGGCACTGTGCTCCCCTCTATATCCTGGGTTGTTCTGTGGAGTTGTGTTCTGGCTCACTTTCCCCATCATGAGAGATACCATATCCATCAAGGCATCCATCTTCCTTTCAAATCTCTTTCCGGGACTTATCGATCTCTCTCTTCCCTTCCCACTATCATCTCTGTTGTTGGTAAACCTCTCGTTACCCCCGACTGACCTCTCACCTTCTGCCATATCTATTTCCTGAGAAGATTCCCAATGAGCCCTCAAGACCTCTAAAGCTGTCTGACCTTTTGGAACCTGATACCACTGGAACTGTTTTGCAACTTTCTTATCTTCCCTTGCTATGTATCTCTTTTCTCTGTCACTCAAAGATAGTTTGTTCATAGGATGGCAGGATACTTAGCTCTGATACCACTGAAATATTCCGAGCCAATTTTTTTTTAATTTTCAATTACAATCAGCAAAACAATACACAGTCGTTAGGGTTAGCTTTAAACCAAAACAATACTGAAGCAACTCTAACCAGAATGTACACCAAGATTTCGAGGGCAAGGTGTGAGCATTGGTCAGAGGATCTGAATGCAGAAATAGAGCCGGAAGGAACTCTAACCAAGAATGGCGCCGATGATGGTGAGCATATGGTCAGAGGATCTTCTACTACTACCAGTACTGAAAAGAAACTCAACACCAAGTATGTGCTACCCAATCCAGTATGGAGTTGAGGCGACCATATGGCGGAGTGCTACGAATTACACTGCTAAAGAAACTCAACACTAAGTATGTGCTACCCAATCCAGTATGGAGTTGAGGCGACCATATGGCGGAGTGCTACGAATTACAATGCTATGAAGAGAAATAAGCAAGAACGCTGAAATACTCGACGTCAAGAATGTGCTTTCCAACCCGAGATGGAATGAGGGCTACCATATGACAGAGATATATCGTATTACAATGCAGTTTTAGAATATAAGATAGGCATAACAAATCATGATTAAGCAAGATTAAAGAACTGCTGTCAGTACTACTGTCAACATACAATATGATAGAGAATTCGCCTGTCAAGAGCATAGAGTTAGAACAATTCAACGAGCATTTAAATAAATAATTTTCCTTGCTTAATGGAATTACCGAGACTGCTTCCTTCTCTCAAAAAACAAATTCAAGATTTTGATCTGCACCTTTAAATGTAAAACCAACGACCTGAGATCACACTAAAATGGACATATCTCTCACACAATTCATTCAATTGACGTGAAACGGAAAGCAAAAGACCCTAATGATGAAGGCACCCAAGATTGGAACACAAAACAGACCCAAAAGTTTCTATTTAATTAATGCACGAATCCCAATGCAAACACGGATGGTACAACCCAGCAAGAGGGGCGATTTGCCTTTAAAAATCACAGCGTTCATTAAAAATTCTACAACTTACAGATAAGGTGCGCCCTTCACGTACAGAGAGATATAGACAATACCCATAATGTTTTTTTTTTTTTTTTTTTGACTTATGAACAAAAACACAGTCTGCTGTGATGAATATGAAATTCCTGAATTTCTCATAAACTGATCTATAAAACCACACACTGACTACGATGCACTAAAACCACTACAAAACAAACAGACTACCCTATCTCACCACTAGTCGCTATCTTTCAAGCGACAAGCAATGCCAAGCTAGGAGGCTTTCATTCCTCGAAGCAATCCCAAAGCCAATCCAGTATCATAACATACCTGTAGCAAAAGATCATCCAAATGAGGACCAATGGCTTCCTTTTATAATTTCCGGTTGACCCTTCTAGAAACCCTATCCTCCAATAGGTGGCGTCCCACTTTCCCAAGCAAAATTCTGACTTTATATGATAAACTTTATTTCCTCCTTGAAGTTGGCGCCCAACTTAAGCTTGGATTAAATCTTTAATAAGAATTATAATTAATTCCTTCAATGAGGCGCCCACCTCATAAAGAACATCTTTTAAAACAACTTAAAGTGAAGTAGCTAGGCCAAGGGGAAAGTCAATGTTAAAATATAACATTAAAACATGACTTAATTAAAATAATTCGACTTATCTCTCCATTTGTGCCCCAAAGCCCAAAAATGAGTAAGCCAACTGATCAGACTGAAATGGAAAGTCAACCATGCCGAAACCAACAGGACCACTGCCAAAAATAGAATTTACTAAAAATAGTAAACTCCTGAAGATGCTCAGAATGCCAAGAAGAACATATCACTGCGAAGCTCTCTGAAAACTCAGAAAGAATTCGCCATTGAATCAACCAACCTCAAGCAAGAGCATCCTTCAAAACAAGAAACCCTAATTTTACCTTCCGAGTAGCCTACGGGTCTCAGGAATAGGCCAACAGTCACTGGAAAGATCATGCTCGAGAAGGGGACATTACAGTCTAGCTCTTACCCAATGTATTATTTCTTCTTTGGCTATAGGCGTGAATTTTCCGAATGGCAAGAGACAATCTTGCCCTGTGGAAGAATGGTCAACAGTGATGACCATAATGAGCCGTTATCATTCCAGCAACTGATATAAATGTCTGTACCCTGCCTCCTCTCCCAACAAGCTTGCCATTTAGAGACCCTAGGGCAAGATTCCCATCCTGGAGGAGGGGAGTCCCTGATCATTGCCTTGAGGTTCCCAATAACTACCCTTTTTCCAACTTCTTGTTCTGCCATAACCACCTCCCTAGAGCGTTTAAGCTCTGCACCTTGTGATTTGGTGAGATCTTCGTCAAGAAAGATCTTACCAGGAAGAGATAACAACAAACAACTAGCCCTAAGGGCCCTAAGCTAGTCAACAACGGATCTGAAATGAAAAAAAGTGTGGAATCGAACCCCGACCATGCTCTGTCAAGTACCACATCTGAGATACCCAGCTTGTACTTAAGGAACTCGGTCCCAACGACCATGGGATTCGAAGAAAGAGGTAAGGAAAGCCCTCTAACCTTGAGGTTCAATTCTCTATCACGTCTAGTTCGCTCCTCTACGAGCTTAAAAGCCACTTCAAAACTAAGCAAATGTATTTTGCAAGACACTCAAATCTGTAAGCTAGCAAATTGGAGGGGGCAATATTTATTTTCAATCAGCACCGTTCTTGGGTTAGATTTCTTGCTCTTTCTATTGCTTGTAACTCCTACCATAAGCTGCTTTGATACCAAAATCACACCTACCCAATCTACATAATAAAAACATGATAAATGGAATACAGGAACAAGCTTTTAAAATGATTACATTAAAAGGATAACACTGCACTTGCATTCCAAGAGCTATGTAATATCCCTTGACCAATCTAACCTCAAAATGCTAATTAGAGGCTCAAGGAATTTTGTCGAACAACTTCCATACAATCTCTTTACTTGTTGTTTCTGTATTTTAGTCTGATTGGTTCTTGCTTGAATAAGTTTTGAATGCTGCAATTAGTGTTTTTAATGCTTCTAACAATGCAAGATGGATTGACAATGTTATAGGAATGATATATTAACTGTTCTTGAACTTCCTCATACATATAGGTGACTGAATTGACTTGTACAGCTAGTAGACATAATATCAAACACTTGGCATGAATCCTAAGTGACTTAGAAATGTTTCAAAGAATAGCTATAGACCATTGACATTCAAACAAACAATTCTTATTCAAATTTCATATGCCAATAATCACCTACAGCTGCAAGCTATTTTCACAAGCAATTGTCCCACAAACTGAATATGCAATAAGATCATCTACAGCGAATGACAAAGTGTCAAACAATTGGCATGCAAGGTAATAACTGAAGCAATGACCAAGGAATAACCTTATAACTCCTTTAATTGACTAAAATATAAACTAATTACAATGCTGATAACAATTGCCAAGACTATTGGCTTATACTGACATGCAAGTCTGAAAATCTGAATATCAATGGCAGCCTATTACAATTAATCTGTATAATCAGAAATGGATGTAAAATGCATGAAAACCTGGTATGATTGGAGCGCCTATGATAGAGGATGAGATAGCAACCAAAAAGAGATTCAACTGTGCCCTCCGCAATGCCAATCGATGCCGTTATACAACCTCCCCTGTTATGGAATAAAATGCAGATATAAAGTTATACACAGTGTTTTAGATCCTCCTCTAGCATGGAACATGATGGCATTGACCTCAAGAATGGAGCGCCCAAGCTAGGTGATGAAATCGATCCCTCAAGAGACCTCCATGAATAAAATTGTGCTCCTCAATATGGCTGGTGATAAAGACTGAAAACCATATCAGACTGATGCTATCTCCAAATGCTCCTCAATGAGTTATATCGATGCAATCATCAAACTATAAATGTATGCAAACTGTTCTCCCAAATCAAAAGTCCAAAATTTTGGCCAATGGCCACTAAAATTTTGCCTTAGAAGCACAATAGAAAGACTGAAGTATCTTTCTCTCAGCTGCAACCCTTCGGAGGATCTTTCACCACCTTAGGTATGCCAATCGATAGGAGGTATTGTTTCCAAATATCACAATCAGAAATCTGCAGAAACCCTTGGCTCCACAAATTAACATATTAAGCAAATGTCAACATTGGATGTCTAAGAATGAGCTCTTAAGTCCCTTTTATTCTTTTCTTGTGAGAGTTCAAACACTTTCTTGGCCAATGTGGGATAAAAGATATATTCCCACTTTTAATTTTCACTTAACGCACTCTATAAAATTAAAGTGACTTTATTATTATAAAGTTACATTATAACTTTATAGTAACATTTAAATATTTTAATTATTCCTTAGTCATTTTAAAAATCACTTAAATGAGTGTCATGTTGTCAACCTGGAGCTGCGCCCTGATTCGAGGACGTGCACGAAACGACCAGTCCTCTATCCGGCTGAAACAATGGGATCTTCTCACGAGGGTGGGTGCCTCAATAGTGAGAAGAACCTCCAGAGAACGCTGGTTCTTGTATGATGTATCAATTATGACCTCTACTCTACGTTGCGGACTACCATGGAAAAGGGAGAACGGAAACTAAAAGGGGAAATCCTACCTAAAGGGAGTGATACACCAGAATTTTGATCCTACTCAACTTGGAACCTTGAACACTGAACGAACAAGGGAGAAGGAAGACCTTAGACTTCGATTAATCACTTATGCATAAGTATTTCATGCAGAGGTTCGATCTAATAACTAAAATCTGAGGGAAAACGATGGAGAGAGGTCTGATAAAAGACACTTTGCGGCCACCTAACATCCACTTAAAGTTTCAGCAAAAGACAATAAAGAACACTTTAACATGACCTGCACAAGGATAATATAACAACTAGGTATGAAACAAAATTTGGGAAGGGAGAGAACTCTACCATTTATACAAATTGCTGAAGAAATATACACTATGCCAACGCTTGAAATCTGAAAGTACAATCTTTATTGATCGAAGAGGTTACACAACTCACCAATGGCAGAGTCTGGTCTAACTAAGAGAGATTGGATGATTTTTAATCAAGGTTGAAAGCCACTATATAGAAAAATACAAAAGGCCAAAGATTGGCGTAGAAACTTGAAGAGAAAGATTCACTTTTGTTAACTCAAAGCTTTACTTGGCCTTTCAATAAAATATATTTTCCCTTTTGTCCTTACATGAAGTTTCTTCGTTTGATGAAGCGAACTTATCTTTGTCATGAACCACCCACCTCCTTTTGCATGGAAATCCGCTGAAATGTTAAATTTAGAACTCTATGTGAGTTGCTTGATGCCGAGTTGTAGTGTTCAAAAGCTGAGTTAAACGAAGAGATCATGTTGAGTTGGACTTTCGGGTGCACGCGCTGACTGGAGATGAACAGGGCTTTAATAATCAGTCAACTGAAGCTTTGACCGATGTTTGAAAATAGCTTCGATGTTCGAAAATAGTTCTTACTTGCATGTATTCTATTCTAATTCTGATTGTGTCTATTTCTGGCAAGATTCCATATTCAACTCCTTCGTCGGATTATCTATTTTCTATTCTCTTTTGCACAGTCAACCTCCATTTATTTCGGATTTCTTGTCTCTTCGGTTCCAATGGTTACTTCTCGCGGTCAAAATTTGATGGCTTGCGGGACATCATCGGAAGCTTTATTCCTTCGGACTTCCGTCTTGCCACTTTTCCGCGGCTTTCTTTCCTTCGGCTTTATTGGCTTCGCATCTTTCCCGCGGACCTTCCCTGAATTCCTTCGGGCTTTTTTGCATTTGTATTTTGCTGTCGGACTTTCTTCGGCCCTGTCACTTCTGCGAATTCCTTCGGACTTTTTGTCCGAAGGTCTCTTTTGCGTCTTGGCTTCACTTGTGTTTTCCGAAATGTGCCCCTCGGCGTTTTAACCGTGGTCTTTCCTGCCCTTCGGGATAATCTGATGGACTTTTGCGGAGGGCACATACCCTTTGGGTTTATGTGTTGGACTTTTGAGCAGCGGTTCCTTAGAATTTCTTCGGGTTTATTTTCCTCGGGCCATTTCTCCGAATTCTTTCGGACTTTTTGTCCGAAGGAATTCCTTCGGACAAAAAGTCCGAAGGATATCTTTTGCCTTTGCATCTTGTTTTTCTTTGTCTTTCTTCGGACTTCTCTTTGTGTAAGCCATTTCTGACTTCCTTTGGACCTTTTGTCCGAAGGATTCTTTTCGTTGCCTTTCCCTCCGAAATGTGCCCTTCGGGATTTCAAATGTGCCCTTCCGCTGACCAAGTGCCCTTCGGCACCGACCAAGTGTCCTCCGCCCGTGCCCTTCAAAAAAATTGGAGGGCACCCAGACTTTTTGCAACGGTCTCTGAATTTGGTCTTGTGCCTGCTCGAAGGGTAGGTGCCCTTCGGCTTTTTTGAAAGTGACCCTTCCGAAGGGTACCCTGCCCTTCGAAATTCTTGAAAATGCCTCTTCCGAATTAATTCCTTGGCTTTTCCTTGTGCAGACTTTTTTGTCTCTTTGGTCTTCCGAATTTCTTTGGACCTTTTGTCCGAAGGAATTCCTTCGGACAAAAGTCCAAAAGAATTCATCTTTTTTGCCTTCGCCCTTTTTCTGAAGCTTTTGGATTTTCTCATCGGCTCTTTTTGTCTTTTCTACCCTCCGCAAGGGCTGCTTGGCCTCTAAAATTGCCTTTCGGAAAAGTTGCAAAGGCCCTTTTATCGCCTACGTGTCCGTAGAAATGGCCTGCAGAGTTAGTAGAAATGACCTATTTTGGTCAAAGAAAACCATGTATTCTTCCTTCCTTGGCTAGAGACGAGAACCTTCCAAGTGGCAAAAGACAATCTGACTTGTGGAAGAATTTTCAACATTTCTGGCGACTCAACTGGAAAGCATGCCTGCTATGCTTGAGAACTCAGACCATGCATAGACGTTATTCGAATCCCCAAATGGTGAACTTGATTTCTAATTGAAAATCTGCTCTGATCATGGCTGTAGTAACCTCCTTCAAAATAAGGGAAACACACGAAAGTAGAAAAACTAAGAAGCAAATGTGCAACCAGCACTTATTGAACAAAACTGAAGCAAACTACTATGCTTTTACAGCACTTGGAGGAAAGCAAAAAATAATTAAAGAACCTAGCTAACCATGATAAAGCATGATCCGCTTGGATCAAATGGGAAATTATTGAATTTACTCCTTCCAAGAGATGGTACAAGTTGCAAGGGAGGATGTTTATTAGTCATAACCTTTGATGAGGCATTTGCCTTGTTGACCAACTGTATTAACATCTTCTCAAATGGGTCATCAACAGCAAACCAGTCACCAACAAAGACAAACTCACCAAGTATTTCCTGATCGTTTTTAGATTGCTTGTCATCTATCACCATGTCAATTGATACCCCATCTATGCATGCCCTTTGAGTGACCACATCCTTCTTATTCGCTGCTGCGAGTTCATCCAGCTCTTCAAAGAGCTTGGGGCAGGCAACTCCATCTGTACTGTGACCTTGAATAGGTGATTCTTGATCAAGCTTCTCATAAACATGCTCTTCAATAGCCAACATATCTGTACAAAGCTCTTCAATCTCCGGTAGAGGTTCAAGGTACAGCTGCCAATCATATTTTTGTTCCTCATTTTGGTCTATTTGAATTGAATCAGCTATAACGCTATTTGGATCCTTCTCAATAGGAGATCCCTGTAACTCATGTATGACTTCAATCTGTATCAGCTTCTCTTGAAGTTCCTCTATATCAAGATCAGTCTTCCCACTCTCAGCTATAACTGGATGCTCAATTACAACCTCAAGAGAAGTATTAATAGGAGATTCTTCCTCAAACACTTCTGAAGCATCCTTTACACACTCTGCAAGAACTTGTCCTGTAGCTGAAACCTCTTTCTCAATACTCCAAAGAACAGGATCCCCCTGAGGAAGGGGGATGGTGGGAGGGTGATGAAATTCATTTGTTTGAGAGGGAAAACGAAGCATGGGAGGTTGATCATGATCAGATCTTGGAATTTTGAGGGTAATGGAATTATCTAGGGAGTTTTGGAGAGGAGGGAAAGAGAAACTCTTAAAGACGTCTGTATTTTGTTCCTTCCACTTGGCCATTACCTCATCAAAATCTGGAACCTGCTTGTCTTCTTGGACAACCTGAACTTGAGGGACGATTGGTGAGGAAAGGGAACTATAGGAAGGTTTAGTCTCATAAATAGTCATTTGAATAGGCTCTTGGATATGCTCTTGAATAGGCTCTTGACTCCAACTAGGAAGCTCCCTTGGCACACACTGGTTATGGTTAAGAATTTCATGAGAATAAGAAGCACAATAGCCTTTTGTAGACAATTGGTTTAACTTGATTTTCTGCCTTTCCCAAGCCTCCATCTTTTCCAATGCAAGAATACATAGTCCATTTATCTCTTCTAGATCATTGGACACATTTCGAAATAGACCTTCACTTCCTCATACTGAGAGTTAGAACAAACCTTTCTTGCATATGCCAGTATTCTGAGCTCTATTTCATTCATTTTTTCTTGAAGGCAATACTGCTCATATGCAACATCATAGCCATATGGAGAAGATGAAATCTGATCCTGAGATTGATATGGCTTACCAGGAAGGTAAGATTCATGTTCTTGATAAGGCTGATTATGAGAAACTTGATAAAGATCAACATAGCTTTGATAGTACTCTTGATAAGGCTAATTAGACTCATAAAGAGGCTCATAGGTATCATGACCAGGCTGGTATGATCCATCATCGGGCTGATAAGGAAACATAGCATAGGAATTCTCTCCATACACAGCCATCAAAATTCATTCACGATAATTCAAAAAATAGAATTACATGGAAGCTGTCCTGAACTATTAGAAGCAACTGCTTGAGCTTGGAGTCACCGAATATTTTGAAGAACACTGCTACAATTGCAATTTCATTAAAATCAGAAAAAAAGGGTCCCACCGGGCGTGCCAAAAACTGTTGTCAACCTGGAGCTGGGCTCAGATTCGAGGACGTGTGCGAAACGGCCAGTCCTCTATCCCGCTGAAACAATGGGATTTTTCCACGAGGGTGGGTGCCTCAATAGTGAGAAGAACCTCCAGAAAAGGCTGGTCCCTGTATGATGTATCAAATAGGACCTCTACTCTATGTTGCGGACTACTGTGGAAAAGGGAGAATGGAAACTAAAAGGGGAAATCCTACTTAAAGGGGGTGATACACTAGAATTTTGATCCTACTCAACTTGGAACCTTGAACACTGAATGAACAAGGGAGAAGGAAGACCTTAGACTTCAATTAATCACTTATGCATAAGTATTTCATGCAGAGGTTCGATCTAATAACTAAAACCTGAGGAAAAATGATGGAGAGAGGTCTGATAAAAGACACTTTTCGGCCACCTAACATCCACTTAAAGTTTCAGCAAAAGACAATAAAGAACACTTTAACATGACTTGCACAAGGATAATATAACTAGGTATGAAACAAAATTTGGGGAGAGAACTCTACCACTTATGCAAATTGCTGAAGAAATATACACTATGCCAATGCTTGAAATCTGAAAGTACAGTCCTTATTGATCGAAGAGGTTACACAACTCACCAATAGCAAAGTCTGGTCTAACCAAGAGAGATTGGATGATTTTTAATCAAGGTTGAAAGCCATTATATAGAAAATTACAAGAGGCCAAAGATTGGCGTAGAAACTTGAAGAGAAAGATTCACTTTTGTTAACTCAAAGCTTTATTTGGCCTTTCAATAAAATATATTTTCCCTTTTGTCCTTGCATGAAGCTTCTTCGTTTGATGAAGCGAACTTATCTTTGTTATGAACTGCCCACCTCCTTTTGCATGGAAATCCGCTGAAATGTTAAATTTAGAACTCTATGTGAGTTGCTTGATGCCAAGTTGTAGTGTTCGAAAGTTGAGTTAAACGAAGAGATCATGCTGAGTTGGACTTTCGGGTGCATGAGTTGACTGGAGATGAACATGATTTTAATAATCAATCAACTAAAGCTTTGATCGATGTTTGAAAATAGCTCTGATGTTCGAAAATAGTTCTTGCTTGCATGTATTCTGTTCTAATTCTGATCGTGTCTATTTCTGGCAGGATTCCATATTCAACTCCTTCGTTGGATTATCTATTTTCTATTCTCTTTTGCACAGTCAGCCTCCATTTATTTCGGATTTCTTGTCTCTTCAGTTCCAATGGTTACTTCCCGCAGTCAAAATTTGACGGCTTGCGGGACGTCATCGGAAGCTTTATTCCTTCGGAGTTCTGTCTTGCCACTTTTCTGCTGCTTTCTTTCCTTTGGCTTTATTGGCTTTGCATCTTTCCCGCGGACCTTCCCTGAATTCCTTCGGGCTTTTTTGCATTTGTATTTTGTCGTCGGACTTTCTTCGGCCCTGTCACTTCTGCGAATTCCTTCGGACTTTTTGTCCGAAGGTCTCTTTTGCGTCTTGGCTTCACTTGTGTTTTCCGAAATGTGCCCCTCGACTTTTTAAACGTGGTCTTTCCTGCCCTTCGGGATAATCTGATGGACTTTTGCAGAGGACACATACCCTTCGGGTTTATGTGTTGGACTTTTGAGTGGTCGTTCCTTAGAATTTCTTCGGGTTTATTTTCCTCGGGCCATTTCTCCGAATTCTTTCCGACTTTTTGTCTGAAGGAATTCCTTCGGACAAAAAGTCCGAAGGATTCTTTTCGTTGCCTTTCCCTCCGAAATGTGCCCTTCGGGATTTCAAATGTGCCCTTTCGCCGACCAAGTGCCCTTTGGCATCGACCAAGTATCCTCCGCCCGTGCCCTTCGGAAAAATTGGAGGGCACCTGGACTTTTTGCAACGGTCTCCGAATTTGGTCTTGTGCCTGCCCAAAGGGTAGGTGCCCTTCGGCTTTTTTGAAAGTGACCCTTCCGAAGGGTACCCTGCCCTTTGGAATTCTTGAAAATGCCTCTTTCGAATTAATTCCTTGGCTTTTCCTTGTGCGGACTTCTTTGTCTTTGTGGTCTTCCGAATTTCTTCAGACCTTTTGTCCGAAGGAATTCCTTTGGACAAAAGTCCGAAAGAATTCATCTTTTTTGCCTTCGCCCTTTTTTCGAAGCTTTCGGATTTTCTCATTGGCTCTTTCTGTCTTTTCTGCCCTCCGCAAGGGCTGCTTGGCCTCTAAAATTGCCTTTCGGAAAAGTTGCAAAGGCCCTTTTGTCGCCTACTTGTCCGGAGCGTCCGTAGAAATGACCTGCAGAGTCCGTAGAAATGACCTATTTTGGTCAAGGAAAACCATGTATTCTTCCTTCCTTGGCTAGAGACGAGAACCTGCCAAGTGGCAAAAGACAATCCGACTTGTGGAAGAATTGTCAACAGGTCATGGCCCCATTGCTCATTATAATTGCACTTTATATTTAATTATTAATAAAGTATTACTTTATTAATAATTAAAATAACATAACTCTATAAATACTCATTATTTCTCGATTCCGTCTGAACCAGGGAGTTAACCACTTCATCCGCTATGCATCCAATTGTCTTACTAAAAGTAGTAAGGGTCCCTCTCTATCAACCACTGATTTCTTATAAATAGTAAACCCCTCATTATTTGATCAAACCAATGGTGTAAAGGATTGGCACTGCAAATGAAGTCTATTCAGGTGCCCTGCTATAGATAGAAATTCTGACTGTCTTGAAATACTTACTATAAAAAATAAGTGTCAACTGAGTCCAACGAAAGTCAGATATGAACTCTCATTGATCACTGGAAGCGAAGCCATACCGAATACTGCCAAATAAGACCCTCTAATCAAACCGTATTAGCCTACAAGAGCCAGGAATAGGCTAAACCCTCTGCGAACTGATGCTCATGAAAATGGGGACATTACAAGCTATGTGTGCAGGTAATATTTAGAGACGTCCCATTCCAAAGAAAAAATATCGTATTTTATCTTCAGTGTTATCTTGGTTCTCACAATCTCCCCTCTCATAGTAATTCCCCCTAACTAATAGCAATCCCTTTTTTAAATTAGGAGGATGCCTATCCAAAAATGGCTTTGAATAGCACAAATGCAAAATAAATGCTATCTAATAAATATCCTTGCATAAGCAATTAAAATATTATTTGTTTGTACATCAAAAGAAGATTCCTAAAATGTAGTGTTACGCGAGGGCGCAACCCTGTGGTCTTGGTGATGTCTTAGACATATCGGGAATAGAGGGACATGGATGAAACATCTCACACCCCAATGCTTGCCCCCACCCTCGCCCTCGCCCTCGCCCCTCCCCCTTCCCCATCCTCAAAATCGAAGAAAAATTGGGGATGTCTCTGAGACATCCTTTGACACTCAAGGACATTTCAGGGACGTTCCCCATTTTGAGACATGCGTTAGGGATCGACTAACATCCTCGAGATGGTCGAGGGATGTCTAGGCATCCCCGATGCCTATACCTTTTAAAAAAAACAACAAAATAGTGTTTAAAGGAACAAATTTTAAAATAACTTACAAAGATAAACGAAAACCCTAACCCTAAAAGAGCAGTGGAAAACTTATAAAAAACCCCTACTACTTTGTCAATCACACATGAACAAACTTGCAAAGAGAAGCAGCGGAAAGTAGGAGAAATAGAAGGAACAAAGAGGAGCAAGAGAAAGAGGATTTTCGGTTTTCAGCAAGTACAAGAGTAATAGAAAGAGGGTTACCTCATTCTACAAGTAGGTGTTGTCAACCTGGAGTTGCACCCTGAATTGAAGACGTGCTGAAATGACCAATCCTCTCTCTGGTTGAAACAATGGGATCTTCTCACGAGGGCGGGTGCCTCAATGGTGAGAAGAACCTCCAGAGAAGGCTGGTTCCTGTAAGATGTATCAATGGATCTCTACTATGTGCTGCAAATCTACCATGGAAAAGGGAGAAAGAAACTTGAAAGGGAATCCTACCTAATGATGGTGATACACCAAAATGTTGATCCAGTCTACTTGGAACCTTGAACACTGAATCAAACAAGGGAAAATGAAGACCTTTGATTTCAATTGATCAGTATGCATAAATATTTCATGAGAAGGTTCGATCCAATGACAAAAACGGTGAGGGAAAATGATGGAGAGAGGTCTAATACAAGACACTTTGCAGCCACCTAACATCCACTTACAGCTTCAACAAAAGACCTATAAAACACTAAACCTGACTTGCATAACATGATGAGCTAGCAACTAGGTATGAATCCGAATTTGGGAAGGGAGAGAAATCTACCAGGTATGCAAATTGTTGAATGAATGTACACTATGCCAGCACTTGAAATCTGAAAGTACAATCCTTCTATTGATTGAAGAGGTTACACAACTCACCAATGGCAGAGTCTAGTCTTCCCAAGAGAGGGATGGATTTTACACGGTTGAAAAGCCATTAATATAAAAAATTACAAAAAAGCCAAGAGATTGGCGTTTGAAAATAGAGAGAGTAAACTCAAACCAACTCAGCGTTTACAAAAAGTCTATTTTGTCCTTCTCTTTGCATGAAAGCTCCTTGGCACTAGAATTGGACGGTGAATTCATACGTTTGACTTTGCTTGTGCATGCTCAGCGAAGCCATGTCTAAAATTAGAAACTTCACTTGCTCTTTGGCGTTTGAGAATGGTCGGTGGGTCTGTTAAAACGTCCACCTCTCTTTGCATGGAAGATGACGCCAAGTTTCCAAAATAGACTCCCCTTGAGCTGCTCACGTTTGCATGGACAAAGAAAACGTGTAACGAATATGCCCAGTCAACTCCACTTGGACTGCTAGATCATTGAGAACCTTGCAACGTGGAAGGAATGCCCAAGTTTAGAAGTCAAGCTTGAACTGAGCTGGAACGATTGAATGCATGTGGTTGACTAGTCAAACTATAGAGAAGCGTGACTTTAACAGTGAGTCAACTCAAGATTTGACTAGTCAGCGAAAAATAGTCTTTGCTTGCATGTAT
Organism: Torreya grandis; assembly: GCA_037957365.1. NCBI lineage: Eukaryota > Viridiplantae > Streptophyta > Pinopsida > Cupressales > Taxaceae > Torreya > Torreya grandis. Next base: position 2,798,920 of record JARHVA010001063.1, read on the forward strand.
TCTCTTATTTTGTTCTGCCTGTGTCTTGTCTATTTTTGGCAAGTTTCTATTTTTGTCTTCAACTTCCCGTCAGATTATCTATTTTCAACCCTTTTGCATAGTAAGATTTCCCTTAGACTTTCCTTGGATATTCTGTTTCAACTTAGTCCATCCCTTCCATTTACTTGTATTTGATTCGTATAATTTTGCTTGTCCCTTTGTTTTATTTCCTGTGACTTTTTGTCGACTTTACTTATTCCTTCGGACTTTTTGTCCGAAGGAATTTTGCTTGTCCCTTTGTTTTATTTCCTGTGACTTTTTGTCGACTTTACTTATTCCTTCGGACTAAAAGTCCGAAGGAATAAGTAAAGTCGACAAAAAGTCACAGGAAATAAAACAAAGGGACAAGCAAAATAATCCGAATCAAATACAAGTAAATGGAAGGGATGGACTAAGTTGAAACAGAATATCCAAAGGAATTCATTTCCATGCCTTTGTTTCTTATTTTCCTCGGATTTTTTAATTCTCCCAAATTTCTTCGGACTTTTTGCCCTTTGCTTGTCTTTGCCCTCTGCAAGGGCTTGTGTCTTCCAATAATGCCCTTCGGAACTTTTGAAAGGGTCTTGCCATCTGTTGGGTGAATATTTTGTTACCAGCTAACTGATGAGCAAAATAGGTCTCTTCAACCACAGCATAGGGAGATTGGTTGGCTAGATGTGCAGGTTTACCACATCAAAAGGAGACAAATCTCTACTCTCATCAAGGGGAGGTTCCCTGTAAATATGAGGAGGCTATATACTATATATATAAGCAGAAAATAACACTTAGGGGTAGGATAACACCATCCATCTCTCTTTTTTCAGAGATGATGTTCACCAAAGAGAAAATCTTTGTGAAAACACTGAAGGCACTTCTCTTATTTTAAGAGTGATCTTGCAGAAAACAACAGGAGTTCTTTCAGGTAGTGACAAGTAACTGGTAACAAATGACGTAGTAACCAACAGACTGAGATGTAGCACAAAGTCTCCACCTCGACTGTCCAAGAGTGAAATACGAAGGACAATGAGGGCACAAAGTCGTCTCAAGGTCCTTTACACAGAAACATAAAACAGACAAACACACTAAAGGCAATTGTAGACAGCACAAAGTCTCTCCACAGTTGGCTTCAGAACACCTTCCTGATTACTTCCACTAGTTCTGCTTGTTAAATTGAATAAACAAGAATACATTCAGGAAACAAACATAAGAACAATCTCCTAAAATGACATAAGTTATAACATCACAAAGTCTGAAAGTAACTTGCTTTCTCATTCAAACAAAGAAATATGATGAACAATCTGAGCTCAAAGTCTCAGTAATCGCCTTTCAATTGGTAGAGTTTCGCTTCTATAATGGAAAAGTCTCCCTTGCATAAAGTAAAAGAATACAATATATAGTAGCCAAGAAAGGCTTGGCGCTTTGTTCAATAGTACGGCCCATGTTGCATTCAATGCTTTGAATGCATTTTCAGTTTAGTCAAAGAGGGCCATGCTGGAACAGGGCAGCTGCCTTATCTGTGGCATGTCAATTGATCTCAAATGTCTTCTCTTAAGCCTGAGTCATCTAGTCTATCCCCTGATGTCTGCGCAGTTATCCATCTCACCTTTACTTCAAGGGAGACAAATAGGCCGCGCCTTCAATGTTTGCAAGCCAAAATATCTGCTTGGCAGACTGTTCCACCTACTGGAATAACTCCTGCAGATATTTCTGGTCTTTCCTTCTTTCTCGTTGCGATTTGAGCTCTCGGGCTATCTTTTCCCCCCTTTGCTGGCTTTTTTGGCTCCTTCAACTGGGTGCTGAGTTTGCTTTCAAGTTCCGTGCCACTTTTGAAAATCAACGGATATTTCATTAGCTTGCATTTGACGTCCACGAGGACGTCAAAGGTTCACTGTTCCAACGGTTCGGGTGGCCTCCTTGGTTCATCCGCTTGAATCTTCTCCTTGAACTGTTGAATCCATTGAACCTGTGAACCATTTTGGTTCAAGGTTCAACGATTCATCTTCTTCCTATAAAGCCTTTGTTTTCTCTAAGTCTCCCGAGTTTTGGAAGAGTTCATAGAAATGTCTGCAAAGTTTGTAGAAAATAGGCCTGCAAAGTCCGTATAAATCAACCCTGCAGAGTCCGTAGAAATAACCTGCGGAGTTCGTAGAAACCAAGCTTTCTTCAAATCATGCAGAGTCCGTAGAAACATTCCTTCGGAGTCCATAGAAATAGGCCTGCAAAGTTCGTAGAATTGAGCTTGTAGAACCAAGAAACCACCTTGGAGAGTCCATAGAAATGAGTCCGTAGAACCCAGCTTGCAGACTCTGTAATTTTCTGGTCGGCGAGAGCCCTCCGCAAGGGTACCTACCCTTCGGGTTTCTTCGGGTGGCCTTCGAGCTCCAATTCCTTCGGCAGGTCTTCGGGCTCCAATTCCTTCAGACAATTTGTTCGAAGGAAATCTTTCTTTGGCTTGCCTTAGCCGCTTTTCCGCCGGGGTTTTGCTTTCGGGCAAATTCCTTCGAACAGTGAACTAAGAACAAATACCTTTGCGGAGGGTAGGGAGCAAAAGCGGACAAAGGGATTTTCTTCGAAAAAATGAACAAGGCAGAAAAGTTGGAATTCCTTCAAAAAAATGAACAAGGCAAAAGACAAGGCGAATTCCTTTGGACAAAAAGTCCGAAGGAATTCCAACTTTTCTACCTTGTTCATTTTTTCGAAGAAAATCCCTTTGTCTGCTTTTGCACCCTCCGCAAAGGCATTTGTTCTTAGTTCACTTCCCTCCGCAAGGGCACTTGGCTTTAGTTCCCTGCCCTCCGCAAGGGCACTTGTTCCTTCGGCTTTGGGGCAATCCTTTGAACCGGTCGATTGAACTGATCGATTGAACCAACTTTGGTTCAACGGTTCAATAGTTCAATTTTGCGTTTGAAGCCATCTTTTTGTCTAAGTCTTTTGATCTCTTTGAATTGATTGAACCCGTTGAACCAATTTGGTTCAAGGTTCAATGGTTCAATGGTTCATTCCTTTGTTTTTTGCTAAGTCTTTTGATTGCTCGAACAAAACGCGTTGAACCAACTGCTCGTTGAACCTTTGAACCCGTTGAACCAATTTGGTTCAAGGTTCAATGGTTCAATGGTTCAATCCTTCCTTTGAAGCTTGCCGATGAACATTTTTTGTTGAACCAAGGCGTTGAACCAGTCTGAAAATCGCCTAAGTGCTAGAAACTCGTTCCTTAGAGAGAACTCCCCTGTTGAAGCCATTGAACCTTCTAATCTCTTAACTGTAAAAGCTTGAATAATGAAGAATTTGAATGCTCAGAACAATTTTTTAATTTGGTTCAAGGTTCAATGGTTCAATCCTTCCTTTGAAGCTTGCCGATGAACATTTTTTGTTGAACCAAGGCGTTGAACCAGTCTGAAAATCGCCTAAGTGCTAGAAACTCGTTCCTTAGAGAGAACTCCCCTGTTGAAGCCATTGAACCTTCTAATCTCTTAACTGTAAAAGCTTGAATAATGAAGAATTTGAATGCTCAGAACAATTTTTTGAGAAGGGAAGATATAGTTTTGCGTTGCAAGACCAAAATAGTTCATATGTTGTCCCAAAAACGAGTGATAGATTTTGGGAACAACCGCTGGCTCCAGTTGGGGAACTTCCTTCAGTTGAAAACTTCGAACAGCTGAGGGGAGTAGAAACCAGAATCTCCAGTGCCTTTAAGTATGCCATTGGGCTACGGAGTCATGCTACCCAAAAAAAAGGCGCCAAAAACGAAAATGAAAACGAAAAGCACAAAACAGAACTAAAAACTATACAAATATACATATGTACAGATGATCTTATCTGATGCTTCAAGAATCGAAGTGCTTCAGATGCCGCCCACTGTGAGATAGTGAAAATGGTGTTCCATCCTAATAAACCAATAAGAAAATATTTTCTCCCCAGAATCGGTGATGGGCGAATGGAACTCTCCAACAAGAATCACGTTTTCTGTGTACTCCTTTTGGTTCTCTCTTCTTGCTCCATGGCAAGACGTGGTCTCCAATCTGAAAACCATAAATACTTGCTCTCTTGGCGAAGAGTTCATTTTTCTGACTTTGGCGCGCAGCAGTATGGTCCGCTACCATAGCTTGTTCTTTTGGTTCAGTCCAGCACATGATTTGATTGTCATCATCAGATACTTGCCAATGGTTAGCTTTATCAGGCACACTTGGTCGAAAGACCAGTTTGATAGTGTACCTATTATCTTTGAAATCTGGGTGGGGAACCAAGAGGGTTGTAGGGACAGCTAAATAATTTGCACGATTGTGAGGCTCTCTGGGCACTATAGAAATATTGAAAGCTTCAAAACTTTCAATTTGATCCCATACCAAATTGCGGTAATGACGCAATCTTTTGTTCTTGGTTTGACACAGGAACCTCACCTGACAGACCATCAGTTCAGCATCTCTTTTAGCATGGAGTGACACCTCTGTCTTGAGCTGCTTTCAACCTGAGTAACAGAGATTCATACTCGGCAGTGTTGTTGGTGTTGCTGAACTGCAACTTGTATGAAGAAGGAAAAATATCTCCTTGAGGAGATATCAACACAGAACTGGCTCTAGCACCGGTAGAAGAATTGCTGCCATTGAATTCCAAGATCCAAACATCATCAGAAACTGATCTTCTATCAGATTTTTCTTCATTAGAGAGGGAAGATCCTTTTTCATCTGTACTGTGCCCTACCAATTCTTCTGATGTCTTGTTTGAATTAATACCTGGATTGCCACCTACAGGATTTTTGTCTGCTGTAACAGGAATGTATTCAGTAGACAAAAAATAATTACCCTTGTCTGAAGACTCAAACAAAATTTGAGCTTCAGGGGCTGACGTTTGGGTGACAATATATTTCGCCTCCTTCTCAGGAAGCAATCTCTGCATAATGCCTTTCATTGGGATCCTCGCCTCAGACAGGTCCATGCTCAATTCTCCTCCAACATTCTTGCAGAAATTTCGTCCAAGGATGTCGTATGACGCTGGGACGTCAGCCACCAAGATTGTCATCTTGATCCTCTTGTCTATGAATGCTGCAAACACAAATTGGGCGTCCTTGATTTGTCCCAGCAATGGCACTCGTTTGTTCTCCATGGAGAAACATCTCTCAAATGTCCTGGTCAGTGTGAGACCAAGAGATTTTACCACTTTGGCAGGCATGACATTGTCTGAAGCTCCAGAATCAATGATGCAATTGCTCAGCTTGTGACCATTTATCAACATGGAAACATAAAAAGGCTCTATTTTTTCAGGGGCAACAGGAGGAGTAATGACAAGATTGTTTGGGATGGACATGTTCTTTGGGAGATCATGAGCTACTTTCTTAACCTCTTGTCCTGCAGGGACGGCTTTATTCTTCACATACTCAACCAACCTGTCTAACTGCTCAGGGTTGGTCTGTAGGAATTCAAATTCAGACATTTGAATTTTGGTTTTCTTGACATGGTTGACTATGTCAAAACTCTGAAATGGACTAGGAACAGAGGATGAGAGTTCATCTTTTTGGTTTTTAAGGGGGAAAAGACTGATCTGCGAAATTGAAGTTAAAGGTGAAGGCATGTTTAAGGTACTTACTTTCCTTGCAATCACCGGGTCCTTTGGCTGGGAAGGTAGAGTGGTTCTCCGCTTAGCAATTGAAATTGCTGGTTGAGGTCGCTCCTCTGTCTTTTCTTTATCAGCTTGCTGAGCTGACTAGTTCTCGGACCGGGTGAACACAACGTATGATCCCTCATCTGCTTTACGTTCACTTCTTGGTTCGTCTTGGTAATTTAGAAAACTAATGTTGGAGTCGTCAGCTGATTCCTCTTGGTTTGCTGCAAAGAGATTAGCGTCATTTTCTTGATCAAACTCAGGTTGGAAAGAGAAATGTTCTGTTTTCATATATCTAACTGCTGAGTTGGTTGGAGGCGCTTCAATGGCAAGGTTCTTTTGTGGGGGAGGAAGACGATTTGTTTGCCCTTGATTCCTGGTAGCATTGCCTTGATATGACTAGTTCTGAAATGTCCTCCTTGGCATATCCCGATGAGGAGGAGCAGACATACCTTGAGCCACTTGTCTTTTCAAGGCTAGCAATTCATTTGCCAGCTTTTGCACCATTTGATCAGTGTTCCCTGTAGATGAATTCTCAGAAGATGAAGAGGATTTGCCTCTGTTGGGATCTCTTCTTATCTTTCCTGCAAAGATGAGATCATTTTCCACCTCAGTGGACAAATCCTGAGCAGCAACAAGGTCTATGTGGCCAACCCGTCTCAGCAGAAAACTCACTTCAGATAGCTATGAGTTGATGAAAAAGCATTTGAGGTTCTCAAGGGTTCGCTGAGCAATTGTAGGAATCCTGTTTCTCAGCTCGTCAAACTTGGTAATGAAATCCCTCATAGGTTCATGAAGTTCCTTCTTCATCTGTGTGAGTTGGGCCAACAGGGCATGCACATCTTTTTCAGGCTTGAACCTTGCTTTGAATTTGACTTTGACAGTGTCCTAGTCAGTGACTGACCGAGCCTACAGATAGTAGAACCAGTCCGCAGCAGCACCTTGCAGTGTTTCCACAAACAATCTAACTGCTATGTCTTCATATTCCACGCCTATCACGCCACAAGGTATTCTGAAAGCTGTAATGTGTTCATCAGGATGAACTCTCCCATCACCAAAGAACTTGGAGAAATTCTTCTTTAAACTGCGTGGTAGCTCATGAAGAGGTGGAGTAAGATTGAGTGGACCAAAAGAGTTACCCCAGGGGCCTCGAGCTGCCATGATTTGATTGTGGAGAAGGGGGATAACAAATCTGGGTGGAGTATGTATAGGCAAAGTTCTGCAAACAATAGAAAAAGCAGCTCTGCCTTGTGTTGGTGACCTGGTATGGGTAGGAGGAACACTCTTGGATCGTTGAGCTTGAAGTTGGGGAGGGAACAAATCGAAATTGCCCTGCTGCATCAACTCAAAAAAAGGGTCCGCAACACCTTGGGCTCTCTAGCTTCTAGTATAGCATGGAGTTGCCAGATTGTAGAATAAAAATGAGAAAGAACCGGTTCTGCTTCAGCTTGAAGCTTGAGGCTTCAAACTACGTGTTCTTCCCTAGCGAATCTGGTTTGCAAACTAGATTATATAACGGAAATGGATATAATATAAATGGATAATGGAAATGGATAAGGATAGGGGCTGCTTCAATTTGAAACTAGAGGCTTCAGACTGCACGTAATGTCCCCAGCGGAGTCACCAAAAACTATTGGCGAGGAGCTGGAGGAAAGTGGTAAGGCTATAATGATAATGGGTAAGACACAGACTAGAGTCGCCAGAGTATATAATAGATAAGGTAGGGACTGCTCGTCGCTCCCCAGCAGAGTCGCCAAAAACTGTTGGGTGAATATTTTGTCACCAGCTAACTGATGAGCAAAATAGGTCTCTTCAACCACAGCATAGAGAGATTGGTCGGCCAGATGTGCAGGTTTACCACATCAAAAGGGGACAAATCTCTTCTCTCATCAAGGGGAGGTTCCCTGTAAATATGAAGAGGCTATATACTATATATATATAAGCATTAAATAACACTCAGGGGTAGGATAACACCATTCATCTCTCTTTTTTCAGAGATGATGTTCACAAACAAAGAAGAAAATCCTGGTGAAAACAATGAAGGCACTTCTCTTCTTTCAGGAGTGATCTTGCAAGAAACATCAGGAGTTCTTTCAGGTAGTGACAAGTAACTGGTAACAAAGGACGTAGTAACAACAGACTGAGATGTAGCACAAAGTCTCCACCTTGACTATCTAAGAGTGAAATACGAAAGACAATGAGGGCACAAAGTCGTTCCAAGGTCCTTTACACAGAAACAGAAAACAAACAAACACACTAAAGGCAATTGTAGACAACACAAAGTTTCTCCACAGTTGGCTTCAGGGCACCTTCCTAATTACTTCCACTAGTTCTGCTTGTTAAATTGAATAAACAAGAATACATTCAGGAAACAGACATAAGAACAATCTCCTAAAATGACACAAGCTATAATAGCACAAAGTCTGAAAATAATTTGCTTTCTCATTCAAACAAAGAAATATGATGAACAATTTGAGCTCAAAGTGTCAGTAATCACCTCTTAATTTTGACAGAGTTTCGCTTCTATAATGGAAAAGTCTCCTTTGCATAAAGTAAGAGAATACAATATATAGTAGCCAAGAAAAGCTTGACGCTTTGTTCCATAGAACAACCCATGCTGCATTCAATGCTTTGAATGGATTTTTAGTTTAGTCAAAGAGGGCCATGTTGGAATAGGGCAGCTGCCTTATCTGTGGCATGTCAATTCATCTCAAATGTCTTCTCCTAGGCCTGAGTCATCTGGTCTGTCCTCTGATGTCTGCGCAACTGTCCATCTTGTCTTTACTTCAAGGGAGACAAACAGGGCGCGCCTTCAATGTTTGCAAGCCAAAATATTTGTTTGGCGGACTGTTCCACCTACTGGAATCACTCTTGTAGATATTTCTGGTCTTTCCTTCTTTTCTGTTGCGATTTGAGCTCTCGGGCTATCTTTTCCCTCATTTGTTGGCCTTTTTGGCTCCTTCAGCTGGGCATTGAGTTTGCTTTCAAGTTCCGCGCCACTTTTGAAAATCAATGGATATTTCATTAGCTTGAATTTGACGTCCACGGGGATGTCAAAGGTTCACTGTTCCAACGGTTCGGGTGGCCTCCTTGGTTCATCCGCTTGAATCTTCTCCTTGAACTGTTGAACCCGTTGAACCATTTTGGTTCAAGGTTCAACGATTCATCTTCTTCCTTAAAAGCCTTTGTTTTCTCTAAGTCTCCCGAGTTTTGGAAGAGTCCATAGAAATATGTCTGCAAAGTTCGTAGAAAACAGGCCTGCAGAGTCTGTAGAAATCAAACTTGCAGAGTCCGTAGAAATAACCTGTGGAGTCCGTATAAACCAAGCTTTCTTCTTCAAATCATGCAGAGTCCATAGAAACATTCCTTCAGAGTCCGTAGAAATAGGCCTGCAAAGTTCGCAGAATTGAGCCTGTAGAACCAAGAAACCAACCTGCAGAGTCCGTAGAAATGAGTCCGTAGAACCCAGAGTGCAGAGTCTGTAGTTTTGAGCCTACAGAGTCCGTAGAAATGAGCCTGCAGAGTCCGTAGAAAACGGGCCTACGGAGTCCGTAGAAATCAGTCGCGGGACTTAATGCCTTTGGAACTTCTCGAAGGGAAGGTGTCCCTTTGGGCCTTGAAAAGGTCCATTTTTTGGTCGGCGAGAGCCCCCCGCAAGGGTACCTACCCTTCGGGTTTCTTCAGACGGCCTTCGGGCTCCAATTCCTTCGGTGGGTCTTCTCCAATTCCTTTGGACAAAATGTCCGAAGGAATTCCTTTGGACAATTTGTCCGAAGGAAAACTTTCCTTGGCTTGCCTTAGCCGCTTTTCCGTCGGGATTTTGCTCTCGGGCGAATTCCTTCGGCCTTTTTGTCTAAAGGAATTCGCCTTGTCTTTTGCCTTGTTCATTTTTCCGAAGGAATTCCAACTTTTCTGTCTTGTTCATTTTTTCGAAGAAAATCCCTTTGTCCGCTTTTACTCACTGTCCTCTGCAAGGGCATTTATTCTTGGTTCACTGCCCTCCGCAAGGGCACTTGGCTATAGTTTCCTGCCCTCCGCAAGGGCACTTGTTCCTTCGGCTTTGGGGCAATCATTTGAACCGACCGATTGAACCAACTTTGGTTCAACGGTTCAATCTTGCGTTTGAAGCCATCTTTTTGTCTAAGTCTTTTGATCTCTTTGAACCGATTGAACCCGTTGAACCAATTTGGTTCAAGGTTCAACGGTTCAATGGTTCATTCCTTTGTTTTTCGCTAAGTCTTTTGATCGCTTGAACAAAACGCGTTGAACCAACCGCTCGTTGAACCTTTGAACTCATTGAACCAATTTGGTTCAAGGTTCAATGGTTCAATCCTTCCTTTGAAGCTTGCCGATGAACATTTTTGGTTTAACCAAGGCGTTGAACCAGTTTGGAAATCGCCTACGTGCTGGGAACTCGTTCCTTAGAGAGAACTCACCTGTTGAAGCCGTTGAACCTGCTAATCCCTTAACTGAAAAAGCTTGAATAATGAAGAATTTGAATGCTCAGAACAATTTTTTGAGAAGGGAAGAGAGAGTTTTGGCATGCAGGACCAAAATAGTTCATATGTTGTCCCAAAAACGAGTGACAAATTTTGGGAACAACACCACCGACCAAGTGCCCTCCACAAGGGCAGGTGTCCCTCGAAATTTATGAAAGGGTCCTTCGGAATTTCGACAAGGTCTTCTTCGTCCTTGAAGTGCCCCCCACAAGTGCACATACCCTTCGGAGAAATTGTAAATGTCCCTATACGATGTCCAAATGTTCTCCACAAGGGCTTCCGTCTTCCAAGATTGCCCTTCGGAAAAATTTAAAAGGTCCACTTCACTGACCAAGTGCCCTCCGCAAGGGCATGGTTGGCTTCAAAAGTGGCTTTTCGGAAGAATTGAAGGTCACCTGGGCTTTCTGTAAGTCAATCGGGCTTTTTGTAAGTGTTCTAATTCCTTCAGTCTTTTGTCCGAAGGAATTCTTTCGGAACTAAAAGTCCAAAAGAGTTTGTTTCCTGACTTGAAAATCGGTCTTCACAACTGTGCTTTTCTCCTTTCTTTCAGACAAAAAGCCTGAAGAAAAAAGCCTTGAACAACTGCCACTTAGTCATTTTTTTAAAACTATTTCATAGTCCTTTGAGAGCTCTTTCTCTCAGACAAAATGTCCGAAGAAATAGTCCACCTCTTATACCCGAAAATTCCTTGGGAAGACAAAACAAATAAACTTATAGCTTGAATATCTTGGTTGTATTTGCACATTTCGCTGTAATCAAGCAAGCTCCTTGGAAACCTCTGCATGACTAAACTTCACCTAGCTGTAGATGGCCACTTGGGTGGCTGTAAATGCTCATTTAAGGACCCCAAAACTGAATCACAAGACAAACTTTGCACCATAGCAAAGTTCCGAAGTGTAGGTGTGACAATTTTGACCTATGGGGGCAAAAATTGTCAACATTTTTGTCGACTCTTCTGGGAAGCATGCCAGCTATTCTAGAGAACTGAGGCCATAAATGATGCTATTCAAATTCCCAAATGGTGAACCTGATTTCTGACTGAAAATCTCCTCTTGGCCTTCGTTGAAGTAACCTTTCTCCCTAAAAAAGGAACGGAAAACACGAAAGCAGGAAAACTAAGAAAGAAATGTGCAAACAAGCACTTATTGGAACAAAAATAAATAGAATAATTGTGCTTGAACAACACTTGGAGGAAAGAAAACAAATAAAGAACCTAGCTAACCATGATAAAGCATGATCCCCCTGGATCAAATAAGAAATTCTTGAACTCACTCCTTCCAAGAGATGGTACAAGTTGCAAAGCAGGATGTTTATTAATCATATCCTTTGATGAGGCATTTTCCTTGTCCACCAACTGTATTAGCATCTTCTTAGATGAGTCATCAACAACAAACCAGTCACCAACAAAGACAAACTCATCAATTACCCCCTGATCTTTTTCATATTGCTTGTCATCTACCACTTTGTCAAGTGATACCTCATCTATGCATGGTTCTTAAGTGACCACATTCTTTTTATTGACTACAGCAAGTTCATCCAGCGCTTCAAGGAGCTTTGAGTAGGCAACCCAATCTGTACTGTGATCTTGAATAGGTGATTCTTGATCAAATTTTTCGTAAACGTGTCCTTCAATAGACAACATATCCATACAAATTTCTTCAATCCCCTGACGAGATTCAAGGTACAGCTGCTAATCATCTTTTTGTTCCTCATTTTGATCTATAGAATCAGCTTGAAAGCTATCCGGGACCTTCTCAATAGGATCTCATATGACTTCGATTTGTACCAGCGCCTCTTGAAGTTCCTCTACATCAAAACCAATCTTCTCACTCTCAACTATAATTGGATGCTCAACTACAACCTCAAGTGAAGTATCAATAGAAAATTCTTCCTCAAACACACCTGAAGCATCCTCTACACACTTTGCAAGAACTTGACCTGTGGCTGCAACCTTTTTCTCAATCCTCCAAAGAACAAGCTCCTCCTAAAGAAGGTAGATGGTGGGAGGATGATAAAATTCATTTGTTTGAGAGGAAAAATGAAGCATGGGAGGTTGATCATGATCAAATTTTGGAATCTTGAGGGCAATGGAATTATCTAGGGAGTTTTGGAGAGGAGAGAAAGAGAAACTCTTAAAGGCCTTTGTATTCTGTTTCTTCCACTTGGCCTTTACTTCATCACTTGTCTTCCTGGACAACTTGAGCTTGAGGGATGATTGGTGAGGAAAGGGGACTAGAGGAAGGTTTAGTCTCATGAATAGTCACTTGAATAGGCTCTTGACCCCAACTAGGAAGCTCCCTCAACACACATTGGGCATGGTTAAGGAACTTAAGGGAATAAGGAGTACAAGAACCCTTTGTAGACAAGTGACTCAACTCGATTTTCTGCCTATCCCAAGCCTCCATCTTCTCTAATACAAAAATACACAACTTACTTATCTCTTCTGGATCATTGGACACATTTTGGAATAGACCATTCACTTCTTCATACTGAGAGTTTGAACAAACTTTCCTCGCATATGCTAGTATTTTGAGCTCTATCTCATCCATTCTTTCTTGGAGCCAAGGCTGCTCATATGATTGATATGGCTCAACAAAGCTTTGATAATACTCCTGATAACGCTGATTAGGTTCATAAAAAGACTTGTAGGCATCATGATATGGTTGGTATGATCCATCATTGGGTTGATAAGGAAACATAGCATATGAATTCTCTTCATACATAGCATTCAAAATTCATTCATGATAATGCAATAAAAATAGACTTACATGGAAATTGTCCATGAACTATTAGAAGCAATTGCTTGAGCTTGGAATTACCAAATACTTCTTGAAGAACAATGCTACAACTGCAATTTCATCAAGACCAGCTCCAATAGGTCCCACCGGGCGTGCCAAAAATTGTTGTCAACCTGGAGTTACACCCTGAATCGAAGACGTGCTGAAATGGCCAATCCTCTCTCCGGTTGAAACAATGGGATTTTATCACGAGGGTGGGTGCCTCAATGGTGAGAACCTCCATATAAGGCTGGTTCCTGTAAGATGTATCAATGGATCTTTACTTTGTGCTATGTATCTACCATCGAAAAGGAAGAAAGAAACTTGAAAGGGAAATCCTACCTAATGACGGTGATACACCAAAATGTTGATCCACTCTACTTGGAACCTTGAACATTGAATCAAACAAGGGAAAAAGAAGACCTTTGGTTTCAATTGATCACTATGCATAAATATTTCATGAGAAGGTTTGATCCAATGACAAAAAACATGAGGGAAAACGATGGAGAGAGGTCTGATACAAGATACTTTGCAGCCATCTAACATCCACTTACAGCTTCAACAAAAGACATAGAGCACTGAACATGACTGCATAACATGATGAGCTAGCAACTAGGTACGAATCAAAATTTGGGAAATGAGAGAAATCTACCACATATGCAAATCGCTGAATGAATGTACACTATGCCAGCACATGAAATTTGAAAGTACAGTTCTTCTATTGATTGAAGAGGTTACACAACTCACCAATGACAGACTCTGGTCTTACCAAGATGGATGTATTTTACAACGCTGAAAAGCCATTAATATAGAAAATTACAAAAATACCAAGAGATTGACATTTGAAAATAGAGAGGGAGTAAACTCAAACCAACTCAGCGTTTACAAAAAGCCTATTTTGTCTTATTCCTCTTTGCATGAAAGCTCCTTGGTGCTAGAATTGGACAGTGAATTCATACATTTGACTTTGCTTGTGCATGCTCAGCTAAGCCATGTCTAAAATTAAAAACTTCACTAGCTCTTTGGCGTTTGAGAATGGTTGATGGGTCTGTTAAAACATCCACCTCTCTTTGCATGGAAGATTATGCCAAGTTTCCAAAATAGACTCCCCTTGAGCTGCTCGCGTTTGCATGAAGGACAAAGAAAATGTGTAACGAATGTGTCCAGTCAACTCCACTTGGACTTCTAGATCATTGAGAGCCTTGCAACGTGGAAGGAATGCCCAAATTTAGAAGTCAAGCTTGAACTGCGCTAGAACATTTGGATGCATGTGGTTGGCTAGTCAAACTACAGAGAAGCATGACTTTAACAGTGAGTCAACTCAAGATTTGACCAGTCAGCGAAAAATAGTCTTTGCTTGCATGTATTTTCTCTTATTTTGTCCTGCCTGTGTCTTATCTATTTTTGGCAGGTTTCTATTTTTGTCTTCAACTTCCCGTCGGATTATCTATTTTCAATCCTTTTGCATACTCAGATTTCCCTTAGACTTTTCTCAGAAATTATGTTTCAACTTAGTCCATCCCTTCCATTTGCTTGTATTTGATTCAGATTATTTTGCTTGTCCCTTTGTTTAATTTCTTGCGGCTTTTTGTCGACTTTACTTATTTCTTCGGACTTTGGTCCGAAGGAATTTGTTTCCTTGCCTATGTTTCTTATTTTCCCCGTTTTTTTTATTCTCCCGAATTTCTTCGGACTTTTTGTCCTTTGCTTATATCGCTGCCCTCCACAAGGGCTTGTGTCTTCCAATAATGCCCTTCAGAACTTTTGAAAGGGTCTTGCCACCGACCAAGTGCCCTCCGCAAGGGCAAGTGTCCTTCGGAATTTGTGAAAGGGTCCTTCGGAATTTTGCCAAGGTCTTCTTCGTGCTTGAAGTGTCCCCCGCAAGGGCACATACCCTTCGAGGAAATTGTAAATGTCCCTACGCGACGTCCAAATGTCCTCCGCAAGGGCTTTTGTCTTCCAGGAGTGCCCTTCGAAAAATTTGAAAAGGTCCACTTCACTGACCAAGTGCCCTCCGCAAGGGCATGGCTGCCTTCAAAAGTGGCTTTTCGGAAGTATTGAAGGTCACCCGGGCTTTTTGTAAGTGTCCTTATTCCTTCAGAACTAAAAGTCCGAAGGAATTCGTTCCCTGACTTGAAAACCAGTCTTCCCAACTGTGCTTTTCTCCTTTCTTTCGGACAAAAAGCCCGAAGAAAAAAGCCTTGAATGACTACCACTTAGTCAATTTTTTCAGACTGTTACACAGTCCTTTGAGAGCTCTTTCTCTTAGACAAAATGTCCGAAGAAATAGTCCACCTCTTATACCCAAAAAATTCCTTGGGAAGACAAAACAAATAAACTTACAGCTTGAGTATCTTGGCTGTATTTGCACATTTGGCTGTAATCAAGCAAGCTCCTTGGAAACCTCTGCATGACTAAACTTCCCCAGGCTGTAGATGGCCACTTGGGTGGCTGTAAATGCTCATTTAAGACCCCAAAACTAATTCACAAGACAAACTTGGCATCATAGCAAAGTTCCGAAGTGTAGGGGTGACAATTTTGCCCTGTGGGGGCAAAAATTGTCAACAGTAGGTACATTGATCTCCATTAGGCATTCCATTCTTTTTTTCTAAAACTGCATTTATTTTACAAATTCATTCAAGGTTGTATTTTATATTTTCTTTGAAAACTTTCAAAGTCATTTGGGCCTTGCTTGTTTTCTTTCTTTCTTTTTTTCTTTTTCAAAAACCCAAAATGGTTTATATCATTGGTATATGTTAATGAATTAATTGTTTTTTTTTTTTGGTTTCCCTAACTACTAAAATAGTAAATTATTTGTTGTTTTTGTTTCTTATGTCATATGAATATTGAAAATTCAAATTATTATTATTTATTTGTTTATTAAATTAACAAATTATTTTGCTATTTTTTTATTAAATTATTTTTTGGTTTATGAAAATATTTAGTTTTTTGCAGTCCCAAGATGACTTTTGATAGTAATTATGAAAGCAATTTGCATATTGATGGGTAGTGGTGGGAGGGGCCAAGGAAAAAGAGGAGACAACACAAATTGGAAGTTTAGTTGCAAGTGCCAAAAAGTTTAATTGCCTCATTTTGATGTTGGCCAATATGTCAAGGGGCAATTGAAAAGGAAGACACCTTTGAAGCAATTTGCTTAAATACATGGTGCCTCCAAAACAAGCACTAGGGGGACTAAAATGTGGAAGTGTAATATTTGTTCGTTGGATTTGGGGGGGTGTGTAGGGGAGTTGGGGGCATCACTAGGGTGAATGCAAACTTACCACACATACTAGGAAAACGGATTGGGCTTTGTAGGAAACTCACACTTGATGAGAGCGTGGAGTTTATTAAGTTCTTAAATGGAGATATCATAGACAACAATTTGCTTAAATACATGGTGCCTCCAAAACAAGCACTAGGAGGACTAAACTGTGGAAGTGTAATATTCTTTGAAACAATTTGCTTAAATACATGGTGCCTCCAAAACAAGCACTAGGGGGACTAAACTGTGGAAGCGTAATATTTGTTTGTTGGATTTGGGGGGGTGTGTAGGGGAGTGGGGGGCATCACTAGGGTGAATACAAACTTACCACACATACTAGGAAAATGGATTGGGCTTTGTACGAAACTCACACTTGATGAGAGCGTGGAGTTTATTAAGTTCTTAAATGGAGATATCATAGACAACATTCCAGCAGTTCGTGGCACTAACACCGCTTCCAGTTATCAGAGGATTTCTAAGAGTTTTCCCTCTCATGCTTCAAAAGTTCCATTTTTTGAGGTGATTGGAGTGGAGTCAAGGGGGAAGAGAAACGTCATGACCCCCAATCCAATTGTTGACATGTATGATGCAAATGATAGGGATGATGTTTATGACGGCATTGGAAAAAAAAAATTCCATTGGCATCCCATTTCATGCTGTCCGCTCTCTTTATTAGGAGGGTATGGCTAAGGTAGCCCAAAATGGTGCATATTATGTGCCCCCTAGGGACACAAAAATGAGCACTACCATCTTGAACAATAACTATTCCAAGATGAATTTATTGATGGAGGAGATGAGAGCAACATGGGTCTCTTATGGATGCAAAATTATCATGGATGGATGGATATTAGACATTGCCCACTCATCAATATTAGTCTTATGTAAGGATGGACCTTACTTTTGGAAGGAGGTTAAGTTCTCAGGGAAGCGCAAGGTTGTACAGTTCCAGTTTCAGATATTGAGAGATACCATTGATAGATTGGTATTTCCAATGTGGTATAGGTAGTCATAGATGCAGCTTATGTGTGCAGGGCAGCATGTAAGCTAGTTGAGACTACCTACATTCATATATTTTGGATGCCGTGTTGTGTGCATGCTTTGAAAAATGCACTTTAAGGACATTGAAAAAATTGATTGGTCAAAAAGGGTATTGGTCAATGCAAAGGAGGTGCAGATGTTTAGCTGCAACCACCACACATTGTTGGCACTCTTCCGCACCTTTTCGAGGAAGGAATGCCTTAAGATAGTGGACACCTACCTTGCGTGCTACTTCATTTTGTTAGATAAGATGGTTGAGTTACAAGAGTCCCTACAACTTATAATCAGGCCAAGAGAGTGGACTCGGTGGGAGGAGTCGAAGGCAAAGAAGGAAAAGAGGGTGAAAGTGGTGGTGGTGAGAGACACATTTTGGGCAGTTGTGAGACACATCACATAGAGTATATCTCTAGTTTTCAGCATCATCAAATATGGATATTTTGACAGCAGCAACCTTGGCAAGATATAAGTGTTGACCATTTTGGTCTTGTAGGCCAAAATCGGTCCCCCTTTTCCCCTGCTATTCTGAGCCAGTACAATTTTGATTTTGCACAAGTCTTGTTTCTACGGACTCCGTAGGCTTGTTTCTACGGACTCTGCAGGCTTGTTTCTACGGACTCTGCAGGAAAGAAACAAGTTCCCAACACTTAGGCGACAAAAGGACCTTTGCAACTTTTTCGAAAGGCAATTTTAGAGGCCGAACAGCCCTTGCGGAGGGCAAGAAAGCACATGGAAAGAAGGCCGAAAGGGTAAGTTTTCCTTCGGAAAAGTGAACAAGGCAAGTTGGAATTCCTTCGGATTTGTTCAAGGGAAAGGACAAGAGAATTTCTTCGGACAAAATGCCCGAAGGAATTCCTTCGAACATTTTGTCCGAAGTAATTCATAAGGCAAAGACAATGTCCTTCGGAAGAAAATCCTACAGCAATAAAAAAACTAAGGCAAAAGCAGGAAATGATTTCCTTCGGACAAAAAGTCCGAAGAAATTCGGAGAAAGAGCCGCGGGAAAAAACCCGAAGAAGGATTCTGAAGGTCAAAGTAAGTGATCGAAATAATTCTTGCAGACTGAAAGATCCCTGATGGATCTTTTCTATTGAATTGCTGTAATCTTTCTTTTGAAATTTTGTGTTTTTCTTTGTTTTTGGTTTTTTGACGAATTTTGCAATAGGGAAATAATTGAAATGTGAATGCATAAACAAAGTATGGAAATTAAAACTGAGTGCAACCTAATCCAAATTTGAAAGAGCAGAATTTCTCAATATTTAATATAAACTAACTGATTACAGAATGCTTATAATCCAGGTGAAAAACAATGTTAACAGCCAACCTGAATCGCTGAATATTCACTGAGAACAGAACAGAATAACGGCCAGCTAGATGACTCATTGATAAATGCGCTATGGTGATGAAAATCGCTGTCAAGTATAGTCGTACGGATTCCGGTTCTGTCAGGCACAGCAGCGCTAAGAAAGTTCTTCCAACCTGAAGTCGCACCTTTGACTGCTGCGTTTTGTCCAAAGCGCCTCCAACACCTTGCCAAGGAGAATATACAATTTCCACGGACCAAGATATAAAAGAACCAATGTGGGGGCTACGTCCCACAAGTCGGCTTGGGGTTTGCATCCCAAGTTCCACGCCTCTTAGCGCACTCTCCAAAAGAAAATCAAAAATTAATCGATCCTTCTTACTTTCCTCCAAATGCCTCTTATAGCATTTTTCAAACTTATCCGATCCCCTAAAAGTGGACCAAGGGCGCTTAAGTCATGATTATAATAATTTCCTTTTAAGAGGCCGAGGGTATAGAAAATAATGTCTTTTTCCAATTTAGCAGAAATCCGTCCCCCGAAAGGCTCTGACATAAGAATGAAATATTTAGGAAAGTTCGAGACCTTTCCAACGAGCTATTACACTCTAGTACACGCATCCCGAAGAGGCCAGAAACTCCTTATAACCCCAAATTGGCTATAAACTTAGCCTTATTTAAATAAAAGACGGAAACTCGGTAATATTAAAAATATAACCAAAGTAACCAAGAAATGCCCAACCGACCCCACGAATCATCAAAACAACTTGTCACTTGTCTGTGACTGAAGTCGGAAATCAAGGAACCACTGGCAGTCTCATCCCTAAAATCTAGGGACGCTCCTAAAAACTAGGGAACAAGCCCTATCACCCTGAAACTGAACCCCAAAGAGAAATCTCATGGAGTCCCAACCCTGGGCCTGACCCTGTCTCCTAAAAAGTAGGAGTAACCTCCACAAATGTAGGAACTGCCTCCCAAGAAAAAGAAATGTCTCCAACTGATCAATAACTGCCAGAACACCAAGTCTCCAACACCGAATAACCAAACTGGGTCTCTATACCACCCGGTCAACCTACAAGACCCCATAATAGGCTGACTCAAATGTCACTGCTAGACTGGCTAGAGTGGGGACATGACACGGACATTTGTCTGCGAAAAAAATGGCCGAAAGAAAAGCTGACAGAAAAAAGGAATAAGCGGGAAAGACAAGAAAAAATCCTTCGGACAAAATGTCTAAAGGAATTCCTTCAGACATTTTGTTCGAAGGATTTGAGGAGCAAGGCCGCCGAAGGACCCCGAAGGGCAGGTGCCCTTGCGGAGGACTCTCGGCTGCCAAAAGGACCTTTCTCAAAAGCCGAAGCAAAGGAAAAAAGCCGAAGGAATTGCGAAGGAGGGTGACGTCCTCGAAGCCGTCAAATTCAGGGCAATAAACTAGCCGTTGACTTTCAAACGGTGACAGGCGCGCAAACGTCAACTTTACGGCAATGAAATAGCCGTTGATTTTTAAAGGCTTGAGCGCGGACCCGAATGCATTCAAAGGCCTTAAGGCCAAAAGGAAGAACCGTTGAGAGAAGAGCACAAGGAGCCAGTAAGGCTAGGAAGATAGCCCCCGAGGGCCGAAGGAGCTAGAAAAGACAAATCCAGGAAGAGACACAGTGCAGAAACGGACAAAACAGTCCAAGTGGCAAAGGAGGGTGTCGACTCAAGGAGTTACTCCAGCGGTTGACACAGTATCTGCCAAGTGGTCATCAAGGGGCGCAAACAGTAAACGACGAAACCCATTTTCTTCTCTTTACATTAATGAGCAGACAAATCGTGTAAATATCTTGAAGGAGCAGTCTTGTTTGCAAAAAAAGAGGTGCGACCCATGCTTTCACATTAATGTTTGAATGCCAAAGTCAAGACCGACGATTACACATGGTTCTAGCAGGCCTCTTCTAGAAGGATGATATCAGCAACATCGACTTCCTCTTCTTGATGCTCTCAACGCACATGGGCCAACTTGTAAAAAGGCGCCAAAGTCTTTTTTAAAGGGGCGCCTTTACTTCCTCTCTATATATTGTAAACTTCTCATTTGAGAAAATATCTCTTAGCCTGTACGGCAAAACTCTGCCAAAACATCTCTTGGCTTGTAAGGCGGAGCTCTGCCGGATTTTACCTTGAATCAAGACAACATTTTTACCTGTATTTGAGCTTGCACTTTCGTATATGTCTATGTTTTTGTTTTGTGTTAAGTCATTTTCCTTATGCTTTCACAGAACGATTTCAGCATGTCTAGTGTATTGTGAAGTTTCTTCTTTTGCAGGTCTGCTAGAAGTGTCTGCAGCAGAGTATAGGTGTATGTGAACAGGCTGCCATAGTGTGGCTCATAACACCTCTGATAGTTCTTCCTCCTTGTATCTCCAGAAGACCCCTAGCTCACTGATGTAGAAGAGTTCTTCATATCAAATGAAGTGTATATCAGCGTGTTCTTGGTGAAAAGTGTATGCTCAAGCTAAGTAGATCAACTTTTTTGGTGTCTCACCGTTTAGTTTAGGTTCTGTTCTCATCATCCTTCTCTCTTTTCACCCCCCCATTGTTAGCAGTAGGAAATCCAGGACCTCAGAGATACATCAAAGGGAGCTAGCCCTTATCTAGAGACTCTCCCCCCAGTTTTGCCAGGCCCACAGGCAAGAGGGGAGTTTCCATTGTGATGCGTGGAAGGCAAGAGCTTAGCCTCCTGTCAAGGGTGCAATCCACTGCGTCAACAATTTTTGGCACGCCCGGTGGGACCACGTTTCAACAGTTTTTGGCACGCCCGATGGGACAGTTTTTACACTTAGTAAAGTTCCAGGATTGGTGTTGGTCCTATTACAGCAGAATGAACCATTAATACAACATCTGACCTTTAATCAGGCAATTGTGGGACAAGTTTTGTCCAAAAAGTTGAAGAATTTTGGTGTGTTCTTCAGCCAACCAGCCTTTAGAGGCTTTTTCATCAACACCAATGGCGACTCCGAGTTAATCAGCTGGTTACGCAGTCCTGGTGCTATCAAGAAATCGTATTTTGGTATGTATGATTCCATTACTCAGAACCATGGACCTTGTTTTCCTTCATATAGTTTTGATCAAGCTCAGGGTGTTCATGGAATCACCTCAAGCGGCTCTCCTAGTTGCCTTTCAACAATAAGGGAAGTAGCGTCAGAGTTTGAGAAGCAAGTGATAGAGATAGACAGATTGGATGAGCAGTATAGATATCAGCAAGAGCTTATGTACAAGGAGTGTTTGTTTAGGCAAGCTCAGGCTTTGCAATCCATGAAGGAAGAAGTAGCAAAATGGAAGAGTCCATTCATTCAAGGCAATCAGCGTTGTGTGCCCCCTCCTATTCTAAAGAAAGCCCCCTTTTGTGCACCAAATCCTTTCTACCAGATATCACTTGCTCACTCTAGCTCATCTGATGCATTAATCACTCCTGCTCTTAACCCCTTGCGCCTAGCTTTCAAACATCAAAGGGCATTAGAGCAACCTCTCATGGAAATGAAGCTTCTCAATTCTTTAGAATGTGAATCCTCCTTTGAAGGGAATACCATGAACCAGCACATCTCTCTTGAAGCAGCTCTTCCTGTGCATGAGCAGACCCTTCCTAGTCTTCCTCAACCTCCTCAAGTCTTTCAGCATGATGTCAAGATTCCAAGTTGGAAGAGGGAATATCATGAACCAGCTCAGGAACTTGAAGAGGATAAAGTTACTCCCTGTTCACAAAGGGAAAATTCCAATCCCAAGGTCATGAGTTGGAAGCAAACAATGGAATCATGGGGCAAGAAGGAGGAGAAAGGTTTTGCTCAAAACCTTGAAGAAGGCGAAGCTGCTCCTACTCATCATGATGATGCTTGTGACCTCCAAGAAAGGCTCTTTCAAGAAGATATAGACAGGCGAATTACAGAGTTGGAGTCTAGAGTGAGATTCCTCAGCCAATGTGTGATGGACGGTTCAGATCAAACAGCAGATTCCATGTCTGAACACACCCCATCTACACACCTCCAAGAAAGCTATTAGGCCACATCTGATATATATGAAGTGCTGGCCAAATAGGAGGAGAATCATTCGATTCTAGCTCAGGGACTGCCTCCTCTTCCACATGGGTTTAATCTTCAGCGTTTCACTTCATCCCTTCTCAGAGAGGAACCTGTTTTGAAAGAGGCAAGTGAGGAAGAGAAGATCCAAAGTGCAGCTGCCCAGGAGGCTATCATGAGCAACAATGAAGATGAAATCATCCTAGATGCTCCTTTTGAAGACATCATCGACAATGGAGAAGACACAGGTCATGCATACATGCGGATGTTCCAGCAATATGAAGAGGAAAGCAAGCATGGTGACCTCTCTCCTCCCTTGTTTGATGAACTTCCATGTTGCTTTGATGAGGAGGATGACTATGCCGTGGAGCCTGAGTTGGAGGAGGATTAGGGGGATGTCTTTGAACAACTGGAGACTCTGGTCTTTGAGCAAGAAAAGGAGAACCCTGTCTATTTTGAGAACAACTTTGAAGAAGAGAGCCTTGAACAAAAAGGTGATGTTCTATGGGATGAGCAATCAGTTCGTCATTCCATATCAGACATCACAACAGTCACCCTTCTTCAAGAAAGCCATGGAGCAGAGGATGAGTTTGACAGGGTCTTCAATGAAGCAGAAGGGAACGGGTCAAACCCTGATGCATGTCAGAGGGACTATGCATATCAAAGGGCTTACAGTGATGAGCCAATAGCCATTGATTTCTTGATGAAACACCCCAGCATGAAGAGCTGGCATTCGACAAGCTTCCAAGAACAAGAAGAGTACATATATGTTGGGAGCATGTTTGACTCTGATCCACTCGGATGCAAGCCAATCGAGGTGGCAGGGAAGAGGAGCAGATCACCAAGTCTCCATTCCATTCAACCACTTGTCTGGCACCATAAGTTTCCTTGCCATGAAGGAGACTTAAGAGTTTTTCCCTTTGATCCAGGAGGGAGGCAAATATACCTAGTTAGCTGTATATAGTAGTTTGCTTTCAGTTTTCTTTCCCTGTTTTTCCTAAGTGTTGTTTGCACAAGTAGTGTTTTTAGCCTTGTGTGTGTTTTCCTTTGTGTTTGGGGTAAAAGCTTCATGATTGATTCTTGGATCTATCGGGGCTGTTGCTAACTTTTTCAAGTTGCGTTCTGACTCTGTGCCCAATAGACTTTAAGGCAACTGGCTTCTAAGCATAGTAGGCATGCTTCCCCTGGGAGTCGCCAATTTGTTGACCATTTTGGTCCTCCAAGCCAAAATCGGTCCCCCTTTTCCCCTGCTGTTTTGAGCCAGTACAATTTTGATTTTGCACAACTCTTGTTTCTATGGACTTTGCAGGCTTGTTTATATGGACACTGCAAGCTTGTTTGTACGGACTCTGCAGGTTGATTTCTACGGACTCTGCAGGAAAGAAACAAGTTCCCAGCACTTAGGCGACAAAAGGACCTTTGCAACTTTTCCGAAAGGCAATTTTAGAGGCCAAACAACTTTTGCGGAGGGCAAGAAAGCACTTGGAAAGTAGGCTGAAAGGGTAAGTTTTCCTTCGGAAAAGTGCACAAGGCAGGTTGAAATTCCTTCAGATTTGTTCAAGGCAAAGGACAAGAGAATTTCTTCGGACAAAATGCCCGAAGGAATTCCTTCGGACATTTTGTCCGAAGAAATTCATACGGCAAAGACAATGTCCTTCGGAAGAAAATCCTGCGGCAATAAAAAGACTAAGGCAAAAGTAGGAAATGATTTCATTCGGACTTTTGTCTGAAGGAATTCCTTCGGACAAAAAGTCCGAAGAAATTCGGAGAAAGAGCCGCGGGAAAAAACCCGAAGAAGGATTCCGAAGGTCAAAGTAAGTGATCGAAATAATTCTTGCGGACATTTTGTCTGAAGGATTTGAGGAGCAAGGCCGCCGAAGGACCCCGAAGGGCAGGTGCCCTTGCGGGGGACTCTCGGCTGCCAAAAGGACCTTTCTCAAAAGCCGAAGCAAAGGAAAAAAGTCGAAGGAATTGCCAAGGAGGGTGACGTCCCCGAAGCCGTCAAATTCAGGGCAATAAACTAGCCATTGACTTTCAAATGGTGACAGGCGCGCGAATGTCAACTTTACGGCAATGAAATAGCCGTTGATCTTTAAAGGCTTTAGCGCGGACCCGAATGCATTCAAAGGCCTTAAGGCCAAAAGGAAGAACTGATGAGAGAAGAGCACAAGGAGCTAGCAACGCTGGGAAGATAGCCCCCGAGGGCCGAAGGAGCCAGCAAAGACAAAGCCAGAAAGAGACAAAGTGCAGAAATGGACAAAACAGTCTAAGTGGCAACGGAGGGTGTTGACTCAAGGAGTTACTCTAGTGGTTGACACAATATCTGCCAAGTGGTCATCAAAGGGTGCAAACAGTGAACAGTGCGACCCGTTTTCTTCACTTTACATTAATGAGCAGACAAACCGCGTAAATATCTTGAAGGAGCAGTCTTGCTTGCAGAAAAAGAGGCGCGACTCATGCTTTCACATTAATGTTTGAACGTCAAAGTCAAGACCGGCGATTACACAGCATGGTTCTAGCAGGGCTCTTCTAGAAGGATGATATTAGCAACAACGACTTCCTCTTCCCGATGCTCTCAACGCACATGGGCCAACTTGTAAAAAGGCGCCAAAGTTTTTTCCAAAGGGGTGCCTTTACTTCCTCTCTCTATATATATTGTAAACTTCTCATTTGAGAAAAGATCTCTTACCCTGTAAGGCAAAACTCTACCAAAACATCTCTTGGCTTGTAAGGCGAAGCTCTGCCGGATTTTACCTTGAATCAAGACATAGCATTTTTACCTCTATTTGAGCTTGCACTTTCATATATGTCTATGTTTTTGTTTTGTGTTAAGTCATTTTCCTTATGCTTTCACAGAACGATTCCAGCATGTTTAGTGTATTGTGAAGTTTCTTCTTTTGTAGGTCTGCCAGAAGTGTCTGCAGCAGAGTATAGGTGTATGTGAACAGGCTGCCATAGTGTGTCTCATAACACCTCTGATAGTTCTTCCTCCCTGTATCTCTAGAAGACCCCTAGCTCACTGATGTAGAAGAGTTCTTCATATCAAATGAAGTGTATATCAGCTTGTTCTTGGTGAAAAGTGTATGCTCAAGCTAAGTAGATCAACTTTTTTGGTGTATCACCATTTAGTTTAGGTTTTGTTCTCAGCATCCTTCTCTCTTTTCACCCCCCCATTGTTAGCAGTAGGAAATCCAGGACCTCAGAGATACATCAAAGGGAGCTAGCCCTTATCTAGAGACTCTCTCCCCAGTTTTGCCAGGCCCACAGGCAAGAGGGGAGTTTCCATTGTGATGCGTGGAAGGCAGGAGCTCAGCCTCCTGTCAAGGGTGCAATCCACCGCGTCAACAATAAGTGCATCTATAGCATGCTTGACTAGATGAAGGCCACTATTTGATTGAGGGACCCCATCCTAGAGGTCTACCATCAACATGTTCAACATAGTTGGGAGAATTTGAACACCCCCTTACACATCGTTGTATATGGACTGAATTTGAAATGGTATGTGGAGAGGCATGGTAGAGTTGTTCCATTGGATGACAAGGAGGTGAAGAAGGGCTTCTTGAAGGCCCTAACAAAAATTTATAGTCTAGAGGAAGCTTTAAAAGTGAAAATTTAGTTTCTCAAGTTTATTTAACTTGATGGCTATAGAGCTTTAGCTAGGGTAGACAAGCTCAAATTGGAATAGGACAAGCCAATTAGATGGTGGTGATTGTATGAGTCTCGAGGATTGCTGTAGACACTTGCCATTCACCTCCGTTTCCATGTTTCTAGCTCCTCTGTTGTCGAGAGGATATGGTTGACATATGGTTGGATCCACTTTGTTAAAAGGAACAAAATTACCTCTATGAGAGTGGATAAGCTTGTTTTACATAGTGTCTTGCGTCTCATGGATTGCAAGACACCTGCATAAAAAGAGAGCCCAACATTATGGTGGCATGTAGATCCTAAAGAGCCAAGGCAGGTTGACAAGGACCAAGATGTGCAGTTGGGATTGGTCGGGATCCTATTGTAGGAGGAAGATGAGCTCGATAGTTTCAGTGATGAGGTGCGATTCTTGATACTCCCTCAGATGATGATTCTGATTTTGTAGTTGCAAACTATGCTTTTTTGTTTTAGGCATCAGCATGTTGATATATCAATTATCATCTTACCATTCTCAACTCTGAGTTTCACATAGCATGTTGATATGTCATGTACACTTCTCACAGTCTCAGCTTTGACTGAGCATGTTGATGTATCATTCACAATTTCAGATTATGATATTATTAGATGAATTATTGGATCAATAGTTTTATTTAGTAATTTTTCTTTAATTTTCAGCTTATTTTAGTTTGTTTAAGTCTTTTTATTTATTTGTATAATTGTATATATTATTTTAGTATCCCTCCCCCACCATCCCCAAAATCCAGAATTTTTGTTGCTTTAAACCCTGTTCCCTCTCCCTCAAGATGCAAGTAACTATGCTAAAATGAAACTTATTTAGTTTGGTAAAACTTAAAGCATGCCCCTGCACTGATTTACTTTGGTAATGGTTTGTGTTATGCTCATGGATCAATTTTTCTATACATTTAAAAAAAAAAGTATGAACATAATTAAAAAAAAAGGAAAAAAAGAAAAGAAAAGCTATTTTATTAATTAGAACTAAAATGATAAAATTCTGTTATGCCAGGCAGAAAAGCTGTTAGTCCAAGCCTGAGCATTGGAAATCAAACTGAGAATATTAACACCAAACATCATCAAAAGTTAACTTAAATCTAAGGAGAGAAAATGACTCAGATCTTCTTGAATTTTTGCTGACCACCATCTCGGAGTGGAACCATAACAAAGAAGATTAGTGTTGTCCAAGCCCCAATTTGTTAAAGCATTTGCCACTTTATTTTGCTCTCTGGGAATGTGTCAAAATTGGATTTCTTGAAATTTTGATTTTAGCATTTAAATTTTTTCCATCTCCCTTGAGAATTTCCAGTCTATTCCTTGCAATCTAGGTAAAGTGGATAGATGGTTGATAACAAGTAAGGAATCTGATTCCACCTGAACTCTTTCCCATCCTACTTTCACAGCTTCTTGAAGACCTTTATGTATTGCCTTGATTTCAGCCAAATTATTTGTTGCAAAACCCATTTTTTCTGAAAAAAGAAAAGCAACTGAGCCATCAGAATATCTACCTATACCTCCTATACTGGCCTCTTCAGGATTCCCTTGTGAGGCACCATCTGTGTTCAGTTTTACAAATCCAGGCTGTGGATTTTTCCACTTATCTTTCACCTGATTCATTATTTTCGCTGAAGGAGCATTGGAGACACCATTGAGCGGGTTAAATTTCAATTTCTTTAGTAAATTCAACCATTTTGGAGGACATATTTGGGGTGGTTGTAATATATATTTTATAGATTCTATGATATTACCCATTGTCATTTCCCAAGTGAAGGAAATATCCCTACTTTCCACTTGAAAGATCCGTCTATTTCTTTCTTTCAAATATTCCATAACAGAAGGGCTATTCCACTCCATATGGTTTGAGAATAATATTTCTCATGTTTAACATATATTCCCCATTTTCGAAATGGTTGCTCCAAGTATTGAATACCCATCCAAGGGATATCAAATAAGTCTGCTAGTTGCTGCCATATTCTAGATACCCATGGCCGCTCAATAAAAAGATGATTAACAGTTTCTTCATTTTGTAGACATAACACACATCTTATAGGACCATGAATTCCTCTTCTCCTTAAGTTATCCCCTGTAAGAACTCTTATTTGTAGCAGCAACCAAGCAAAGAAAGTAACCTTTGACCAAATGATTTCCTGCCAGAGATGAGTGAAAATATCTTTCAAAGGATGAGGATTGACTTGGAAAAGAGAATCATATCCCGCTGAAATGGAATATATACCTCTAGATTTGTTCCTCCAAGCATGTAAATCTGGTATATTAGAGCATGAAGGAGATCTAGATTGCAGAATTTGAGTAGCCACTACTTTTTGATCTTCTAATAACCGCAGCGGCCATTCATGAAGTGGAATCCATTGTTGCCAACCTCCCAATGATTCATACTAGATTTACAATAATTAGCCACCTTGATTCATCCTACCTTATGAAGCTCTTCCATCACTTTCTGCATAATTGGATATTGGACAATAATTGGAGGGTGTCCATCCCATGAGTCCGTCCAAAAGTTTGCAAATTGTCCATTTTTAATAATCCAGAAGAAATGTTTCTTAATAATCTCCTCACCTACTCTTAGAACAGAAAGAATAGGGGATCCACGAGAAGGCAAAGACAATCGTATTATCTGATCAGATTTCTTATGCTCAGCATAATTAGCTCTAATGTTATGTGCCAACAAGTCATCTGGTGTATCCGACATCCTCCAATATAGTTTGGCCGCTAATGCCCTATTATGAAGGAAAATTGAGTGGAGTCCCAGTCCACCCTCTTTATTTGGCTGACATGGAGTTTCCCATATAACCTAGGACCATTTCCTTTTATCCTGGGTTCCACTCCCAAGAAATCTTTTACATAGCGCCTCTATCGTTCTTAAGATTTTTTTAGGAATATTTAATATAGAGGATACATAAATGGGCAAGGCTTGGAGAACAACCTTTACCAAAGTCAATCTACTTGCTGATGATAGCCATATGTTTGTCTATTTATGTAATTTTGCCTTAACTTTATCTATCAGCCAATTCCAATCCTTTATTCTACCTTTTGCCAAGGGGACCCCCAAATAAGTAATTCGTAGAGAACACTTTTTAAACTTGAATTTGTCTAGAATCATCATTTGTTGTCTTTGAGAGCAGTGAAAAAAGATGATTTTGGATTTATGTTCATTAATCAGCGGTCCTGTGGCTCTTGAAAATAAGTGAAGAATTTTGTACAAAGTAACTGTTGTCAACCTGGAGCTGCGCCTTGAATCGAAGACGTGCATGGATCGGCCAGTCCTCTATCCGGCAAAAACAATGGGATCTTCTCACGAGGGTGGGTGCCTCAACGGTGAGAAGAACCTCTAGAGAAGGCTGGTTCCTGTATGATGTATCAATGAGGATCCTTAGTCTACGCTGCTGACTACCATGGAAAAGGGAGAAGGAAACTTAAAGGGGAAATGCTACCTAAAAGGGGTGATACACCAGAAGTTCGATCCACTCAACTTGGAACCTTAAACACTGAACAATCAAGGGAAAAGGAAGATGTTAGACTTCAATCAATCACTTATACATAAATATTTCATGGAGAGGTTCAATCCAATGACTAAAACCTGAGGGGAAACGATGGAGAGAGGTCTGATAAAAGACACTTTGCGACCACCTAACATCCACTTACAGCGTCAGCAAAAGACAATAAAGAACACTTAACATAACCTGCATAAGGATAATCTAGCAACTAGGTATGAATCAGAATTTGGGAAGGGAGAGAAATCTACCATTTGTGCAAATTGCTGAAGAAATATACACTATGCCAATACTTGAAATCTGAAAGTACAGTCTTATTGATTGAAGAGGTTACACAACTCACCAATGGCAGAGTCTGGTCTAACCAAGAGAGATTGGATATTTTAATCAAGGCTCAAAGCCAATTTATAGAAAATTACAAAAGGCCAAAGATTGGCGTAGAAAACTTGAAGAGAAGGATTCACTTAGGTTAACTCAACGCTGACTTGGCCTTTCAATAAAATATGTTTTCTTTTTGTCTTTGCATGAAGTTTCTTGCGCTTGAGGAAGTGAACTTGTCTTTGTTATGAATCGCCCACCTCTCTTTGCATGGAAATCCATGCAAATGTCAATTTTAGAACTTCGTGAGCTGCTTGATGCCGAGTTGTAGCGTTTGAAAGCTCCTAGTGAATGCAGCGTTTAACAATTAGTCAACTCTAAATCTGGAACAGTCAACTCGACATTTGAATTTGGAACTTCAATTGGACTCTCGGATGCGTGAGATGATCTGGAGACGAGCGGGACTTCCATAACCAGTCAATTAAAGCTTTGACCGATGTTCGAAAATAGCTCCTACTTACATGTATTCTGTCATGCTCTGGTCTCCCTGTTCACGTCTATTTCTGGCGGGATTCTATATTCGGATGTATTTGTCTATATTTTTTCCCATTTGGCTTTTTCTTTCGGAATTCTGGCTTTACCCCTATTTCAACGGTTACTTCTCGCGGTCAGAATTTGACGGCTAGCGGGACGTCACCCTTTGGCATTTATTCCTTCGGGATTCGCTGCTTGGCAATTTCCTTCGGACTTCTCTTAACCTTTCTGAAGCCTTTCAGGTTTACTCTGCCTTGCTTTTTCTCAGGTTTATTTTCTCGGCCTTTTCTCCAAATTTCTTCGAGCTTTTTGTCCGAAGGAATTCCTTCGGACAAAATGTTCAAAGGTTTTCTTTGTCTTCATTCTTTGCTTGGTCAGCCTTTTTTTTTGTCTTTGCCATCGGCTTTTCTGCACGAGCATCTTGCTTGTTTCTTCCGAATTTCTTCAGAGTTTTTGTCCGAAGGAATTCCTTCAAACAAAAGTCCGAAGGTTTTCTTTTCATCTTTTGCCTTTGCTTTTTTTCTTCTTTTTGGTCCTCCATGTGTCTTCCGAATTCCTTCAGACATTTTGTCCGAAGGAATTCCTTCGGACAAAAAGTCCGAAGGATTTCTTCCCTTGCCTTTTCCTCTGAATGTGCCCTTCGGCTTTTGAAATGTGCCCTTCGGAAAAGACACAGTGGTCCTGTCACTGACCAAGTGCCCTCCACAAGGGCTAGTCAATCTCCCTCTATGCCCTTCGGAAAAATTGAAGGGCACCCGGGCTTTTTGCAAAGATCTTGAATTCGTCCCTGTACCTTCTCGAAGGGTAGGTGCCCTTCGGGAATGTTGAAAGCGAACCTTCCGAAGGGTACTTCCTTGTTTTTGCTTGTTTGAATGGACTTTTGGATTCTCCGAAATTTTGTCCGAAGGAATTACTTCCTTTTGCTTATAGGCTCCCCTTTGTTATTTCCTTAGGACTTTTGTCCGAAGGACCTCTCCGAAGGCCAATCTTTAGCCAAACCTTTTTGATGAACCATTCCTTCTCGGACGAATTACTTCCTTTTGCTTATAGGCTCCCCTTTGTTATTTCCTTAGGACTTTTGTCCGAAGGACCTCTCCGAAGGCCAATCTTTAGCCAAACCTTTTTGATGAACCATTCCTTCGGAATTTTCCTATTGTAGCAAAGGCCCCTTACCAAGGAAAACAATGCATTCTTCCTTCCTTGGCTACAGACGTGATCTTTCTAAATGGCAAGAGACAATCTGACTTGTGGAAGAATTGTCAACATTTCTGGCGACTTAGCTGGCTCAACATCCCTGCTATGCTTGAGAACTCAAACCATGTATAGATGCTTATTTGACTTCCCAAATGGTGAACCTAATTTCTGACTGAACATCTGCTCTCATCATTGTTGTAGTAATCTCCTTCCTCAAAATAAGAAGGGAAAGACACGAAAGCAGAAAACTAAGAAACAAATGTGCAAAGAAGCACTTATTGGACAAAATTGAAGCAAACTATTGTGCTTAAACAACACTTGGAGGAAAGCAAAATCAACTAAATATGTACATAGAATTTTGCTCTTTAATAGCAATGTTTCAGATGTATCCCAGTCGCTCTTTAATAGCAATGTTTCAGATGTATCCCATTGACTGGGATTGGAAGCTCTTGGCCGTCCATCTTAGCAAGTTGGAAGGCGTTGTAGGATTTGCAGCTGGAGATCGTATATGGGCCACTCCAAAGTGAATCAAACTTTGTGTGCCTTCCTGGTTTGGCCCGATCCTCATCCCATTTGAGGACCAAATCTCCTTCATTGAAGCTTCGTGAGGAAGCTCCTTTGTCGAATGTTCTTTTCACCTGTGCCTGATGACTTTCCATGGCTAGCATGGCCTAATTTCTTGTCTCCTTCAACTCCTTAAGTTCTGCATACCTGATCTCCATGGGCTCGTTTTCTAACAATTCAAGTTGATGCATTAATTCTAAAGCTGGAAACTCGAGAGAAATAGGTAACCTTGCTTCCCTATCATAGTGTAATGTCCCCACTTTAGCAGTTGACCAAGTGTGTGTGTGCGTTAGCCTAGTTCTACATGGTCTCGAGGGCTAACGAAGGGTTTAAAGGGATCCTAGAGTGTTTTGGCTTAGTCATTTTCAGTTTGGGCCAAAACAAAGTTGATTTACTCAGTTTCAGGCATACTATTTTTAGTAAGTTAGCAGGACACAGTGGAGGCCAGTTTTGGTGATTGGATTTGATACTCCTCGACGAGAGCTTTCCGGCGAACTATCACTTGCGCTATTCGGAGTCCGATTGCTATTATATTTTAATGCCTAAAGTGTTATAAAAGTAACATTTAACTTAATTGCAAGATATTAAAGTGTTACTTTAAATATTTACTTTATGGGGATGGTACCCAAGGGAGACAAGTAATATTTTAATATATAAAATGTTGCACATCTTTTATCCCACATTGCTCATGAGAGTTGAGTCGCCCCTTGGAGAAAGAATAAAAGGAAGTGTTTGTGGCTTCATTAGGCATGTTGGATAAGAAGAAAAAATTGATGCACTTGCAGTTTATAGGTTATTTTGGGCATTTGGGAACGTCTTCATCTGTAGCACTCTAGAAACCAAACTTTGGGATTGGTCTTTGGAGTCTGTGCTTTTAGCCTCATGTAGCCGCGCCACTATAGCAGCCACACCATTGTCGCAGTCGTACCACTGTAGCAGCCACATCACTGTAGCAGTCATGTCACTGTAGCAGCTCGGCACTGTAGCAGCCACGTCACTGTAGCATCTCGTAGCAGCCGCTATCTGCAATAAGAGTTAGGAGAATCAAGCCTGCGGAGTCCGTAGAACTAGCCTGTAGAGTCCGTAGAATCAGCCTGCAGAGTCCGTAGAACCAGCCTGCAGAGTCCGTAGAAACCAGCCTGCAGAGTCCGTAGAACCAGCGTGCGGAGTCCGTAGAATCCAGCCTGCAGAGTCCGTAGAAACCTGCCTGCAGAGTCCGTAGAGGCGTGCCTGCAGAGTCCGTAGAGGCGTGCCTGCAGAGTCCGTAGAAACAAGCCTGCGGAGTCCGTAGAAACAAAACTGCAGAGTCCGTACAAACCAGCTTGCAGAGTCCGTATTTCTGCTGGACGGAGAGCAAAATGATCGCACCTTCGGTACTCGCTGGGGATATCCGCTTGAAACAATGTTCATTCCATTACTGGAGTATTTAGTGAGTTATCGCATGGCCGACATTGTACTTGTTTACTCATTTTGCAATCAATATAAATACAGTGTGTAGGTTATTTCAGCTGTGTGTCTATGCTTTCAATTCTATATTTATGTTACACGCATAAGACCTTGCAAAACACAAAAAAAAAACAATACAAGCAAACCATTCCGGAGTCATAAGGGGTTTCAGTTGGGTTAGTTTTGGGCGTAACAGAGGTGCCCATTACACATAGACTAGCTTGTAGGGAGAGTTGGCTATTGACCTCTTGTAGGTGATCCTATCAGCCCATAGTGCTGACTTCAACCTGAGATACCATGATCTTTGATTGTCTTCAATAGTCCTTCGTATGATCCTCAAGAGGTTTTTGTTTGTAGACTCAGCAAGGCCATTTCCTTGTGGATAATAATTCGATGAAGTGTTGAGATAGATTCCATGTTGGACAGCCCATTGGCTGATCCTAGATCCCACAAAAGCCATTGCATTGTCAGAAATAATGGTTGAAGGAACTCCAAACCTAGTGATCAAACTTTCATAGAAATCAAGGATGCTAGTTTCGTTTGCTTCTTTCAATGCAACTGCTTCCGTCCAACGTGTGAAGTAGTCCGTAGCTGTTAAAATCCATTTATGCCCTGAACTGGAAAGAGGGTTAATGAGACCAATAAAGTCTAATCCCCACTGGACAAATGGCTGATCCACTGTAATTCCCTGAAGGGGCAGGGCTGCAAGTTTAACTTTTCCTACAAACATAGCGCATTGTTTGCACTTCCTAACCCATGTATAGCAATCACCAAATATAGTAGGCCAATAGTACCCATCTCTCATGATTTTGAGTGCTGTAGTTCTGGCAGAAAAGTGCCCTCCACCAAGTCCATCATGGAATTCTTCAAGTAATCTTTGAGTATGGCTTGGCTCCATACACATTAGTAACATTCCATTGATATCTTTTTTGAACAAAACACCGTCAACGAGCAAAAATGGAATTGATTGCAGTCTAAAATACCTTCTTTTTGGAGCACTTAGGTGGGAAGGGTAACGACCTTCCTGAAGATAGCTTACCAGATCATGAAACCAGTTGGAAGGTGAGGTCTGAACAACAGCAATTTCTACATCATTTGACACTAGAACGGCTTCGTTAGTTTCTTGTAAGTCCTGAGCTAGATGCTTATAAAGTCCTTTGCCTCTAACCAACTTCGCGATCTTAATTTCTGTCATATTCCATCACTTTGGTTATCCAACCAGACCTTTTCTCATTTGTCTTTGTTCAAAAGAAATTCTTTGATACTTGGATGAGCAACCATTAGAAGTATTTTATTATTAGACAACAAGTGCCTAAATTTTTTCAGAGATCTTATAACTGAAAGGACGTGTTTTTCAACAAAAGAGTACCTTGTCTCATATTCTTGCAAGCCTCGGCTGAAGAAGGCTATTGGCTGCTCCAAATCTTCATGGTTCTGCTGCATAAAAATGCCTGAAATGGTGTCTATATTAGCATATGTATATAGAATGAAGTCTTTCATAAAAACTGGATTCAAAAGCGTAGAAGCACTTGCTATGGATTTCTTAACATCTTCAAACCCTGCTATTCCCTCCTCGGACCAATTGAAGTTTTGATTTTTCTTTAACATAGCTGTAAGTGGTTTAGCAACAGTAGCAAAATCTGAAATGTATCTCCTTATAAAATTGATCTTTCCAAAGAAACTTTGCAAGGCCTTTTTGCTCTTAGGCAAGGAGAGTGCAAGAATGGATTGAATCCTTTCAGAATCTATGTTTAAACCATGCTTTGAAACGACATGTCCAAGAAGCTTACTTTCATGAACTGAAAATACACATTTTTTGGGATTTAGATATATCCCAAATTGCCTACACCTTTCAAAAACATGCTGGAGGTGCACCATGTGATCTTCTACATTCTTTGAGAATACTATTATATCATCTAAATAGACAAGCACGAATTTGTTAAGAAGGACTTGGAAGGCCATATCCATGGCTCTCTGAAAAGTTGCTCCAGCATTGGACAACCCGAAAGGCATCTTTCTATATGCAAATGTTCCCCACTTGGTTGTGAAAGCTGTTTTGAATTGGTCCTCTTCTCTGACCAAAATTTGATTGTAGCTACTGTACCCATCCAGTAAGGAAAACCTCTCTGAACTCGAAAACAAGCTGTAAAATTTGTTCCATTGCTGGCAATGGATAGTGGTCTTTAAGCGAGGCCCTGTTTAAGTCACGGAAATCAACACAAACGAATCTCACCGTTCTTTTTTCGTATTGGAACGAGGTTTGCCACCCAAGTTGAGTGCTTGATTGGAAATATAATAGCTGATTCTATAAGCTTGTGAAGCTCAGCTTTCATCAAAGGCTCAAGCTTTGGATTGATTGGCCTTTGTCTTTGTCGTACTGGTTTAGTTTCGTCCTCAAGCTCAATTGTGTGTTGAGCCAAACTTGGATCAAACCCTTTGAGATCACTATACTACCATGCGAATATATCAGCAAAATTTTTGCATAATTCAACAAAAGCTTTCTTTTGTAGTGGAGTGCATACTTTGCCCAATTTTAAAATCTAATCAGTTGCAATCTCTACATTAGCATAGTGCTCTTCCTTTGTCGACAAGGCTGGTTTCTCTTTCCTTAGTTCATCGTCTTCACTAAAAATATTTTCAAAGGTAACCAATTCCTTGGGTAGCTTATTGGTTTTCAGCTGCACAATCTGATCACCATATTGTTGTAAGCATTTTCCCTGATTTTTTGGAAAAAACTCAGCTTCTTCCTGTAAAAATCTCACAACTTGGTTGTCACTTTCAAATACCTGCCAATTTTCTTGGTTATCTGGGACAGAAGGCCTTACGACTATCTTTATATGTGACTGAGAAATGTCACTTTTAACATCAATTGGGATATCAAATTGTGCCACAACAGTAGCCAACCTATCAGCATGTTTATTTCTATCTCTTGGTATTCCCTGAATATTAAAAGCCTAAAAATCTTCAAGTAAATCCCATACCTTGTGTTTATAAGATTGAAGCAACATATTCTTGCATACATTTAAGCCTCTTACTTGGTGAACTACAAGTTCACTATCTCCAAACACTTGTAGACAACTTGCTTTCATCTTCCTAGCCCATTGTAAACCGTGGACTAGTGTTTCATATTCAGCAACGTTATTTGAACAGCCAAACTGAAATTTAATGGGGGAGAAATACCTTTGTTTTGTAAGAAAAATTAACATCATTCCAGCTCCTGTCCCATGCTTATTTCTTGATCCATCGAAGTATAATTGCCACAAGCCTTCATTAGATTCGCCCTCGTTGACCATGGCTGGGATTGGCGCATTGTTCTCATGAAGACAATACACACCAAGACCTTCGTCAATCAACTTGTAGAGATCATACTCATGCAAGGTGGAAGCCCACTCATCAAAAAATAAATCTGGAACTCCATCCAAAGGTGAGTCCTTTTCTATATTACTAGCTTGTCCTATTTCATCTAAAATGATACAATTTGTATTGACCACACTTGGCGTATAAGGTTCCATGTGAAAACGTGCAATAGGTTTTGAATGAATTGTTACCTTTGTGCCATATCTGGTTCTGAACAACAAGTCCAATCAACTGATAGATACCTCACAATCTTTGAGGTGAAATCTCTTGAAAGGCACATGGCGAAATAAGGAGGTAGATCCACTACTACAACGTCCTGCTGAATAGTTACGTTAGGATAGGCATGTAATGTTAATTTCAAATCTTTGATAATCTTTACCGTTTTTGTGGGTGAACCATCCAACTGCAGTACCCCTTTAGTATTTGGCTCATAAACAAGGCCGAGCTTGTCTGCAATCTGTTTAGGCATCACTATACTGCTGGCCCCACTACCCACCATACAATTATGAACTAAGGTATCTTCCACTTGTTGACCCAGTGGATTGCATCCTAGACAGGAGACCGAGCTATTGCCTTCCACACGCAACAATGAAAACTCCTCTCTTGCCTGTGGGCCTGGCAAAACTGGAGGGAGAGTCTCTAGATAAGGGCTAGCTCCCTTTGATGTATCTTTTAGGTCTTGGATTCCCTACCGTTAACAAATAAATGGAAAAAAGGGGGGCTGAAAAGGGAGAAGGATGCTGAAAAAGAACCTAAACTTAAACTAAAAAGGTGATACACCAAAAAAGTTGATCCACTCAGCCCGAACATACACTTTTCACCAAGAAGAAACTCCCATACACTTCATTTGATGTGGGAAACTCTTTTGTATCAGTGAGTCAAGGGTCCGTAGAGATACAAAGAGGAAGAACTATCAAAGGTGTTCTGAGACACACTTTGGCAGCATATTCACATGTGCCTATATTCCTGCTATAGACACTTCTGGCAAACCTTCAGAAGAAGAAACTCCACAATGCACTAGACATGCTGGAATAGTTCTATGAAAAGCACAAAAGAAAATGATTTAACACAAAAAGAAGAACATAGACATATGCGTGAGTGCAAGTTCAAATGGAGGTAAAAATTGCTAAGTCTTGATTTAAGGTAAAATCCGATAGAGTTCTGCCTTACAAACCCAGAGATTTTTGGGCAAAGCTTTGCCTTACGGGCTAACAGATCCCTTCTCAAATGAGAAGTTTACAATATATATAGAGAGAAGAAGACTTTGGTGCTTTCTGGAAAAGACTTTGGCACCTTTTTACAAGTTGGCCCATGTGCGTTGAGAGCATCGGGAAGAGGAAGTTGCTTGATAGATAATGTTGTGTCGGCTCTTGCTTTGACTTCAGGCATTTAAAAACATAGGCCGCACCGTTTGTCTGCAAACAAGACCGCTCCTTCAAGGCATTCATGCGGCTTGTCTGCTCAACAATGCAAAGTGAAGAAAAACGGGTCGCGCCGTTCACTGTTTGCGCCTCTTGATGACCAATTCGCAGACACTGTCAACCGCTGGAGTAACTCCTTGAGTCGACACCTTCCTTCGCCACTTGGACTGTTTTGTCCGTTTTTGC
Organism: Torreya grandis; assembly: GCA_037957365.1. Lineage (NCBI taxonomy): Eukaryota > Viridiplantae > Streptophyta > Pinopsida > Cupressales > Taxaceae > Torreya > Torreya grandis. The sequence continues at coordinate 2,837,644 of JARHVA010001063.1, forward strand.
ACTTGGCTCTTTTGCCCCTTCCTGGCTGTCTTCCCTCTGGCCTTAAGCCTTTGAATTTTTTCGGGTTCGCGCTTAAGTCTGCGAAGATCGACAGCTATTTCGTTGCCGCAAATTTGACGTCTTCTTCCTTAGCAATTCTTTCGTGTCTTTCCCGCTTGCTTTGGCCGCGTTTCGCTAATCTCAACAAGTGACACGTGGCGTGTTCCGCTGTGAAATAGGGGAGGACACGTGGCAGCATCCGCTTAATTTATAGAAGCTTTAGATATCTTTTGAGAGTCCTGTGGAAGATGACACATGGCGGCTTCCGCTGAGCTTTAGAAACAATATAGAAACATTCGGGACTCATTCGGATTCACACGGACTATGACACTTGGCGCGCTCTACTTACTTTAGCAATTCGTCCGGGGCCCAACACAGTCCTTACTCAATAACAGAACGAAAGGAAGAAACCGCGGACTTGACACTTGTCGGCTTCCGCCGAGCTTTACAAGGGACACGTGGCACGTTCCGCTGCTTTTAGAAAAACATCAAAACCTTCCGCAGTTGCCACTTGGCGCTCTCCGCGGAACTCTGAGGGAAGCTTATTGAAAGAAGCTTTGAAACTCGGATGCAGACACTTGTCACGCTCCGCCGAGTTTTACAAGGGACACGTGGCACGTTCCGCTGCTTTTAGAGACAAATTATAATGTGTCCCAGCAGACGACACTTGGCAGCTTCCGCTCTTGGGCTTTTTCCTTGTCATTTTTCCCGCGGGCAAAAATGTCCGCAAGAATTGTCTTGCTCGCTTCCTTTCCTTCGAAGCTTTTTCTCGGGGTTTTTCCTGCGGCTTCTCCTGAATTTCTTCGGACTTTCTGTCCGAAGGAATTCCTTAAGGAATCATTCTTGCCTTTGCCTTAGTCTTAAGTTCTTTTTACTTGTTTTCCTTTGGACTTTTTTGCTCGTAGCCTTGCCGAATTTCTTTTGACTTTTTGTCCGAAGGAATTCCTTCGGACAAAAGTCGGAAAGAAATCTTTTCCTTGCCTTGTCTTTTCACAAGACTTTCTTAGGAAGAATTGCTTCGGACAAAATGTCCGAAGAAATTCTCGTCCTTTGCCTTAAACAAAACTCTGAACAAAACTTACTTTTTCGGCCTTGTTCACCTTTTGGTCTTTTTTTCAAGTGTTCCCTGCCCTCCGCAAGGGCACTTGTCCTTCGGGAGACTCTTTTGAACCTTCCCATTGAACCGTTCCTTTGAACCAAATGTTGAACCAGCTCATTGAACCGACTGTTAAACCAAGGCATTGAACTGAATGCTGAATCAAGCTATTGAACCAACTCACTGAACCAATTGAACTGAACCAACTCATTGAACCAATAATGGTTCAATGTTCAAGTTCAAAGCTCTTTGAAAACTCAAGCCATTGGGCACCGACGTCGAACCAGTGAATTGGTTCCTCCTTTTGCTGAAAGACTTGTGCACAAAATCAAAAATTGAATTGGCTCAGAACAGCAAGGCAGAAGGAGACCGATTTTGGTCTGCTGGACCAAAATGGTCAACACCACTATCAAAGAAAGATAAAAAGGGGGAGTTTTCTTTGCTTTTACCTCAGTTTTGTCCACCTTTGATATCTTATCTCCTTGCTGTACCTGCTGCTTAGTTGGCGGATCTGAATTTGTCAAGACAACACCTTCTTTGTCTACTAATTTTGGGGACAATTCAAGAGCTGAAAGTTCTTGAATGAGCTTGTCCTTTTGGCCTGGAATTGAAAGAGTATCCCACATGCTAATGTTGATGTTAGATTTTTTCATCTGATCTACAATGTTGAACTGAGATGGACTAACCTTTGATTGCACGTTTTGTGGTACTTGCTGCTCACAAACTAGAGGTATTCGCTGTACTTTACCAACCTCTAAATTCTGATTTTTTGGGACTGTGGGGGCAGCAAGCTATTCTTTCGTACCTTGAGCAATAATACTAGGAGCATTTGACATATTTGCCACTGCTTGAGCTTCCTCAACAGCTCTTCTTTTATTTTTTTGATAGGTTAGAGCTGCAACTTGATCATTTGAAACATTAGTTTTAACATCTTGAGTAAAAGCAACTTGATCATCTACCTGCCAATTTACATTAATAGCATCAGGCTGCCCTTGGGTTGCTCCTTGTGATGCCAATCCTGTATCTTGATATTGACTCTCTTGAAAAGAGAACTCCTCTTGTGTCATCTGTGGCATGGTGTTGTTTGATGATACTGAATTCTAGTTTTGAAAATCATTGAGATTCGAAGGCTGCCAACCTGAATCCTGCACTAAATTGTTCTGAGTTGGGGTTAGAAAAATAGCTTTTGAAGTGGAAGGAACATTTAGATCAAGAGCAGCATATGGCTTAGCTGGAGTTATGGCCCCTTGTGCTTGATAGGGTGGTCTATTTTCTCTGAAACCCTGATAAGGAGATCTTTGATCTTTGAAGGGTTGATAGTTGTTCTGATTTTGCTGTTGATAATGTCTATTTGACTGAAATTGCTGCCTTTTAAGCTGTACTATTTCATTTCCAAAAGATTGTAACAGACTTTTCAGCGCTCCTGTCTCACTAGATTGACTAGTAGAGGCTGCAATAGGACATTGAGGTGCTGGAATTGGAGCCAAAGATGGAACTTGAAGAGTTGGTACTGAACTTATCTCCGAAAATATGGGCATTGGAGGTCTTGGAGCAAGATTCCCTGCTTGAATCAGACTATTTTTTGCCCTTATTGCAACTTCATAGGCATCATGCAAAGTCGTGCCACCCATTGATTGTATCAGCACACTAATATCAAAATTGAGAGCTTTCAAAAAATATAAAAATGCATATTTAGGTGATGGCCTAATTAAAACCGGTATCCTGTGCCATGTTTTTTGGAATCTAAGATTAAAATCAGACATGAACTCATGAGGAGCTCTCTGTATGGTAGTGAATTGCTCAACCAAAGATAAGTGGTCCGATTTGTCCTCAAACTGTTTGACCAAGGCAGCACCTAATTCATCCCAAGTAGAGATAGATCTAAGTGGGAGGGTTCTATACCACTGTAATGCTTTTCCTTTGAAAGAAGCAGCTAGTAATTTGATAGCAACATTATCCTCAATTACATTATGAACTGAACAAAGATTAGCCACATCCTGGATATGCTTCATAGGGGTTGTTTGATTTTCCCCTGAGAAGAATGGAATACTTTTGAGGGCAGATACAGGTATATCATTTAACTGTGCTAGATTTAGTGGGCTCCCTCCATTGAATGGAGCAAATACTTGATTTCTATTGGCCATCTGCATGGTGGGGATTTCAGTGTCTAGAACAATAGGATGAGGGGGAGCTAAAAATTCCCTTTGAGGATATGGACTTGCCCTCCTAGATCTTGCTCTTTTATAAGTTACAAATTCAAAAGGAATACCATGAACGGATTGTCTGAATGACGCTGTGAACTCTTCCGTTGGCTGTAAATGAATATATTCCTTTGCTGTGAAGATTTTCTGTAAAGAACTCTTTTCGTGGTCCCATCGGGCGTGCTAAAAATTGTTGTCAACCTGGAGCTGCGCCCTGAATCGAAGACGTGCATGGAACGGCCAGTCCTCTATCCCGTTGAAACAATGGGATCTTCTCACGAGGGTGGGTGCCTCAACGGTGAGAAGAACCTCCAGAGAAGGCTGGTTCCTGTATGATGTATCAATGAGGATGCCTACTCTACGCTGTGGACTACCATGGAAAAGGGAGAAGGAAACTTAAAAGGGAAATCCTACCTAAAAGGGGTGATACACCAGAAGTTCGATCCACTCAACTTGGAACCTTGAACACTGAACAATCAAGGGAAAAGGAAGACCTTAGACTTCAATCAATCACTTATGCATAAATATTTCATGGAGAGGTTCGATCCAATGACTAAAACCTGAGGGGAAATGATGGAGAGAGGTCTGATAAAAGACATTTTGCGGCCACCTAACATCCACTTACAGCTTCAACAAAAGACAATAAAGAACACTTAACATAACCTGCATAAGGATAATCTAGCAACTAGGTATGAATCAGAATTTGGGAAGGGAGAGAAATCTACCACTTGTGCAAATTACTGAAGAAATATACACTATGCCAGCACTTGAAATTTGAAAGTACAGTCTTATTGATTGAAGAGGTTACACAACTCACCAATGGCAGAGTCTAGTCTAACCAAGAGAGATATTGGATATTTTAATCAAGGCTCAAAGCCAATTTATAGAAAATTACAAAAGGCCAAAGATTGGCGTAGAAAACTTGAAGAGAAGGATTCACTTAGGTTAACTCAATGCTGACTTGGCCTTTCAATAAAATATGTTTTCTTTTTGTCTTTGCCTGAAGTTTCTTGCACTTGAGGAAGTGAACTTGTCTTTGTTATGAACCACCCACCTCTTTTTGCATGGAAATCCACGCAAATGTCAATTTTAGAACTTCTTCGTGAGTTGCTTGATGCCGAGTTGTAGCGTTTGAAAGCTGAGTTAAAGGAAGAGATCATGTTGAGTTGACTGTTTGGTACGCTGAGTTGGACGAAGAGATCATTCTCCTTCACATGGAAAGCTCCTAGTGAATGTGGTGTTTAACAATTAGTCAACTCTAAATCTGGAATAGTCAACTCGACATTTGAATTTGGAACTTCAATTGGACTCTCGGATGCGTGAGATGATCTGGAGACGAGCGAGACTTCCCTAACCAGTCAATTGAAGCTTTGACTGATGTTCGAAAATAGCTCTTGCTTGCATGTATTCTGTCATGCTCTGGTCTCCCTGTTCACGTCTATTTCTGGCGGGATTCTATATTCGAATGTATTTGTCTATATTTTTTCCCGTTTGGCTTTTTCTTTCAGAATTCTGGCTTTACCCCTGTTTCAATGGTTACTTCCCGCGATCAAAATTTGACGGCTAGCGGGACGTCACCCTTTGGCATTTATTCCTTTGGTATTTGCTGCTTGGCAATTTCCTTTGGACTTCTCATAACCTTTCTGAAGCCCTTCAGGTTTACTCTGCCTTGCTTTTTCTCAAGTTTATTTTCTCGGCCCTTTCTCCGAATTTCTTTAGACTTTTTGTCCGAAGGAATTCCTTCAGACAAAAAGTCCGAAGGTTTTCTTTGTCTTCGTTCTTTGCTCTGTCGGCCTTTTTTTTTGTCTTTACCATCGGCTTTTCTGCACGGGCATCTTGCTTGTTTCTTCTAAATTTCTTCAAACTTTTTGTCCGAAGGAATTCCTTCAGACAAAAGTCCAAAGGTTTTCTTTCCGTCTTTTGCCTTTGCTTTTTTTTTCTTTTTGGTCCTCCATGTGTCTTCCGAATTCCTTCGGACAAAAAGTCCGAAGGATTTCTTCCCTTGCCTTTTCCTCCGAATGTGCCCTTCGGCTTTTGAAATGTGCCCTTTGGAAAAGACACAGTGGTCCTGTCACTGACCAAGTGCCCTCCGCAAGGGCTAGTCGATCTCCCTCTGTGCCCTTCGAAAAAATTGAAGGGCACCCGGGCTTTTTGCAAAGATCTTGAATTCGTCCCTCTACCTTCCCGAAGGGTAGGTGCCCCTAGGGAATGTTGAAAACGACCCTTCCGAAGGGTACTTCCTTGTTTTTGCTTGTTTGAATGGACTTTTGGATTCTCTGAAATATTCCTTAGGACAAAAGTTCGAAGGAATTACTTCCTTTTGCTTAGAGGCTCCCCTTTGTTATTTCCTTCGGACTTTTGTCCGAAGGACCTCTCCGAAGACCAGTCTTTAGCCAAACCTTTTTGATGAACCATTCCTTCGGAATTTTCCTGTTGTAGCAAAGGCCCCTTACCAAGGAAAACAATGCATTCTTCCTTCCTTGGCTAGAGACGTGATCTTTCTAAATGGCAAGAGACAATCTGACTTGTGGAAGAATTGTCAACAGTAAACACTTCATTCTAGGTAGCCTTTCCTAGAAGTGTAGAATCATCAACAAATTGTAAATGAGTGAGAGGGTTGACCCCATGAGCTAGTTTAATACCTCCTAACCTGTGGTCATCTCGATTTTTAGTAATCAATCTACCGAGGCATTATGCAACAATGATGAATAAGGGGGATAGCGGGTCACCTTGCCAAATACCTCTTGTTGTAGTGAAAATCTAAGTTGGGTTATCATTTGCTAAAATTGAATACGAAACCGAAGAAAGGCAAGCTTTAACCCACTCAATCCATTTTGAGGAAAAACCAAAACAATTCAAGACATTATATAGAAAGGACCAGTCAACTCTGTCATAGGCTTTTGATAGGTCAAGTTGAATAAACATGGAAGGAGATTTCTTCATATGCATAGAATGCAGAGTTTTTTTTGCAAGGACTATTTCATCATGGATTTGTCTTCCTTCCACAAATCCCCCTTGTTCTGGAGAAATGATCTTATGCATTAAGGGTTTCAGCTGATCTACCATTAGCTTCGTAATAATTTCATACAACATATTGCAAAGAGCTATAGGTCGAAAGCCCGAGATGGACTCCACTTTTGAAGACTTTGGAATCAAGGCAATTAAAGTTTTATTAATTTTTCAAAGAAATGTCTTAGCTATTCTCACTATTGTCAACCTGGAGTTGCACCCTGAATCGAAGACGTGATAAAATGGCCAATCCTCTCTCCAGTTGAAACAATGGGATCTTCTCACAAGGGTGGGTGCCTCAATGGTGAGAAGAACCTCTAGAGAAGGCTGGTTCCTATAAGATGTATCAATGGATCTCTACTATGTGCTGCGAATCTACCATGGAAAAGGGAGAAAGAAACTTGAAAGGGAAATCCTACCTAATGACAGTGATACATCAAAATGTTGATCCACTCTACTTGGAACCTTGAACACTGAATCAAACAAGGGAAAAAAAGACCTTTGATTTCAGTTGATCACTATGCACAAATATTTCATGAGAAGGTTTGATCCAATGACCAAAACATGAGGGAAAACAATGGAGAGAGGTCTGATACAAGACACTTTGCAGCCACTTAACATCCACTTACAGCTTCAGCAAAAGACATTAGAACATTGAACATGACTTGCATAATATAATGAGCTAGCAACTAGGTACAAATCAGAATTTGGGAAGGGAGAGAAATCTACCTTGTATGCAAATTGTTGAATGAATGTACACTATGCCAGCACTTGAAATATGAAATTACAGTCCTATTGATTGAAGAGGTTACACAACTCACCAATGACAGAGTCTGGTCTTGCCAAGAGAGAAATGCAATTCAAGGCTGAAAAGCCAACTTATATAGAAAATTACAACAACCAAGAGTTGGCATTGGAAAAATAGGAGAGAGGCTAAATCCGTCCAAGTCAGCGTTTACAAAAAGTGTATTTGTCTTGCATGAAGCTCCTTGACGTTAGAGGAAATGGACGGTGAGTTTGTTGAAAGTCAAACTCTTATCATGCAAAAATGCTATGCCCACCTCCAAATATGGACTTTCTCTTGAGCCGTTTGATCGTTTGAAAGCACGAGATAATGAGAGCATGCATGAAATCCACACCATGCTAAAATTAGAACTCGAATTGAAACATTGGAAGTTGAGTTGGAACATTTGAAAGCACGAGTTGATCCGAAGATGAGCTTGACTTCAACAACCAGTCAACTGAAGCTTTGACCAGTCAACCGAAAATAGCCTTTGCTTGCATAGATTTTCCTTTTATTTTGGTCTGCTTGTTCATGTTCATTTTCTGCAGACTTTTATTTTCTGTCCAAGTCCTATTATTCTTTCGGAATTCTGTCTTGCCTTTGTTTTGTTTTTTTATTTTTTATTTTCAAAATTCTGTTGGTTTCTCTTTCCTCAAACTTTTTGCTGGTTGCGGACTTTCATGCGTGTCCTCTTCTTGGCTTTGGATTTCCTTGGCCAACTTTTCCAAATAAATTTCTGCCTATTTTCCCAAAGGAATCCTTCGGACAAAAGGTCCGAAGGATATACTCCTTTTCATTTGCTTATTTTATCATAATCTCTCCGGCTTTTTTGGATTTGACTTCCCACAGAAAGTGCTCTCCGGAATTTTCAAACAGCCCCCTCGGACTTTTTGGACAGCCCCTCGGTTTATTCTTTCGGAATTCTTGTCATGACCATTCTTTCCTTTGGGTTTTCCTGGCTTTGACTTTTTCTCTTGCCAATTTTTCCGATTTTATTCCTTCGGACAAAAAGTCCGAAGGAATTCCGTCGGACTTTTTGTCCAAAGGATCTCCCTCCCTTTTCTTTCTTTGCCTTTATTTATATTTTCTCGGGTTTTTTCTTTGTCTTGAATTTCATTTGACTTTTTGTTTGAAGGAATTCCTTCGGACAAAAGTTCGAAGGAATTTGTCTCCTTTGTCTCGAATCTGCCCCCTGCCAAATGCCCTTCGGAAAAATTGGAAAGGTCTACTCCAACGACCAATTGCCCTCCGCAAGGGCTTCTGTCTCTTCTCTGTGCCTTTCAGGAAAATTGGAAAGGCCCTGCCACCGACCAAGTGCCCTCTGCAAGGGCTTTTGTCTCTCTTTGCCTTTCGGGAAAATTGGAAAGGCCCTGCCACCAACCAAGTGCCCTCTGCAGGGGTAAGTGTCCTTCGGAACTGGGTTTTCAGAAAAATTGAAGGGCACCTGGGCTTTTTGTAAGTCACCCGGGTTTTTTGTCTCCTTAATTCCTGTTGGCAATTTTGCCCCATAGGTCAAATTGTCATCCCTACTATTCGGAACTCTGCATATTGTGCCAGTTTGTCTTGTGAATCAGTTTTGAGTATTGAATAATGAAAAAGAAAAGGTTTTGCGAAGTTCAATCAATCCTAAATGCATACCTACAGCCACCCAAGGAGCCATCTACAACAAGCTATCAGCCAAGGAAAGAGCCTACAACGAGGCAAAGTTTTGGTCATTCAAAGGATTCAAAGGGGCGTTCTCGTTTTTAGATTTGGCAATGTCCACCTACAGCGATCCTTAAGGTTAACCTACAAGCTTGTAGGTTCGCTTATAAATGAAGGCGAGTGTTTTCTTTCAGACACCTACGGAATACAGGCTTGTTTTTCAGACTTACAGAGACTATTCTCTTTCCCAAGTGTTTTCTTTCCAAAGTGTTGTCTTCTCAAAATTTTGTCGTGTTAAGAGATGGACAATTTCCTCGAACTTTTTGTCCGAGAGAAAAGATTTTTTAAAGGACTTGGGACAAGTCCGAGAGAATTTCAAAGGGACAATTTACAAAGTATTCAATTCCTTCGGACTTTTTGTCTGAAGGAATTGTTGTCAACTTGGAGCTGCACCCTAAATCGAAGACGTGCTGAAATGGCCAATCCTCTCTCCGACTGAAACAATGGGATCTTTTCATGAGGGTGGGTGCCTCAATGGTGAGAAGAACCTCCAGAGAAGGCTGGTTCCTGTAAGATGTATCAATGGATCTCTACTTTGTGCTGCGAATCTACCATGGAAAAGGGAGAAAGAAACTTGAAAGGGTAATCCTACCTAATGACAGTGCCTTATACTCCGATGAAATTGCACAGTGGTCAATGATGAGTTGGTTCTTTTGGCACAAGCACTACCGTATACACATGATGACACTGATTTTCATTCTTGGTCCCATGTTTTGATCTTCCTCAGCTTTATGCTTCATTTCTTAGTTGGGGGTCCTTTCCTCACTTGGTTGGCTGTACTTAGATGTGGTTTAGGGGTTTAACCATTTTCGGTTTACTCTCTCTTGTTTTGTTTCGTCTTTCACTTTTGTGTTTAGTTACTTTCATAACCTAGGGTCTTCTTACCCATGTTATTCTTCATTGCAACCGGTTATACTTGTCAGTCCCATTGACCTACTTTGATTGTTTTTGGACATTATTATAATTTCTTTCTTTCTTTCTAAATGGCATGAAGCTTTTTAGCTTATATGCCACAACTGAGGGGTAGTATTCTGTCAAAAAAGTCCCCAAAATTTTCATTTGACCTTCCTTATTGTCAATACTATTAGATAGTTCCTTACCACAGATAAATATTGGGCTTTCCACCCCATGCACTGGACAAACTACTGGGATGCACAATATTGTGGGCTCTACACCCTCTAGGGTTTGAACCTAGGTCTTTTGCATGGCGATGCCCTGTATCAACTACTTGACCCAGCTAGATGGAAATATTTGTGATTATCAATAGCATAGAATTTTATTTTGGTGTTTTGATTCTACACTGCTATATTTAAATGCGAATTCAAATAAAGTTAGAATATTATTCATGACTGCAGCCTGGTAGTTTACTTAATTTCTGGCTTTAAATGTCTGTATCCATAGTTACTTGGGTTGAATTGATAAGATCATCAACTAAAAATTAGGACACTGTACTGTTTCATTAATCAGAGTATTATTGTGATTTTGTTTTGACTGTCTTTTGGTCATGTGCAGGAATATCTACATTTGGGCAAAATCCTTCGTTCAGAGAATTTGGATCACCAAGCCCTGCTCAAATAAGTCTTTCTGGAAGCAGTTTCAGTGAGACAGGATCTGCTTTTGTGAGTCAACCTTTTGGCACAATTAGTACGTCTGCATGTGGTTCCACTTTGACACCAGTTTTTGGTACGAGAACACCAATATTTGGTGCAATGAATGCGCTTGCATATGGTTTTCCTAGCACCCCAGACACTCGGGTTTCAAATAATCCTGCCATTGGAATTAATAGTAATCTTTCTGTTGGTCAATCGAATGCTTCTTTCAGTCAACCGACTGCTGCTTTTAGTGGAACCCCAATTCCAAAATTTGGCAGCAGCCCTGCATTTAGCAGTACTGCATCTCCTTTTGGTTCTGAGAGTTCAGCATTAGGTGAGCAATGTTGAAATTGTCTATTTTTCCATATGTTTATTACTTTTGATGTATGATCTAGATCTACAATAAATAGATTTTCCTGCTCTTTATTGATGTAGTATCATTTTGCAGTTCCTTTACTTACCCGTTGACTGATTTTGGACAACATTCAAACCCCTTATACAAAACTTTATTGATTTTCCCCTTTTCATTGCAGGTGATCAGTCCATAACTTCAATCTTTAGTAGCCTAAGATTTGGGCAAACACCTTTTGGCCGACCATGTGGAAGTTGTAGCTTGGCATCATACACAAGTACGTATGAGATAGTTAGTGGTGTTTCAGGGCAGGAACCTGGAAAACTTATTTCCATTTCTGCTATGCCACAATACGGAGATAAAAGTCATGAGGAATTAAGATGGGAGGATTACCAATTGGGAAATAAAGGTGACAGATTTTTTCTAGTGTTGTTGTTCTAGTTGTCATCATCAAGAATGTAGCATGTTTTGGCACTAATCTTGCCATTGGCTATGTAGAAGTCACTTCAAAACTGAGCAATTGTATTTTGCAGGACACTCAAATCCTGCAAGTCAACAAATTGGAGGGGGCAATATTTTTTTTTAGTCAGCACCGTCCTTTGGTCAGACCCCACATAGTTTTGAGACTCAGTTTCGGCTCAGACTTGACAGACCAGTTTTGGGCTTGGACTTGGACGTGGGGAATTTTTTTGGAAAATACTCAGCAAGGCTTGGAAAATTAAAAAAACTTATATTTAAACATGTTTCACAAAATAAATGTAAATGTTATAGTCAATAGCAAAAATAACAGTGACCAAAAAATTAGCCATATACATATTGCTAACATACATACTACAAAATGTTTCAAAATGAGCAAATTTTTCTTCGCATCGCATTGTCATGGCCTGGCTGGTGTTTTCTACAGAGCAATAATGGATTAGAGAAACTGGCTGCTGAGAAAATGACAGTTTAAAACTAGAAATATTTTACAGGGAACTTTTATATATCTTAGGGTATTTTTGAAAGTACTTTTAAAAGTGTTCTTAAAACATTGTTTTACGTTTCATTTCCTAGACTTACAGTCCGCAGCGAGTCTTGCGAAAATTGGCAAACTTGTGAGAATCTGCGAGTCTCTGTCAGACTCGGTGAGCCAGCTGTGTCGAGGCAGAATTACTCGCCGCCTCTGAATCAGCTCGGGACACGGTGAGTCCGGAAAAGACTCCCAGTCTCAAAAAATAAGACTAAGCCTGCTCTTGACAAGGAAATGCCTGATTTTGGTCAAATATCTTGTGCAAATCTTTCTTCTTCATTTTCTTGCATTGTTGGATTTAAATCGCTAGGATATGGTAGTACTGCTTTTGCCTTAGTGAGGCCATGCATTTAGATATAATTCTAGAGGGAGAACACCAAAGTGGCTCAAATATTTGGTGTAAATGATGTAGATTCATTCCCCACAATTTGGAATGAATCTACACCTTTAGTACACCAGTTATTTGATCCAATTTATGTAATTCGATTCTAGAGAGGGTTTATTACAACAATTTCAGAATTAGCGGTTGTTCTTTTGTATAACATACAACCTTGTATGTCTATAGACTATATTTATAGTCCATTGGGGTTGAACTTCAAGTTAGAATATCATTAATAGGCTACTTTAGAAGTGCAGGTGCAGGTGTGGGTGTTGGAGGGTCCTTGAGTTGAGGAAGTGGGGTTTTGGCAATAATAGATATTTTTTACTTACATATAATATAGCCAGAAACATTTCTGCATGACCAAAATGTTCCTAGCAAATTTGTTTAGCTAGGAAATATTTCCGACATTTGGAAATTATTACAAGGAAAATTTTAGCAACCTAGTAGACATATAATATTATTTTCTTATTTTTGTCCACAATTTGGAGGAAATTTTTTCTGCTGCATGAAAAGGTTTTCCAACCTGCACTTGATAGCTGAAAATGTTTTTACCCGACCAAAGACCAAATTGTTTAAAGCAAACTTTTCACCCAAGAAACATATTTATATGCCACAACTTTTCTGGGGCAAATATTTTTTTCCCCGAAATTACCCACCAGCAATTCTGGTGTGAATCATTGCTTTGATGATTCTGGAGCATTTCCATGTGGGAGACGAGGGTGGGAAGGTGAATTCGGTAACATAGTTAACTACCATTATGATTAATGATCAAGTAGTAAGGAATTTAATTGGATATGTTATCTATTAAACCTCTTTTGAGCTCCCACCGACCACCATCCTGTGTTCCTCCATCTCCACATGCAACACATCATCCCCAATGGCACTAGCAAGCAGCGATCCATTTCAGCCAAGGTCTGAGAGGATCAAACTTCAGCATCCCCCTTGGGTGGAGGCAATGGCCTCCTCAACAATTCAATCTGTCGAGAAGAGAACACACAATTTGAGAACAGCAGTGCCATAGGAAGCACCTCAAATCTGCAATGATGATTTGACGAGTTTTGTGCAAAGTCATGCAAAACAAACAATGATCAGACCTCATTTCCCAGCCAAAAAAGAGAATGGATATTAACTTAAAATAGACATGCCTCCCAAAGTTTCATTCACCATGGATGAAGTGGAACATACACTATGGACACTGAAGGAACAGGCACTCATTTCCAGATTCATGGGAGCTTTCCTTATACTCAAAACGCTAAGATTCTGGTTATAGGAAAAATTTTAAGCTTATGGATATGCCAATTTTCTGATCATGCCAAAAGGCTATTTTCTGACAATATTCTCCAAAAAACAAGGAAAGGATATATTTTTTTAAGGAGGATTATGGTTCGTGAAGGAATTTGGTTTATTCATGAAACATTGATCCCCAACTTTCAATCTCACTAAGGATTTCCCCAGCACAGTCCCAGACTTGGGGCATCTACCTTTGCTGACAAGTGGGTATTCGAAGGAGTCTTCACTAAAGAAAATGGGATCTGCAATTGTAGAATACATAGCTGCATTATGGTTCACCAAAAATCATGGTATCCAGAACTATAATCATAATCCTGCAATGCCATGGAATTGGGGAATACATAGCTGCTCCATTTTCTGTTTTGATTTTCTGCATGGAATTGGTGTTGCCTATTCATCACATATTTGTGGATGCATATATCCCCTTGTTGAGCACATTGGGTTCTCAAGCATTGTTGCCAATATTGTTTATCATGTTTTTGTGTGTTTTTGAGCTTATGAGTGAGATCCTGTTCTTGCTGATGCAAATATTTGTTGAAGTTGATCTCACTTATTCGATTCTGGACAGCAGCGAGTCGGGATTCCAGTTGTAATAGTTTTGAGTGGATGCTCCCAAATTCTGTTTTGCTCCAATGTTTCAGGCAAAATTTGAGATGCTGGAGTTTGGCCATAAATTTGGGCATTGCGTGACCTTATATGTTAGAGCAGGAATGCACTTCATAATTTAGAAAATGAAATTGTTGCAAACCAAAATTGGATTCATTCAATTAAATGAGATGCAAGAATACATATAAATAACGAACTATTGGACAGTTCAGTTCATCTTCAAGATGACTGTTCATATTCTATATGAGGACAAATATTACGACACCTAGGATTATGTACAATAATATTACATCCCCTCCTTAATCCGTGGGGGTTATAGTGAGACCAAACATGCCTCTGAATTTTTCAAATTTCTCTCTTCAAAGTGCTTTTGTCAGGGTATCTGTTGGTTTCTCTGCAGTTGGACAGTGTATCAATTTTACACTATCATCTTTCACATATGCCAAATCAAGTGAAATTTGGTGTTGATGTGCTTGGTTTGGTCGTGAAATACTGTATTTCTTGCCATTTGGATTGCAGAAATGTTATCAACCATGAGTGGTGTTGATGAAATTGTTTTTCCTACGAATCTGCAAGAATCCTTTTGAGCGATAATATTTCCCTTGTTGCCTCTAAAGCTTCCATATATTCTACTTCTGCTGAAGAAATTGCTGGCACTCACTGTTTTTTTGACTTCCAAGTGATGATTGTTCGTAAAGTCATTAGGAAACCTAAAGTAGATTTCCCATATTCAAAATCCCCTGCATAGTTTGAATCTGAATATCCAATTAGTTTGAAGTCCGCTGCCCTAGATTATTTTAGCCCCAAATTTTGAGCTCTCTTTAGATATCGAAGAACTCTCTTTGCTACTAAATGATTTTCTCTAGGTTGTTGCATGAATCTAGAAAGAACACAAATAACAAAAGAAATGTTTGGCCTAGTTGTGGCTACATAGATTAGACTTCCAATGAGATATCTATACTTAGTTGCATCTTCAAAGTCTGTGACATCATTTGATGTCAACTTCAAAATTTGTGGACGTACTGAGTGGTTTACAATCTATTATTCCAAATATGCTCAGAATTTCACCAATGTACTTCTGTTGTGTGATGAAAATGTACTTGGATTTTTGAATGACTTCAAGGTGATCTAAATATGTCATTTCAAAACCTTTCATCAATTCTGATTTGACTTTTGCAGTGTACCTTTCATCATTTCTTGTGAGGAGCAGATCATCCACATATATAACTAGATATATAATTGTTTTGTCAACTATTTTGACAAAAAGAGTTGCATCTTCAAATTCAAAATGCTTGAAGTCCATGCTCAAAGATGCTTTGTGAACTTTTCATACCATGTTCGTGGCTTGTATTAATCCATATAGTGATTTCTCCAACTTGCACACTTTGTGTTCTTGGCTGTCAACTACAAAACTTTCTAGCTGAGTCATGTAAACTTTTTCTTTGAGATCACCATTTAGAAAAACAAGTTTCACGTCCATCCAATGAACTTTCCATCCGTTTTGTGTTGTTAAAGCCAACAAAGTCCAAATAATAGTCCATTTCACTGTTGGTGCAAAGGTCTCCTTATTGTCTATCCCTTTGCAACAAGCCTTGCTTTGTTTTTGTTAAGTGAGCTATCTGCTTTGTATTTGTTTCGAAGGACCCACTTGCAACCAATGGGTTTACAATTGAGTGGAGGATCAAATAACTCCCAAGTTCTATTCTTGACAAAGACATCATATTCAATTTTCATTGCTTTTCTCCATGCATCAAGCTTTTCAGTTTGTTTGAAGGAAGGTGGTTTTGAATAAAAAACAATGTTGATTTCTTCTTCTAGATGGTCTTCCAAGGTAAACTTTTTTAGCTTATCTTAAATCTCTTATAGGAACTTGTCTATTTGTTGTGTGGTTATGTGTGTATTTCAAGTGCTTGTTTTTCCAACTTCATCAAGTCTAACATCTTTCAATGTTTGTGTGGCTCATTTTGACATCTTTTTCTATGTTGCTTGCAAAACAATTGGTGCCGCATTTCTTGATTAGAAGCTCCTTCATCTTCTGATGAAGTTTCAATTTCTTCCCTAGCGGGAATTTATTTTTCAATTATAGGAGACAATACAGATTCAACTGATTTCCAATTACATGTCCCACCCCGCCCTCCATATCATTCTCCTTGAAAACATCAAATTTTGCAAATTTCTCAAGTTGATCAATGTTGGTTGTGTTCTTTGTGGTTTCACAGAAAACATCTCTTGCAATGAGAAACTTTTTATTTTTTTATTAGATAGTTTGTAGGCGTTTGAGGATTTTGAATATCTCAAAAAGATGCATTTTCGACTCCTGTGGTCCAACTTTGTAATGTCCCTTTTAGGACAGATTTAAAACAATTTGGGTTTTTCAACAATTTTGACTTTTATTTATTGAAACCCTAATTAAAAATTCCATAATTATGAAAATGATTATTAATGCACTAAAATGAAGTTCTCCAACATCAAATAACCCTCATAACATTGCAGAATATTCAAAATATTTATGGGAACCCAAAGTTTGATTTTGATATTAATTACAAACCTAAAAATTATAAAAAAACAAACCAATGAAAGTGGAAACTGAATTTTTCGCTCATCTAACAATGCAAAAACAATTGTCCAAGTCTTCCAAGCAAGTCGCCATACTCCAAGTGGTTGGAAATGACCTCGTTGACCCCAAAAGGCTGATCCACCACTGTGTCCAACCCTACAAAGTCCCCAAACTGGTTTGCCCACCTTTCAAGTAACCCTTGAAGTTGAAAACTTGATATTCTGCCCAATTGTGACCTTTGAATGAAGTCACCTAGAGAAATGAAAGTTTCCGTCCCCAATTCTAGAAGCTAATGAGGGTTTCCATCCGCATAGGCTGATAATGCAAGCAAATGTGCTCAACATTTAAATAAAAAATTAGATTATTGATTGTCTTGCGGACTTTTCTTCTTAGCACTTTTCCGAAGTAAAACCCTTTTGATGAACCATTCCTTCAGAATTCTCCTATTGTAGCAAAGGCCCCTTACCAAGGAAAACAATGTATTCTTCCTTCCTTGGCTAGATACCATGTTGGACTGCCCATTGGCTGATCCTAGATCCCACAAAAGCCATTGCATTGTCAGAAATAATGGTTGAAGGGACTCCAAACCTAGTGACCAAACCTTCATAGAAATCAAGGATGCTAGTTTTGTTTGCCTCCTTTAATGCAACTGCTTCTGTCCAACGTGTGAAGTAGTCCGTAGCTGTTCGAATCCACTTATGCCCTGAACTGGAAGGAGGGTTAATGAGACCAATAAAGTCTAATCCCCACTAGACAAATCGTTGATCCATTGTAATTGGTTGTAGGGGCAAGGCTGCTAGCTTAACTTTTCCTACAAACATAGTGCATTGCTTGCACTTTTTAACCCACGCATAGCAGTCACCAAATATAGTAGGCCAATAGTACCCACCTCTCATGATTTTGAGTGCTGTAGTTCTGGCAGAAAAGTGTCGTCCACCAAGTCCATCATGGAATTCTTCAAGTAATCTTTGAGTATGGCTTGGCTTCACACACCTTAGTAACATTCCATTGATATCCTTCTTGAACAAGACACCGTCATCAAGCAAAAATGGAATTGATTGAAGTCTGAAAAACCTTCTTCTTGAAGCACTTAGGTGGGAAGGGTAATGACCTTCCTGAAGATAGCTTACCAGATCATGAAACCAACTGGAAGGTGAGGTCTGTACAACAGCGACTTCTACATCATTTGACACTAGAACAGCTTCGTTGGTTTCTTATAAGTCCTGAGCTAGATGCTCACAAAGTCCTTTGCCTCTAACCAGTTTCGTGATCTTAATTTCTATATCATATTCCATCACTTTGGTTATCCAGCCAACCCTTTTCTCATTTGTGTCTTTGTTCAGAAGAAATTCTTTGATGCTTGGATGAGCAACCATTAGAAGTATTTTATTATTAGACAACAAGTGCCTAAATTTCTTCAAAATCTTATAACTGAAAGGACGTGCTTTTCAACAAAAGAGTACCTTGTTTCATACTCCTGCAGGCCTTGGCTGTAGAAGGCTATTCGCTGTTCCAAATCCTCATGGTTTCGCTGCATAAGAATGCCTGAAATGGTGTCCACATTAGCATATGTATATAGAATGAAATCTTTCTTGAAATCTGGATTCAAGAGCGTAGGGGCACTTGCTATGGCTTTCTTAACATCTTCAAACTCTGTTATTCCCTCCTTGGACCAGCTGAAGTCCTGATTTTTCTTTAACATGGCTGTAAGTGGTGTAGCCACAGTAGCAAAATCTGAAATATATCTCCTTATAAAATTGATCTTTTCAAAGAAACTTTGCAAAGCCTTTTTGCTCTTAGGCAAGGAGAGTGCAAGAATGGATTGAATCTTTTCAGAGTCTGTTTAAACCGTGCTTTGAAACGACATGTCCAAGAAGCTTACCTTCATGAACTGAAAATACACTTTTTGGGATTTAGGGATATCCCAAATTGCCTGCACCTTTCAAAAACATGTTGGAGATGTACCTATCTTTTGCATTCTTTGAGAATACTATTATATCATCTAAATAGACAAGCACGAATTTGTTAAGAAGGCCTTGGAAGGCCATATCCATGGCTCTTTGAAAATTTGCTCCAGCATTGGACAACCTGAAAGGCATCTTTATATATGCAAATGTTCCCCACTTAGTTGTGAAAGCTGTTTTGAATTGGTCCTCTTCTTTGACCAAAATCTGATTGTAGCCACTGTATCCATCCAATAAGGAAAACCTCTCTGAACCTGAAACAAGCTGTAAAATTTGTTCCATCGATGGCAATGGATAGTGGTCTTTAAGCGAGGCCCTGTTTAAGTCACGGAAATCAACACATAAACAAATCTCACTGTTTTTTTTCCATACTGGAACGAGATTCGCCACCCAAGTTGAGTGCTTGATTGGAAATATAATAGTTGATTCTATAAGCTTGTGAAGTTCAACTTTCATCAAAGGCTCAAGCTTTGGATTGATTGGCCTTTGTCTTTGTCGTACTAGTTTAGTTTCATCCTCTAGCTCAATAGTGTGTTGAGCCAAGCTTGGATCAAACCCTTTGAGATCGCTATACTGCCATGCGAATATATCAGCAAAATTTTGGCATAATTCAACAAAAGCTTTTTTTTGTAGTGGAGTACATACCTTGCCCAATTTCAAAATCTTACCAGCTGCAATCTCTACATTGGCATAGTGCTCTTCCTTTGTCGACAAGGCTAGTTTCTCTTTCCTTAGCTCATCGTCTTCACTGAAAATATTTTCAAGGGTAACCAATCCCTTGGGTAGTTTATTGGTTTTCAGCTGCACAATCTGATCACCATACTGCTGTAAGTGTTTTGCCTGATTTTTTAGAGAAAACTCAGCTTCTTCCTGTAAAAATCTCACAATTTGATTCACTTTCAAATACCTGCCAATTTTCTTGGTTATCTGGGACAAAATGCCTTACGACTATCTTAATATGTGACTGAGAAACGTCACTTTTAATGTCAGTTGGGATATCAAATTGTGCCCCAACAGCAGCCAACCTATCAGCATGTTTATTTCTATCTCTTGGTATAACCTGAATATTAAAAGCCTCAAAATCTTCAAGTAAATCCCATACCCTGTGTCTATAAAATTTAAGTAACATATTCTTGCATACGTTTAAGCCTCTTACTTGGTGGACTACTAGTTCACTATCTCCAAATACTTGTAAACAACTTGCTTTCATCTTCCTAGCCCATTGCAAACCGTGGACTAATGCTTCATATTTAGCAATGTTATTTAAACAACCAAACTGAAATTTAATGGATGAAAAAAACCTTTGTTTCGTAGGAGAAACTAACATTATTCCAGCTCCTGTCCCATGTTTATTTCTTGATCCATCGAAGTATAGTTGCCACAAGCCTTCACTAGATTCGCCCTCTTTGACCATGGCTGGGATTTGCGCATCGTTCTCATGAAGACAATACACCCCAAGGCCTTCTTCTTTAATTAGCTTGTAGGGATCATGCTCATGCAAAGTGGAAGCCCACTCATCAAGAAATAAATCTGGAACTCCATCCAAAGGTGAGTCCTTTTCTACATCACTAGTCTGTACTACATCTGAAATGATAATTTGCATTGACCACTCTTGGCGTATAAGGTTTCATGTGAAAACGTGCAATAGGTTTTGAATGAATGGTTACCTTTATGCCATATCTGGTTCTGAACAGCAAGTAGGTCCAATCAGCTAATAGATATCCCCCAATCTTTGAGGTGAAATCTCTTGAAAGGCACATGGCGAAATAAGGAGGTAGATCCACTACCACAACGTCCTGTTGAATAGCTACGTTAGGACAGGCATGTAATGTGAATTTCAAATCTTTGATGATCCCTACCGTCTTTGCGGGTGAACCATCCAACTGCAGTACCCCTTTAGTATTGGGCTCATAAACAAGGCCAAGCTTGTCTGCAATCTGCTTAGGCATGACTGTACTGCTGGCTCCACTATCCACCATACAATTATGAACTAAGGTGTCTCCTACTATCAAAGAAAGATAAAAAGGGGGAGTCTTATTTGCTTTTACCTCAGTTTTGGCCACCTTTGATATCTTATCTCTTTGTTGTACCTGTTGCTTAGTTGGCGGATCTGAGTTTGTCAAAACAGTACCTCCTTTGTCTACTAATTTTGGGGACAATTTAAGAGCTAAAAGTTCTTGAATGAGTTTGTCCTTTTGGCCTGGAATTGAAAGAGTATCCCACATGCTAATATTGATGTTAGATCTTTTCATCTGATCTACAATGTTGAATTGGGATGGACTAACCTTTGATTGAACCCTTTGTGTTACTTGCTGCTCATGAATCAGAGGTATTTGTTGCACTTTGCCAACCTCTACATTCTGATTTTTTGTGACTGTGGGGGCAGCAAGTTGTTCTTTCGTACCTTGAGCAATAGTACTGGGAGTATTGGATGTACTTGCCATTGCTTGAGCTTCTCCAACAGCTCTTTTTTTATTTCTCTGTTAGGTTAGAGCTGCAACTTGATCATTTGAAGCGTTAGTTTTAACATCTTGAGTAAAAACAATATGATCATCTACCTGCCAATTTACATTAACAGCATCAGGCTGCCCTTGGGTCGCTCTTTGTGATGCCAATCTTGTATCTTGATATTGGCTCTCCTGAAAAGAGAATTCCTCTTGTGTCATCTGTGGCAAGGTGCTGTTTGATGATACTGAATCCTGGTTTTGAAAATCATTGAGATTCGAAGGCTGCCACCCTGAATCTTGCACTAATTGTTCTGAGGTGGAGTTGAAACGATGGCTTTTGAAGTAGAAGGAGCATTTGGATCAAGAGCAGCATATGGTCTAGCTAGAGTTATGGCCCCTTGTGCTTGATAGGGTGGCCTCTTTTCTCTGAAACCCTGATAAGGAGATCTTTGATCTTTGAAGGGCTGATAGTTGTTCTGATTCTGCTATTGATAAGGCCTATTTGACTGAAATTGCTGCCTTTTAAGCTATACTATTTCATTTCCAAAAGACTGTAATAGACTTTTCAGCTCTCTTATCTCACTAGATTGACTAGTAGAGGCTGCAATAGGACGCTGAGGTGCCGGAATTGGAGCCAAGGATGGAACTTGAGGAACTTGGAGGGCTGGTACTGAAATGATCTCCGAAAATATGGGCATTGGAGGCCTTGGAGCAAGCTTTCCTGCTTGAATCAGAGTATTTTCTGCCCTTATTGCAACTTCATAGGCATCTGGCAAGGTAGTGCCGCCCATTGACTATATCATCACACTGATATCAGATTTTAGAGCTTTCAAAAAATATAAAAATGCATACTCTGGTGATGGCCTAATTAGAACCGGTACCTGTGCCATGTCTTTTGGAATTTGAGATTAAAATCGGACATCAATTCATGAGGAGCTCTCTGTATGGCAGTTAATTGCTCAACCAAAGATAAGTGGTCAGATTTGTCCTCAAACTGTTTGACCAAAGCAGCACCTAATTCATCCCAAGTAGAGATAGATCTAAGTGGGAGGGTTTTATACCACTATAATGCTTTTCCTTTGAAAGAAGCAGCTAATAATCTGATAACGACATTATCTTCAGTTACGTTATGAACTGAACAAAGATTGGCGACATCCTGTATATGCTCAATAGGGGTCGTTTGATTTTCCCCTGAGAAGAATGGAATACTTTTGAGAGCAGATATAGGTATATCATTTAACTGTGCTAGATTTAGTGGGCTCCCTCCATTAAATGGAGCAAATACTTGATTTCTGTTGGCCATCTGCATGATGGGAATTTCAGTGTCTAGAACAATAGGATGAGGGGGAGCTAAATATTCCCTTTGAGGATATGGACTTGCCCTCCTAGATCTTGCTCTTTTATAAGTTAAAAATTCAAAAGGAATACCTTTGCTTGCTGATCTTGTGGTAACTTTTGGCATGAACTAATTATTTGAATGATGCTATGAACTCTTCCACTGGCTGCAAATGGGCACCTTCTTTTGCCGTGTGTGTTGTCAACCTGGAGCTGCGCCCTGATTCGAAGACGTGCGCTAAACGGCCAGTCTTCTATCCAGCTAAAACAATGGGATCTTCTCACGAGGGTGGGTGCCTCAATAGTGAGAACCTCCAGAGAAGGCTGGTTCCTGTATGATGTATCAATTTGGACTTCTACTCTACGCTATGGACTACAGGGGAAAAGGGAGAAAGAAAACTTAAACGGGAAATCCTACCTAAAGGGGGTTGATACACCATAATTTTGATCCACTCAATTTGGAACCTTGAACACTGAACGAACAAGGGAGAAGGAAGACCTTAGACTTCAATTAATCACTTATGCATAAGTATTTCATGCAGAGGTTCGATCCAATAACTAAAACCTGAGGGAAAACGATGGAGAGAGGTTTGATAAAAGACACTTTACGGCCACCTAACATCCACTTACAGCTTCAACAAGGATATAAAGAACACTTTAACATGACCTGCACAAGGATAATATAGCAGCTGGGTATGAAATATAATTTGGGAAGGGAGAGAAATCTACCACTTATGCAAATTGTTGAAGAAATATACACTATGCCAACTCTTGAAATCTAAAAGTACAGTCCTTATTGATCGAAGAGGTTACAAAACTCACCAATAGCAGAGTCTGGTCTAACCAAGAGAGATTGGATGATTTTTAATCAAGGCTGAAAGCCATTATATAAAAAATTACAAGAGGCCAAAGATTGACGTAGAAAACTTTAAGAGAAGATTCACTTTGGTTAACTCAAGGCTTTACTTGGCCTTTCAATAAAATATATTTTTCCTTTTGTCCTTGCATGAAGCTTCTTCACTTGATGAAGCGCACTGATCTTTGTTATGAACTGCCCACCTCTTTTTTGCATGGAAAGCTACGCAAATGTCAAATTTAGAACTCCATGTGAGTTGTTTGATTGCCGAGTTGTAGCGTTTCAAAACTGAGGTAACAGTTATTTACGTTGAGTTGGATGAAAAGATCATTCTCCTTCGCATGGAAAGCTTCCAGTGAAGCAGCGTTTTAATTAATTAGTTAACTCTAAATCTAGAATAGTCAACTCGTCATTCGAATTCGGAACTCCTGCTGAAGCTAGATTAGACCTTCGGATGCATGGGCTGAATAGAGATGAACATGACTTTAATAATCAGTCAACTGAAACTTTGACTGTCTATTCGAAAATAGCTCTTATGTTCGAAAATAGCTCTTGCTTGCATGTATTTTGTTCTAATTCTGATCATGTCTATTTCTGGTAGGATTTCGTATTCAACTCTTTCGTCAGATAATCTGTCTTCTATTCTCTTCTGCATAGTCGGCCTCCATTTATTTTGGATTTCTTGTCTCTTTGGTCTCAACAGTTACTTCCCGCGGTCAAAAATTGACAGCTTGCGGGACGTCACCAGAAGTTGTCGTATTTCCTTCGGTTATATTTCTTCGGGTTTTTTCTCGCGGTCTTTTTGTCTCTATGGTCTTCCGAATTTCTTCGGACTTTTTGTCCGAAGGAATTCCTTCGGACAAAAGTCCAAAAGAATTCATTTCCTTTGTTTTGCCCTTGTCTTTTGTCTTAGTCTTGTTTTTCTTTGGATTTATGTCTGCTCCAAGCCTTTTCGAATTTCTTTAGACTTTTTGTCCGAAGGAATTCCTTCGGACAAAAAGTCCAAAAGAATTCATTTTCTCTCTCGCCTTGGCTTTTTCCTGTTTTTTCTTTGTTTTCTTCGGACTGTCTCTTTGCAAGCCTCCCGAATTTCTTCGGACTTTTTGTTCGAAGGAATTCCTTCGGACAAAAAGTCCGAAAGAATTCATTTGTTTTGCCTTTGCTCTTTGAAAGGTCCTTGGTCTTCTCTGTATATATATTTCGAATTCCTTCGGACAAAAAGTCCGAAGGATTCCTTACCTTGCCTTTCCTTCCAAAATGTGCCCTTCGAGATTTCAAACGTGCCCTTCCGCCAACCAAGTGTCCTCCGCCCGTGTCCTTCGAAAAAATTGGAGGGCACCCGGGCTTTTTGCAAAGGTCCTTGAATTTGGTCTTGTGCCTTCCTAAAGGGTAGGTGCCCTTCGAAATTCTTGAAATGGACTTTTCCTTGCCTTTTGCAACTTTTTTGAATTTCTTTGGACTTTGTCATCGGCTCTTTATGTCTTTTCTGCCCTCCGCAAGGGCTGTTCGACCTCTAAAAATTGCCTTTCGGAAAAATTGGAAAGGCCCTTTTGTTGCCTAAGTGTCGGGAGAGTCCGTAGAAATCTTGCAGAGTCCGTAGAAATCCTCTTTTGGTCAAGGAAAACAATGTGAACTTTCTAAATAGCAAGAGACAATCTGACTTGTGGAAGAATTGTCAACAGGAACGATAACTCTCATTGATAGCATAACTGAGGGAGTGAAATATCTCTTGAAGGGTTGCATTTTGGAGGTGATATTTCAGTCATCTCAATTGGAGCAAAATTTATGGCCATCAGCCAATTTTGGAGAAATCTATTTGGTGAATTTGTGGAGGTTGCATAGCTATCTTTTGGTGTTGGTTTCTATATAGCTTGGCATCGATTTTCCTTGGTTAAGAGAGCAGATTGCATTGTAAAGAAATCTGATATAAAAATCAGATATTTACAGTCAAGGAAGGATGCCATTAGGAGGGATGTTTTTGCTTGTGGAGGTTCCAATTTGCATCGATTATTTGATTGGCTTGGTGCGCCCACTTCCTTGGAGCATGGAGATGATATTAGATGCTTGAGACAACGCATATTCATTGCATATTATTTTAAATTTGAGATCAAACCAGAACAGGGGCGGCCAGCTTGGAAAATTCGATTTGGCTTGGGGGATCATCCTTTCACTTGGAAATTGCTTGCTCCTTCATCTATTCTCAAGGGCGCCTCAATCCCACTAAGGTTCATTGCATAAAATTCATTCTTTAGTATAGTTTATATTTGCAGCTGTAGGTGTGCATCCTTCATACCAGCATACCATATAATTGTAATTATTGTTTATGCCAAGAGTCTTGGGTAGTCTGGTGGAGCATTGTATCAAATCATCATTACAAATAAGAATCACAAGTTGCTGGTCATTTATAGTTATCTTTTGAGCATTTGAATTGAGATAGTAGGTTGCATGCCCACTATTCGACTAAATGTCCATTGGCTGTAGGTGATTAGTTTGCTTTGTGAATTCATATAATTGCATAGAAAAGAACAAAAAAGAAGTCATTCTTGCATCTAGAACTTAGCATTGTCATTCTTGCATTGCTCTATAAACACTTGAAGCTTTAATCCATCGTCATTCAAACAAATCATCAAAACCGTGACAAAAACCAGCAAGAAGCACTTTGCTTACAAGGTGTTTGAAAAACTTACAATGCAGCAAATTGAGACAATTAAGGGCAGATTGGGCAAGGATTGTTACACAAGCATATTTGAGATGACAAAATGTTCAGACACTTGCTACTGCCATCTCAGCTACCAATCATCTGTTAGACTTTGGTATGGAAGCGCTTATAAAGCTCAGTGAAACACAAAGCAGTAAGGGTAGAAGTGGACAGCAATGGACATATAGTAAGTGCAAAGGGGTGCTATCCAATTTAGTTTCAAAGAAGTCGACAAAGGTCAAATGAAATACTAGGTCCCAAAGCTCTATGAAAGGCTCTGACAGAGATGTTATCCCCAAAAAATGGTCCAAGAGCGGACCCATTGATTGTCATATCTATGGACAAGATCATTACACCCATAATTGTCTGGAGAAGTAGCAACATGTGAGCTCAGTAGGCATCGGGGCACCACATAGCTCGATGACGTCACAGAAGGTTGGAGTTGTCAAAGTCCTTAGTGCTTTGAGAAAGACTGAGGAGGAGAAGCCAACAAAGTTGGTGAATGGACATGAGTTGATATTTGTGGAAGCTTCTCACAAAGGGAAGACGACCACTGCATGTTTGACACGGGGGCCACCCACAACTATGTGTCCCCTAGCAAAGCAATGAGCCTAGGCCTCAAATTGGAAGATTCTAAGAGCTCTTTCAAAGTAATCAATTCATTAACATAGAAAGTAGCAAGGGTAGCTCGAGGAGTTCCTTTGCAAGGTGGAGGATGGCACGGCCACATAGATTTCTATGTTTTGGAGATGGACAACTTTGAGATGATACTTAGGAAAGATTTTCTGAGATTGGCAGAGGTAGTAGTAGTTCCTCACCTAGATTGTTTGATCATGTTGGGTTCCAAGCAGTTGTGTATGGTGAAGGCGGTGAAGAAGAGACAATCAACAAAGGAGGGGTGTGTGCAATTTGCATTGCTACTTTGTGAGCACAAGGCGGGCAAGAGAAGGAGAAGGAGAAGTTGAGAACCCTTTGTTTTAGCAGCCCTCTTTGGAGGTTGGGATGGAGAAGAAAATGTGAGAGCTCCCAAACCGGCTACCGTTGCAAGTGTTGTCACTGGGCACGATGGTGTGCAAAGAGCCTTATGGAACTACATCCTAGTGCAGATCTAATGAAAATAAAGGCCATTGGAGACTTGGGAACCCCAGAAGATTCCTTGGGGCAGGCCTATGAGAAAAGAAGGTTTGCGAAAGGCAGGCTAGTGCTAGCAACCCCATTTGCAAGCCTTAGGTGACCAAAATTTGGTAAGTCATTCAAGGTTCAGAGTTACTCTCCCAATCTTGTCATTGGTGGTGTCCTCATGAAAGAGAGCCAACCTGCCCTTAAGTAAATGAAGCAGTTCCACAAGGAACACAAAATAGAGATGTTAGCCATAGTGAATCGTTAGAGGACAGAGGAAGACTTATTTGTTGGGGGCACCATTTTTGAAGCAAACCAACATCTTATCCACTCACTTCATGACTTAGTTTAAGCTTACCCTTAAGTAGGCAAGATGGCAAGAGTTCCTAGCTAAGAGTGACATGGATACCTCATATGTCCCATGTATGAAGGCCACAACAAATGTACTCAGCAAGAAGCTCCATCAAGCAACCGAAGCATTAAGCTCTATTCCACAAAAAAAACTATGAGATTCTATTATTCTATTGATCTATTCTTGGAAGGTTTTTTTTGCCTTTCGTGGAACTTGCCTGGCGTTGGCCTTGCCCTCGTGTCTTGCCTGCGTCGCTTCTGTTCATGGGCAGTCTCCTTTAGTATAGTATCCCCCCTTTCATGAACCTGGTCACAGGCCTTGACAAGGGAAGTTTGTTGGGATGCTCGGAATTTCACCCAATTTCCCTTCAACCGCTCAAAATGGTTCATCCCAACAGTCTTTCTCCGTCACATATAGGCATGAATCCTTCCCTAGAAGCATTGCAGATTACACCCACCAATGCACAGAAGGCACAGGGACAACCAGGCAGCGATAACGGAATCCATACTTTGATCACAGAATTGGCTTCTAGACTGGAAATCATGGAATCCTCCAACAGGACCTTGAGGACGAAGGTTTTCAAGCTTACCACGCATCTGGAAAAACTCGAAGTAGAAAACATTTCGCTCAAACATCTAATTTCAGACATCGTACAAGGCCCACCTGATAAAATCAACAGTCAACTGCAAGCAGAAATACGTGAGTTGAAAAACAAGCAAGAGGAAATTCGTAACCAACAAGATTCACTAAAACAGTAGACAAAATCACATATAAATTCTTGAGCACAAGTTGTGAAAGGGAAGAATACAATCCCTTCTCCCATGGCTGTCATGGAAGAGATGATTCAGGCCAAGCTTGCAGAGGAGCGGACCAGGAGGACCAGAGAACTAAACCTTAAAGTGAGGGGTCTCCCCAACCCCCCCCAATTCTGACCCGTTAGCGATTGGCACAGCCTTCATCAATGATACACTGGGGCTCTCCAATGTCACACTGGATAGGGTATGGTTTGGGTTTGACTTGACCCTCTTCTTACGCTTCAAATCAGCAGATGACCGCCTTCATGCTCTTCAAGCGAAGCCTAAGCTTTTCGCCCTTCCTAACAAGATATATCTTGATGAGGATCTCACCCGCACTCAAGTTGTTGAGCTCAAACAATCTGGCGAAGCAGTGAAGGCCGCGAGGAAATCAGGTAAATGGGCAATCATTCGTAATCTTCGACCAGTCATTTGGGACTCCTTCCCCCTTGGTTGGGATACCCATCTTCAAGCTCCTAAATGACGATTCCGGTTGCATGGACGGCGGCACACTAGCATTAGGGTCTCTTGTTGGAATGGTAACGAGTCCTTTTGGTCTTCCCTTGGTTTGCTTTTTGATCCGCTTGGGACATCAGATGTTTTGTTGTTATAGAGACACATGAGAGCCCTATTAGTCCCCTTCCTGGGATAAAAGGGTACCAGTGGTTCTTTATTTGCAAGCGAGAAACAAGGAATTCTGGGGATGTCAGGGGCTCAGGGGGTGTTGCATGCTTGTTTCGAGATTCTCTCCGGAGCAGAGTCTTAGTGGTTGTTGAAGATGATTTTGCTAGATTTCTTTGGATACAAATCAGACGGGTTGCCCCGAAACCCAAAGACTTCTATATCGTCGTCTGTTACTTTCCTACTGCTTCCTCCCCATATGCCATCCATAACAACCCTGAGGGTGACCCCTTCTTTGACTTATATACGAGCATTCCCCAATTTGCCACCCTTGGAGAGATAGTCATTTTGGGGGATTTTAATTCCTGGACCAGAGACTTCCAGGTCCCTGTACATGACAGAGCTACAAACATGTTGTGTACCAACAAGATCGACACAGACGTGATGGGGCTTCAAAGAGTTTTTGCGAATACTTCAGGACCTCTTACCGCCTATGGCCGCAACCTACTGCAGCTGGGAGAATCGCATGAGTTGGTGATCCTTAATTGAATTCCCTGTTTTCCCAAATCTGGCTCCTTT
The DNA here is from genome assembly GCA_037957365.1 of Torreya grandis. Taxonomy (NCBI): domain Eukaryota; kingdom Viridiplantae; phylum Streptophyta; class Pinopsida; order Cupressales; family Taxaceae; genus Torreya; species Torreya grandis. The sequence goes on from JARHVA010001063.1 coordinate 2,867,030, forward strand.
ACTTGCTTGCCTCACGGGGGTGGAGCTAGTGTGGTTGATTATGTTATGTCCACTTCCAGTATGCTTCCTGTCATCCATGACCTAACCATTTCTTTCATCCCCCTTGTCGACCATGCTATCCTCTCTTTCCGTCTACTTGCCAATCCCCCTCCCACTCTTCCCCACCTCCACTCCCCCACTCGTGTTATCAAAAACTTCGAGGAGGGGGACCCCGAAACCTTTTCTTCTTACCTCCGTCAACTCCTTCCACCCTTCTCTCAATTCATATCCATTACCGACTCTGGCACCAAGTTTACCCTCCTTTCCTCTACTATCCAGGCTGCAACACTTAATTCCTTTCCCCATTCCATCTCATCCCACAATACTAAAACATGTCCTATGAATAAATGGTACGTTAGTGAGTGCAAAGATTTCCACCGCCAGCTTCACCTCGCCTTCACACACGCCCACTCCTACCACTCTATGAAAACGTCCTACCGTCGTTTCCTTCGTCACAAGAAATGCCAGTACATCTCACGACGGAGGTGGGAACTTCATACATCTCTTATCCACTCTCCCAAGCGCTTTTGGCACACCATCCTCCCCCGCCATCCTCCTTTGCCCCAATACCTTAACCCCAGCTCCATGCTTACCCATACCTCCAACCTCTATGACATTCTTGGCCAGCCCCAGATTCTTGTATCAGCCCCACCCCCTTCATGCCACATATTCAGCTCCTCAGGGATCAAGGAAGCTATTTGGGCAATGAACAACAATCAAGCCGCAGATGAGGAGGGGTTCCAGGCAGAACTTTTCAAACAGGGTCAGAGTACCTTGAGCCGCTACTTGGCTGATCTTTTTAATCAGGTAGTATGTACTGGGTTTCTGCAAACCTAGTCCCATCATATTATTCACTCGATCCATAAATTGGGTCCCACTTCAGATCCCAACAATTATAGGACTATCATGGTGGGCTACACGTTTGTGAAGCTCTATGCCACAACACTTCACAGGCAGCTCCCAGGATCTCGAGCACAGACGGTTGCTAGCCAAGGGACAGGTAGGTTTTTGTGCAGACTATTGATCATATCTTCATTCTCAGGGCCATCATTGAAGAAGCTCGCCACCGGTCGTCCAAAGCCTTATGTTGCTTTGTGGATTTTCGAAAAGCTTTCAACTTAGTTCTGAGGGATTTACTCTTCCAGAGACTCAAGAACATCGGTATCTCGGATATTCTGCTCATAGCTATCACGCATCTCTATGAGGAGGTCCTTGGCTGGTTTCGTTCAGTCAGTGGACTTTCCGACTTCATCAGGAGCACCATCGAGGTTAAACAGGGCTGCCCGCTATCTCCCACCATATTCGAGATCTATATTGACGAGCTAGAATCCTTTCTCCACAACCATATTCAGGAGGGAGATGGTTGTTTGCTTCACCAGGCCCTTATTTCTATCCTCTTGTTCGCGGATGATATTGTTCTTCTAGCCTCATCCCCAGATGGGTTACAGCGACAACTGGATGCCTTTGCCCTTTTTTGTGAGAACAAACACTTGAAGGCCAATTTGGGGAAAACCAAAGTCATGATCTTCAATAGTCTGAAAATCTTTGATTTCCATTTCTACTTCCAAGGGGATGAGCTCAAGATCGTCAATTCCTACACCTACCTAGGCGTGATTTTCTTCGGACCTCGCTTCAGCAAGCGTTAGGCTTTCCAACCCAGGATCAACAAGTGGTATGGATCTCTGGCCATCTTGGAAAGACAGTGCTTCAGCCACCACTTCCAAGACATCTCTTCCAAGATGTCTCTTGTTGACTCCCTAGTTCGACTGACTGTTCTCTACGGTTCTAAGGTGTGGGGACCTTCTTTACTAGAATTAGACTGGACTGTTGTGGAGAGAGTTCAAATTATGCTACTCAGGCATCTTATTAGGTGCAAGGAAACTGTTCCTCGTAACATCATCCTAACAAAGTTCGGCACCAGGCCTTTCAGATTGGAAGTGGTGTTCAGCTTGACTTCTTTCCTTCATCACATCAAAGGTTTCACAGACTTAGCTATAGGGAGGAACCGATATCCTTATTTGGCCTACTGCTCCTCGGAAGCCATCGCCTCTTCCGACATCTAGGCCGCTCTTGGTGCTAGTAATCTGGAGTTTCGAGACTTTTGGGTTCAGTGGGCGTCTAGGTAGACCGGCTCCCTCCTTACAGGTATTCTTAGGATGCCCCCCTCACCTTCTCCTAGGCAAACATGAGCTGAACAAATCTATCAGGGAAGATATTTACAGACAATTTATTCAGACCACCTGGTTCTACCGCAGGGAGGGCTAAGACCCAAGATGGCCTTTTACGCAGAGCACTTCCTTGAGATCTGTGATGGTCTGATCATTTGTCCCCAATACATTGTGCGCCATTGGACACAATCCATCCGTATTGCATTGGGCCAATTCAGAGTTGGATCACACAGGCTCTGGATCGAAACTAACCACCAGTTACCCAGCTCAGACAAGATCTGCCAGCTCTGTTATCTCCAGGAGGTGGAGACGGGGGAACACTTCATTTTTTGTTGCACCATCTACTACGAGATTAGAGGGAGATTCCATTGCTTATTCAAAGACCATTTGTATTTTCCTACCTTCTTCAAATACTACGACCAGAGGTGCCTAGCGCTTTACCTACACGAAGAACTGAGTCTCCGTAGGGAGGTGTTATGACCACCCTCCACATCGTCAACCACACAACTGATTACTTCATTCTTCACAGGGATCCCAGTAGATAGAGTCTCTAAGAGACAACGTGGTACTAGTCCTCACCCCTGCCCCAGAGTCAGGATTTCCTTGAGAACGACCACTCAACTCCTCCACTCGCCTGGGTATGCACAGACAAGCACTTGGCAACCCTCCAGACCCATCAGACACTCTCGTCGGAACACTTGCATGCGGACTCAATGCTCTAGGACCACAGCCAGTTCAGGGAGCCAATTCATTACCAGCATCTTCCATTCGGCCTCGATTGTGAGATGAGTTCTGTGGTCCTTTTGGGCGCTTGATCTTTCTCTTCTTCTTCTAGGCTTTGTATCTCCCTTCTCCCCCTCCATTTTCGAGGGCGAGTTCAAGATTGTTCCTTCCTATTGGCACTGTTATTCTTGTACCTTTTCTCTTGGGCTTGTATTTTGGTTTATCTTTTGTTCTTTAGAGACTCTTTTTAGCTCTCCAGTTGTGTTGTCCCAGTTGTATTTTTGCAGTCCCATTGACCTTCTTTGTGTTCATTTGTTGGACATTTAATATCTTATCTTATCTACTTCCAAATATGGAGAAAGGTGTGTGAGAACACTTATAGAAGTGATGTGGGATCAAGTCCGTGGACAAAAGCAGGATCCGCAAGTAGTAAATGTTGTCAACGCACCCTGAATTCGAAGACGTGCATGAAATGGCCAATCCTCTATCCGGTTGAAACAATGGGATCTTCTCACAAGGGTGGGTGCCTCAATGGTGAGAAGAACCTCCAGAGACTGCGGTTTCTTGTAAGATGTATCAATGGATCTCTACTCTGCGCTACGGACTACCATGGAAAAGGGAAAAAGAAACATGAAAGGGAAATCCTATCTAATAACAGTGATACATCAAAACGTTGATCCTCTCTGCTTGGAACCCTGAACACTGAATCAAACAAGGGAAGAGGAAGACCTTTGATTTCAATTGATCACTATGCATAAATATTTCATGAGAAGGTTTGATCCAATGACCAAAACATGAGGGAAAACGATGGAGAGAGGTCTGATACAAGACACTTTGCAACCACCTAACATCCACTTACAGCTTCAACAAAAGACATAAAGAAAACTGAACATAACCTGCATAATATGATAAGCTAGCAACTAGGTACAAATCAAAATTTGAGAAGGGAGAGAAATCTACCACATATACAAATTGCTGAATGAATATACACTATGCCAGCACTTGAAATCTGAAAGTACAATCTTTCTATTGATTGAAGAGGTTACACAACTCACCAATGGCAGAGTCTGCTCTTGCCAAGAGAGGGATAAAAAAAATTCTAAGGCTGAAAAGCCATTAATATAGAGAATTACAAAAGCTAAGAGATTGGCGTTGAAGAATAGAAGAGGAAGATCAACTTAGATTAACTCAATACTGACTTTGCCTTTTAATAAAATATGCTTTCCCTTTGTCTTTGCATGAAGCTCCTTGGCGCTAGAGGAAGTGGACTTGTCTTTGCATGAAGCTCCTTGGTGTTAGAGGAAGTGGACTTGTCTAGGTTTATTGAAATGTCCACCTCTCTTTGCATGGAAATCCACGCCAATGTCAATTTTAGCTTCTTCATGAGCTACTGGAACGTTTGGAAGTATGAGATGACAATAGTATGCATAAAATCCAACGCCAATGTCAATTTTAGAACTCTGACTTGATCCGTTAGAAGCCGAGTTGGAACGTTTGAAAGGCTGAGTTGGAACGTTTTGTTGTCCCCAAAAACAGACTTCTCATTTTTGGGACATGTGAACTATTTTGGTTCAACAGACCAAAATAATCTCTTCCCTTCTTGAAATTTGCTCTGAGCTTTCAAATTCCTCGTTTCTCAAGCTTTTTCAGTAAAGGGACTAGTAGGTTCAAAGGCTTCTGCAGGAAAATTCCTTCAATAGAGCAAGTTTCCAACACTAAGGTATTTTCGGGATTGGTTCAGCACCTTGGTTCAATCAAAAGAATTCAATCAGCAAGCTTCTAAGCACCATTGAACCATTGAACTGTTGAACCTTGAAGCAAAAAGGTTCAAGGGTTCAATGGGTTCAAGGTTCAACGTCGTCGGCAAGAGTTGAGCGCACTCGTCAAAGTTCAAAGTTCAACCACTTCAAAGTTCCATGGCTTCAAACACTTAGCGAAAAAACAAAGGCTTGAGCCATTGAACCGTTGAACCTTGAACCACTTTGGTTCAACGGGTTCAACGACCAATTGGTTCAACGCGCTTGGTTCAAAAGATCAAAAAGACTTAGCCAAATAACGAAGAATGAACCGATTGAACCATTGAACCAAAGTTGGTTCAATCGTTTGGTTCAATCGGTAAGTTCAAGGGGCTGCCCCAAAACCAAAGGAACAAGTTCCCTTGCGAAGAGCAGCGAGCAAAAACAAAGTGAACTCCTTCGGAAAAATGAACAAGGCAAAAGGCAAAGGAGAGTCCTTCGGACAAATTGTCTGAACGAATTCCTTCGGACATTTTGTCCGAAGGAATTCACCCGGGAAGAAAGACCGACCGAAAGCGAAGGAAAAGTCCGACTGAAAAGACAAAGCGCAGCGGAAGCCGCCACGTGTCATCTTCCACAGGACTCTCAAAAAGTTTCTAAAGCTTCTATAAGTTAAGCGGAATACGTCACGTGTCCTGTTATGACTCAGCAGAACGTGACAAGTGTTTGCATCCGCGTTTCCCTTTTGAAGTTGCTTGGACAAGACGTGTCGCGGATCCCATTTTCCGTAAGTTTCTAATGAATTTCATAACAGCGGAACTTGCCACTTGTCAAAGACGCAGAAAGGACCCCCCAAAGACTTAGACAAGAGGGCTAGAAAGGACAAAGAAGCAACATGGACGATTCCAAAGGCAAGTTCAATTAAAGCGATGGTTCAACCAGAGAGCAAAGAAGCGCTTAAGCAGAGAAGCGATGGACCAAAAGAGACAGAATGAACCGACGAACCAATGAACTTTCAAATGGTTCATAGGTTCAAAGTTCAACACGGTTCAAGCAGCTAGCGACCATTGACGGTCCCGCGGATGTCAAATTTAAAGTGAGGGAATATATGCAGAAATTCAAATAGAGCGCAAAAATTAATGGGAGAACCAAGTCACTGGCTGAAAAGAGAGCCCGAAGACTCAAATTGCTACAGGGGAGAGAGGAGCGAGACCAAAAGACCAGAAATATCTTCAAAAGAGTTATTTCTAGTAGGTGAAACAATGGATCAAGTAGACTTATGAGCGCACCAAATCAAGGACGCAACCCTGTTTTTCTTCCATGAAGTAATGGCGAATTGGACAGCTGCGCAGACATCAGGAAAAGGACCAGACAGTCCATACCAAGGAAGAAACATATTAGATGAATGGATATGCCATAGTTAAGGCAATGCGCTGTTCCCAGCATGGTCCCTCCAGACAGAACTGAAGGCGCATTGAAGACGTTGACTGCAGCATGGGCCGTCCCATAGGAAAAAGTGCCCAAATCTTCTTGGAAATGTTATATATTGTAATTTCTCTCATTATGAAGAGAGACTTTTCATTTTTACAGGAGCGAAACTCTGCCCAGTTGAAAGGAGAATACTGAGACTTTGAGCTCAGATTGTAATTTCATTTCTTATCTGAATGAGAAAACAAGTTTGCAGACTTTGTGATGTTTTAGCTTGTATCATTTTAAGATATTATTCTTATGTCTGTCTTCTGAATGTGTTCTCATCTATTTAATTTGGCAAGCAGAATTAGTGAAAGTAATAAGGAAGGTGTCCTGAAGCCAACTGTGGGAAGACTTTGTGCTTTCACATTTGTTTTCAGTGTGTTTCTCTTTTCTTTCTGTGTTGAGGATTCTAGGACGACTTTGTGCCCCCATTATCCTTTATGTTATACTCTTTGGGCAGTTGAGGTGGAAACTTTGCGTTCTGTTTCATCCTGCTGGTTACTACGCCTGTGTTACTAGTTTTTTGCCCTACTTGAAAGAACTCCTGCTATTTCTTGCAAGAACACTTCTGAAAGAAGAGAAGTGCCTTCAGTGTTCTCACCAGAATTTTCTCTTTTGTGAACATCATCTCTGAAAGAAGAGAGATGGATGGTGTATCCTACCCCTGAGTGTTATTTTCTACATATTTATAGTATATATAGCCCCCTCATATTTACAGGGAACCTTCCCTTGATGAGAGGAGAGATTTTTCCACCTCTGATGTAGTAAACCTACACACTAGGTCGACTAATCTCCTTTGTTGTGGATGATAAGACCTATTTTGCTCAATCAGAGTGCTGACTGACAAAATATTCACCCAACAATTTTTGGCGACTCTGCTGGGGATGAACGTGCAGTCTGAAGCCTCAAGTTTTAGATTGAAGCAGTTCCTTCCCTTATCCATTATACAAACTCTGGTGACTCCGTTCCGTGTCTTACCCATTATCCATTTATAGCCTTACCATATTCCTCCACCTCCACGCCAACTGAGAAAGAGTGCACAGTTTGAAACCTCAAGCTTCAAGCTGATGCAGGGCCAGTTCTTTTCCATTTTTATTTTGCAATCTGGCCACTCCACCCAGATTTGTTATCCCTATTTTTCGTAATTAAATCATGGTAGTTCAAAGCCCCTTGGGTAACTCTTTTGGCCCACTTAATCTAACTCCACCTTTGTATGAACTTCCACGCAACTCAAGAAAGAACTTCCTCAAATTCTATGGAGATGGGAGAGTTCACCTTGACGAACACATTGCAGCCTTCAGCATCGCTTGTGGTGTGATAGGGGTGGAATTTGAAGACGTGACAGTCAGGCTTTTTGTGGAGACACTACAAGGCGCTGCTGCAGACTGGTTCTACCAATTGCAGGCTGGATCAGTGACCGACTAGGATACACTCAAAGCCAATTATGAAGCCAGGTTCAAGCTTGCAGAGGATGCACATGCTTTGCTGGCCCGACTCACTCAGATGAAGAAGGAACCTCATGAGCCTATGAGGGATTTTATTACCAAGTTTGACAAGCTGAGGAACAAGATTCCTGCAATTGTTCAACCAACACCTGAAAACCTCAAATGCTTCTTCATCAACTCACAGCTTCCTGAAGTGAGTTTTCTGTTGAGACGAGCTGGCCACATAGACCTTGTTGTTGCTCAGGACTTGGCTACTGAGGTAAAAGATGACCTTATTTTGGCAGGAAAGATAAGGAGAGACCTGAACAGAGGTAAATCCTCTTCATCTTCTGAGTATCCATCTACAGGCACCACGGATCAAATGGTGCAAAAGTTGGCAAATGAACTACTAGCCTTGAAAAGGCAAATGGCCCAAAGTATGTCTGTTCCTCCTAATCGGGATATGCCAATGAGGACATTTCAGAATCAGCCATATCAAGGCAATGCCGCCAGGAATCAAAGGCAGCCAAATCGTCATCCTCCCCCATAGAGGAACCTTGCCTTTTAAGCGCTTCCAACCAACTCAGCAGTTGGATATCTCGAAACAAAACATGATTTCTCTTTCCAACCTGAGTTTGAGCAAAAAAATGACGTTGATCTCTTCACGGAGGATCAAGAAAAATCAGCTGGCGACTCCCACATTGGTTTTCTGAATTACCAGGATGAACCTAGAAGTGAAGGTGAAGCAGTCGAAGGATCATACGCAGTATTCACCCGGTCCAAAAATCAGTCAGCGCAACCAACTAATAAGGAGAAAGCAGAGGAGCGACCCCAACCAGCAATTTCAATTGCTAAGCGGGGAACCACTCTACCTTTCTAGCCAAAGGACTCGGTGATTGCCAGAAAAGTAAGTACCCCAAACATTTTTGCACTTTCAACTTCAAATTCGCAGACCAGTCCTCCCCCTCCCAAAAACCAAAAGGATGAACTCCCATCCCCTCTTCCAAGTCCATTTCAGTCATCTGATATAATTGATCATGTCAAAAAATCCAAAATTCAAATGACTGAATTTGAATTCCTGCAAGCCAATCCTGAGCAGTTAAACATTGGTGGAGAACTAAGTGTGGACCTCTCTGAGGCAAAAATTGTGGTCACCCAAATGTCAGCGTCTGCAGCTCAAATTTTGTTTGAGCCTTCAGGCAGGGGTAATTACTTCTTGACCACAGAGGATGCTCATGTCTCAGCTGATGAAAGTCTCGTAGCTGGGAATCCAAAATTTGATCCAAACAAGGCATCAGAAGAATTGGTATGGCGCAGTACAAATCAAGAAGGATCTTCCATCTCCAATGAAGAGAAATATAATAGATCAGCTTCTGATGATGCTTGGATCTTGGAATCTGATGGCAACAATTCTTCCACTAATGCTGGACCCAGGACTGTGTTGATATCTCCTCAAAGAGATATTTTTCCTTCATGCAAGTTGCAGTTCAGCGACACCAACAACACAGCTAAATGCGAATCTCTGTTGCTCGGATTGAAGACTGCTCAGGATGAAGATATCAAACTCCTTCACACCAAAGGAGATGCTGAGCTGATGGTTTGTCAAGAGTTTGATGCTGACAATCAAAGCATGTGCTGGACTGGACCAACAGAACAAGAAGCTATGGTGGTGGACCATACTGTTGTACTCCAAAGTCAGCAAAAGGAACTCTTCGCCAAGAGAGCAAGGAGTTATGGTTTTCAGTTTGAAGACCACGTCCTGCCATGGAGCAAGAAGAAGAAAGAGCCAAGAGGAAGACACAGAAAATTGGTTTCCTGGTGCAGAGTTTCATTCGCTCGTCACCGTTTCTGGGGACAAAATGGTTTCCTGTTGGTTTATTAGGATGGCACACCATTTTCACTGTCTCACAATGGGCAGCATCTGAATCACTTCAATTCTTGAAGTATCAGATAAGTTCACCTGTACATATCTACATTTGTATAGTTTTTGGTTCTGTTTTGTGCTTTTCGTTTTCGTTTTCATTTTTTGGAGCCTTTCTTTTTGGGTAGCATGACTCCATAGCCCAATGGCACACTTCAAGGCACTGGAGATTCTGGTTTCTACTCCTCTCAGTTGTTCCAAGTTCTCATCTGAAGGAAGTTCCCCAACTGGAGCTAGTTGTTGTCCCCAAAAACAGAGTTTTCATTTTTGAACATGTGAACTATTTTGGTTCAACAGACCAAAATAATCTCTTCCCTTCTCGAAATTTGTTCTGAGCTCTCAAATTCCTCATTTCTCAAGCTTTTTTAGTAAAGAGACTAGCAGGTTCAAAGGCTTCTGCAGGAAAATTCTTTCAAAAGAGCAAGTTTCCAACACTAAGGTATTTTCGGGATTGGTTCAGCACCTTGGTTCAATCAAAAGAATTTAATTAGCAAGCTTCTAAGCACCATTGAACCATTGAACCGTTGAACCTTGAAGCAAAAAGGTTCAAGGGTTCAATGGGTTCAAGGTTCAACGTCGTCGGCAAGAGTTGAGCGCACTCGTCAAAGTTCAAAGTTCAACCACTTCAAAGTTCCATGGCTTCAAACACTTAGCGAAAAAACAAAGACTTGAACCATTGAACCTTGAACCATTTTGGTTCAACGGGTTCAACGACCAATTGGTTCAACGCGCTTGGTTCAAAAGATCAAAAAGACTTAGCCAAATAACGAAGAATGAACCGATTGAACCATTGAACCGTTGAACCAAAGTTGGTTCAATCGTTTGGTTCAATCGGTAACTTCAAAAGGCTGCCCCAAAACCAAAAGAACAAGTGCCCTTGCGGAGGACAACGAGCAAAAACAGACGAAGTGAACTCCTTCAGAAAAATGAACAAGGCAAAAGGCAAAGTAGAGTCCTTCGGACAAATTCACCGGGAAGAAAGCCCGACCGAAAGTGAAGGAAAAACCCAACTGAAAAGACAAAGTACAGTGGAAGCCGCCACGTGTCCATTATAAAGCAGAGCGGAAGCCGCCACGTGTCATCTTCCTCAGGACTCTCAAAAGGTTTTTAAAGCTTCTATAAGTTAAGCGAAATACATCACGTGTCCTATTATGACTCAGCGGAACGTGACAAGTGTTTGCATCCGCGTTCCCCTTTTGAAATTGCTCGGGCAAGACGTGTCGTGGATCCCATTTTTCGTAAGTTTCTAATGAGTTTCATAACAACAGAACTTGCCACTTGTCAAAGACGCAGAAAGGAACCCACAAAGACTTAGACAAGAAGGGCTGGAAAGGACAAAGAAGCAACATGGACGATTTTAAAGGCAAGTTCAATTGAAGCGATTGTTCAACCAGAGAGCAAAGAAGCGCTTAAGCAGGGAAGCGATGGACCAAAAGAGACAGAATGAACCGACGAACTAATGAACCAATGTACTTTCAAATGGTTCATAGGTTCAAAGTTCAACACGGTTCAAGCAGCTAGCAACCATTGATAGTCCCGCAGACGTCAAATTTAAAGTGAGGGAATATCCGTGGAAATTCAAATAGAGTGCAGAAATTAAAAGAAGAACCAAGCGACTAGCTGAAAAGAGAGCCCGAAGACTCAAATTGCTACAGGGGAGAGAGGAGCGAGACCAAAGGACCAAAAATATCTTCAAAAGAGTTATTTCTAGTAGTTGAAACAGTGGATCAAGTAGACTTCTGAGCGCACCAAATCAAGGACGCAAGCCTGTTTTTCTTCCATGAAGTAATGGCGACTTGGACAGCTGCGCAAACATCAGGAAAAGGACCAGACAGTCCATACCAAGGAAGAGACATATTAGATGAATGGACACGCCATAGTTAAGGCAATGCGCTATTTCCAGCATGGTCCCTCCAGACAGAACTGAAGGCGCATTGAAGACGTTGACTGCAGCATGGGCCGTCCCATAGGAAAAAGCGCCCAAGTCTTTCTTGGAAGCACTATATATTGTAATTTCTCTCATTATGAAGAGAGACTTTTCATTTTTACAGGAGCGAAACTCTGCCCAGTTGAAAGGAGAATACTAAGACTTTAAGCTCAGATTGTAATTTCATTTCCTTTTATCTGAATGAGAAAGCAAGTTGTTTGCAGACTTTGTGCTATTTTGGCTTGTATCATTTTAGGAGATTATTCTTATGTCTGTCTTCTGAGTGTGTTCTCATCTATTTAATTTGGCAAGCAGAATTAGTGAAAGTAATAAGGAAGGTGTCCTGAAGCCAACTGTGGGAAGACTTTCCGCTTTCACATTTGTTTTTAGTATGTGTTTTTCTTTTCTATCTGTGTTGAGGATTCTGGGATGACTTTGTGCCCTCATTATCCTTTGTGTTATACTCTTTGGGCAGTTGAGGTGGAAACTTTGCGTTCTGTTTCACCCTGCTGGTTACTGCCCCTGTGTTACTAGTTTCTTGTCCTACCTGAAAGAACTCCTGTTGTTTCTTGCAAGAACACTTCGGAAAGAGGAGAAGTGCCTTTAGTGTTCTCACCAGGATTTTCTCCTTTGTTTGTGAACATCATCTCTGAAAGAAGAGAGATGGATGGTGTATCCTACCCCTGAGTGTTATTTTCTACATATTTATAGTATATATAGCCCCCTCATATTTATAGGGAACCTCCCCTTGATAAGAGGAGAGATTTGTCCACCTCTAATGTAGTAAACCTGCACACTGGGCCGACTAATCTCCTTTGATGTGGATGATAAGACCTATTTTGCTCAATCAGAGTGCTGACTAACAAAATATTCACCAACACGTTTGAAGATAAACTTGACTTCAACAACCAGTCAACTGAAGCCTTGACTAGTCAACCATAATTAGCTTTTGCTTGCATGGAATTCCATGTTGACTCTGTCTTTTGTTTGTGGATGGGTTTCTCTCAGCCCAATTGTCCATGATTTCTTTTGGCTAAATCTAGAATTCTTCTTCTTGACCTCTGTCTGTATTTGTCTTTCCACGGACTTTCCCTTCTTTGACCAAGCTTTCTAAAAGATATCCATTTCTTTCGGATTTTTTGGCTTCCCCTTAGTTTTCTGCGGACTTTTTGTTGGCTGACTTTTCATTTTTCACTCATTTCTTGCGGACTTTATTCCTTCGGAATTATGTTCTGTCCCTTGGTCTTCCCTTTGATTTTCTTTTGGTTCATCATATTTCCTTTGGCTTTTGTGTCCATCAGATTTCTATCTTCTCACTTTTCCCGCGGGCTTTGTATCCTTTGAATTTTTCCGGTCTTTTTTCTTGCGGGCTTTTTTTGTTTTCCCCATGGTTTTATCTCTCTTTGATTTTCTTGGACTTGTTTCCTGCAGGCTTTGTGTCCTTTGAATTTTTGCAGACTTTTTCCTTGCCAGTTTTTTCGCAGCATAACCCTTTGAATTTCTGCAGACTTTGTGTTTGCCAACTTTTCCGCATTAATCCTTAGGACAAAAAGTCCAAAGGAATCCCTTTGGACTTTTGTCCAAAGGATATCCATCAATTTTGTTTTGCTCTTTTTGGCTTTTTATATTTTCCACGGGTTTTTCTTTGTCCTGAATTTCTTCGGACTTTTTGTCCGAAGGAATTTGTCCTTTGTCTGTCTTACCACCGGCAGAATGCCCTTCGGGTTTTTTGGAAAGGTCTTGCCACCGACCAAGTGCCCTCCGCAAGGGATTGTGTCTTTCCAGAATGCCCTTCAGGTTTTTTGGAAAGGTCTTGCCACCGACCAAGTGCCCTCCGCAAGGGCTTGTGTCCTTCCTCTGTGGTTTTTTAGAAAAATTTTAGGGCACCCGTGCTTTTTATAGGGCAACTGGGTTTTTTGTAGGTGTCCTTATTCCTTCGGACATTATGTTTTCCTACGGACTTTTTTGGAGGTTGTGGACCTTGTCTTTTCAAATTCTCCGAAGTATTCCTTCGAACCAAATGTCTGAAGGAATTCCTTCAAACTTTTGTCCGAAGATATCCTTTGTTATCTCCTTACTCTTGCTTAATTTCCTGCGGACTTATTTCAAAGCTCATTCTTGCAGATTTCCTACAGAGAACTTTTTCCGAAGGATAACATACCCTTCAGATTTCTTAAGCGTCCCTTCAAAATTTTGCAACGGTCCTTTGAACTTTTCCGAAGCTATGTGAAATCAAGCCTTTTTTGTCCAAAGGAAATCCTGTTGTAGCCAAGGCCTTTGCAAATGAGTATTCAGTTGGTCTATATCTACCCAATGTATTATTTCTTCCTTGGCTAGAGACGTGAACTTTCCAAATGGCAAGAGACAATCTGACTTGTGGAAGAATTGTCAACAGTAAAGTTGTTGAGTCATTTTTCAGATAGAGAAAATCTGAATGACCAGAATTAGTAAGATGGTGCTTACCCAAGATTGGGAAGATGTTTTGAGGTGGATGAACCAGAGAAAGCAGTTAGTGAAAGAGTACCAGGACTCTTTGTGGATGAGACACCCGATACAAAAGAGAACTTTCACATTATTGGAAGGAGGATCTCAATCCATTCCATTATTAGTGAGATCGTGGGACAGTTTGTTAGGCAGCACAATGTTTGTTGACAAGTTCTCTAAATGTGTCAATTTTTTTGCATGTAAGGCTTGGGACATGAGAGTTAAAGCAGAGGATGCAACCAAATATTTTAACAGACATGTAGTGAAATGTAGAGGTGGTCCATGGAGCATTGTGAGAGATGCTTACTTGAGACTCAGAGGTAGGGTTCAATCGCTGAACATTGGTCAGTTCAGGTGCAACTCACAAAATGCCTCACTATTTCAGTGTGCAGTGGAGCAACATCCGTTGTTGCAACACTGTTCAATGTGAAGTGATCTTGGGCCTAGCCTAACAATTGCCAAGTGTTGGATAGAAAGTAGAGTCTGGAAGTTCTGTTAGAAGAATTCCCAACACAAACTCTTAACTTCAGAAAAAAGAGTTCCCTGTGCAGGAAAAGACTACACTGGTGCCTAGGGCATTGTCGATTTTAAGTGGGGGATAATGTGGGGGAAGAAGAGTACCTTGACCACCCTGTGCAATCTTAAGCCTTCCAAAGTGAATGAGCATTTTTCCAAGTGCTATATATGCGAGTTTTTAATGTTGTGAGCAATCATCCGTGAACTAAGATGTCATTGCAATCCGATATGAGATGGAATCCTTGTTGGTGATATGATCTTAGTTGGAAATCCATATTGGCTGATCTGTGTGATAGATCTGAGCTAGGCAGATTGTGGTGCGAGAGCCAAGTTTACAAAGGTGGTGCATGCATCCATTTTGACGTGAAGCAAAGATTTTGAGGAGTTAAGGACTTGTCTGAGAAGTGTTGATCTATGTGGATCCAACTTTGCCATTTTGCATTGGAAACTTGGGGTGATTTGAGAATGAGGGCCTAGCCAACCCATGCTGTGAACCTGGCTCGTACCCGAACTGAGAAACTAGATTGTGTCGATCCGTACCCAGTCGAGTACCTAGGCAATTTGGGAACCTGACCGTGCTCAGAACTCGAGCAAGTTGAGAATCTGGGCCAGTTGATTTGATCTAGTGATTCGAGTAGTGTATCTGTATTATGGTGGTTAATCGACTTGTTTGTGGGTGCATGGTAGCAAAAAGGGAGTTGGAATAGAGTCGTCCATGGGAGTGATATCCGAGAGATGGGTTTGTAGAGATCTTGTTCAAGGGTGTGAAAACATAGAGACAAGTGGTGTGGATTTGTGCTTTGCGTTGGGCATGAGAGTTAGAGGCATTGAATTTCGTTTAACTTGGGGTCTATGACAAGGCCGTGCATCCCAAGTTCGCCTAGCAATGCATAGGGAGTTAACAAGGGAGGATATTTTCATCTTGGAAGTAGTGAGATTTGATCAGGGTGGTTTGGAAGCAACGTGAAGGTTCGCAAGGAGTTGTTGGCTTTGTATGCTACCAATGCAAGTAGTGAACTGAAGAGTTGTTGTGAACCAGGGGGTAAGGGAAATCTCTGTAAAAAGGGTCCAAGCATTTTCAGTGTAGCCCAACTCGGTTTCCTAGGACGTGTATATTGGCTTGTGAAGCCTTGTCTATTTTGTAAATACTTGGACGAGAGGTCCTTTGTAAACAATATGAAGAATGCACATTTCTCCCCAAGTTCATGTGTTGCATTGTGTGTGAATGCCTTATTGCTTTCCAAATGTGATGTATGTATTCCGTTGTGTAAATTGACATTTTGTAGGTTTAACTCGTGTGTTGGTGTAAGGCATAACCCAGGGATTCTTGAGTAACCCAGTCCTCATAGGCAAGATTGGTAAAGAAGTGACTTGGTGATGCATGACATAAGCGAAATAGCAAACCCCATGAAAGTCAATATCAAATCAGTGTGCTCTTTACCTTGAGTGTTGTGTAAACCCTATAGAATTATGTAATGTTGCCAATGTCAAGCCAGTGCTTGTGTCGTCATCCCACCCTACCATGGCAAATAGGGAAGTGAAACAACCCAATGTTGGAGAAACTGTGGTGAAGAGAGAAGGGGGAGGATTCCAAATCGCGATGGTGTTTGTGAATGTCCCGCAACGACTCGAGAATGGCTCAAAGACATGGGGATCCGATTTTCTCCATGGAGGATGCTGATTTGGAAACATGGATTGTTGCATTGGAGAATAGAGAGACTGAGTCAAGAATCAGTGCCTTGGAATGAGTTGAGGGAGATGTGAACCAACGTCATGCTAGTGTAGTATGTCAAAAGAGGTTGGTTGATGACTTGGCATTGGTGAAGAGCCTCTTGGTAGCAAGGGCTGCCAAGGCCAAACCCAAATATAGAGAACCAAAACCTTATGATAGACAAAGAGATGAAAATGCATTGGAAAACTACTACTAGGGCATTTGAGAGTACTTGGAAAGTTGGATATGCCTTAGTGATGAGGCCAAGTTGAGGACAGTCGGTGCCTATCTCATTGGGAGTGCAAAGCTTTGGTGTAGAACTCAGTCAGAGGATCAGAGAGCAAGTCGAAATGTGGTTGAGGTCAACAATTGGGAAGAGATGAAAACTGCATTGAGAGAGTAATTATGTCTAGGGAACTCAACATGGATGGAAAGAACTAAGCTTGTGCAATTGAAGCAAACTAAGAAAGTCAAAGATTACATTAAAACATTCTCAGCGTTGATGTTAGAGATCAAGGATATGTCTGATGTAGGTGTTGACGCAGTGGATTGCACCCGGGGGCAGGACGCCTAGCTCTCACCCTTCCACACCTACAATGGAAACTCCCCTCTCGCCTGTGGGACCGGCGAAGCTGGAGGGGAGAGTCTCTAGATAAGGGCTAGCTCCCTCTGATGTATCTTTTAGGCCTTGATTTCTCCTATTGCTAACAAATAAATGTAAAAAGGGGGGGGGATGAAAAGGGAGAGAGATGCTGAAAACAGAACCTAAGCCTAAAAGTAAAAAAGGTGATAACTAGAAAAGTTTGATCCACTCAGGCCTGAACATACACTTTTCACCGAGAAAGAGCGCCCATACACTTCATCTGATGTGGGAAACTCTCCTGTGTCAGTGAGTCAAGGGTCCGTGGAGATACAGGGAGGAAGGAACTATCAAAGGTGTTCTAAGACACACTTTGACAGCCTATTCACATGCGCCTATATTCCTGCTGTAGACACTTCTGGCAGACTTGCAGAAAAGAGACTTCACAATGCACTGGGCATGCTGTAATCGATCTGTGAAAAGCATGAAAGACAATGACTTAACACAAAAGAAGAACATAGACATATGCTTTAAAGTGCAAGTCCAGATAGAGGTAAAAATGCTAAGTTTTGATTCAAGGTAAAAACTGGCAGAGATCTGTCTTACAAGCTCGAGAGATTTTTGGGCAGAGTTTTGCCTTAAGGCTGAGAGATGGATCCTTCCCAAATGAGAAGTTTTACAATATATAGAAAAGAGAAAGGAACTTGGCGTTTTCTGGAAAAGACTTTTGGCGCTCTTTTTGCAAGCTGGCCCATGTGTGCTCTGAGCCTTGGGAAGAGGAAGCCGTTTGATTGTCAGCTCCTGCTTTGACTTTGGCGTTCCACATTAATGTGAAAACATGGCCGCGCCTCTTTTCTGCAAACAAACTGCTCTTTTCCTGCAAATAGACTGCGGTTTGTCCCCTCATAAATACCAAATGGAGAAAGCAGGCCGCGCCGCTCACTATTTGCGCCGTTTGATGACCATCCGGCAATAACTCGCCTCTCCTTTACCACTTGGACTACTTTGTCTTTTCCTGCACTTTGTCTTCTTCCTCGTTTTGTCCCTTTCTGGCTCCTTCGCCTCTCGGGACTATCTTTTGTCGGGTTGCTGCATTCCTTGGGCTCTTCTTGCTTGCCTTGGCCATTTTCCGTTGATTTTCAAATAAGTGACACATGGCGCGTTCTGCTGTGAAACGGGCAAGACACGTGGCAACATTCGCTTGACTCATAGAAACTTTAGGCACCCTTTGAAGGTCCTGCGGAAGAGGACACGTATCGGCTTCCGTCGAGGTTTGCAGGGGACACGTAGCATGTTCCGCTGCTCCTAGAAAAGCATGTCCAATCCTTCCGCGGTTGCCACTTGGCGCTTTCCGCGCTCTGGCTTTTCCTGGTGTAAAATTGACGTTCGCGGGCCCGTCACTACGTTTGAATTTCCAATGGCTAGTTCACCGTGCTTGACTTTGACGTCCTCGGGCCCGTCACCCCTTGGACTTTCTTCGACTTTCTTGCTTCGACCTTTTCTGCGGATTTCCTTCTTTGTACCTTCCTGAAGGGGAAGTGACCCTTCGTCTTCTTGAGAAAAGTCCTTTTTCCTTGGCAAGAGCCCTCCGCAAGGGCACATACCCTTTGGGCGGGTTTCTTACTTCGGGCTGGTTGCTCCTTCGGGCTTTTTCCCCGCGGACTTTTCCCGCGGACAATTTTCCCATGGACAAAAAGTCTGCAAGAAATGTTTTTGTCGCTATGCTTTCCTTCGGAATTTTCTCGATTTTTCTTTCCATGGCGTTCTTCCAAATTTCTTCAGACTTTTTGTCTGAAGGAATTCCTTCGGACAAAAAGTCCAAAAGAATCTGTTCAATGCCTTAGTCTTTTCTTTGGGATTTTCTGCTTGCAGCCTTTTCGAATTCCTTTGGACTTTTTGTCTGAAGGAATTCCTTCAGACAAAAAGTCCGAAGGAATTATGCCTTTGCCTTTCGACTGCCTTTAACAAAATTTTGAAAGAACTTACCTTTTGCGGCTTTCTCGAAAATGACCCTTTTGAAGGGTGTTTTTGTCGACCAAGTGCCCTCCGCAAGGGCACTTGTCCTTCGGGAGGCTCTCTTGAACTTTTGCATTGAACTGCTCCTTTGAACCAAGCGTTGAACCAAGCTTTGAACCAAGCGTTGAACCAACCATTGAACCCTTTGATTGAACCAAAAGCCGTTGAACCGTTTGATGAACCGACTGAGTGAACCGAACCATTGAACCAACTGAATTGAACCAAGCCTTTGAATCGAGCCGATGAACTTTGTCGTTGAACCAAAGCGTTGAACCGGTTCAATGGTTCAACGGTTCAAAGATGCTAACTCTTTGAAAGATCATGTCGTCGAACCACTCTTCCAACCTTAAGAAAAGTGTCTTTGAACCATTTTAGCTCTCTTTCCTTATGAATTTCTTCAGACAAGAGTCCGAAGAAGCTTTGTAAGACCTTGCACTGTCTGAACTGGTTCTTCATCTGCCGAAAGACTACACCTGCAGAGTTCGTAGAAGTCCCTGTGAAGTCCGTAGAAAACCTGCAGAGTCCATAGAAATGGACCTGCAGAGTCCGTAGAAACTTCACTGCTGAGTTCGTAGAAATCCAAACTCTACAGAGTCCGTAGAAATGGACCTGCAGAGTCCATAGAAATTTGCAAGACTCGTGCAAAATCAAAAGTACTGGCTTAGAACAGCATGAAAAGAAGGGGGACCGATTTTTGGCCTGTTGGGCCAAAAATGGTCAACAGTAGGTAGGGTGTTCCAATTCGTGAGGGGCCTCCAACAGTGGGATCAAACAGATTTGAGACAGCAGAACATTCTAACACTGGCTATTGATATCTTAGCCTTCAATTATCTGTTAGACTTTGAGATGAAAGCATCTATAATAGAGCTCAGCAAAGCACATAGTAGTATGGGTAGAAGTGGACAGTAGCAGACAGAGAGTAAGTCCAAAGGAGCACAATCCAATTTAGTTTAAAAGAAGTCGACAGAGGTCAAAAGAACCACGGAGTCCCAAAGCTCTGTGAAAGGGCTTGATAGAGATATTAGCCCCAAAAAGTGGTCCAAGAGGGGACTCATTTACTGCTATATCTCCAGGCAAGATCATTATGCTTGAAATTGTCAAATGAAACAGCAACATGTGAACTCAGTAGGCGTTGATGTGTCGTAACTTGATGATTTCACAAAAGGTTGGAGTTGTCAACCTGAGTGTTTTGAGAAAGATTGAGGGGAAGAAGCCACAAAAGTCAGTGAATGGACACAAGTTGATATTTGTGGAAGCTTCTCACAGAGGGAAGATGACCACTGCAATGGTGAACTTAGGGGCCACCCACAACTGTGTCGCTTGGCAGAGCAAAGAGCCTAGGCCTCAAATTAGAAGGGTCTAAGATCTCTTTGAAAGTAATCAATTTATCAACAAAGAAAGTAGCAGGGGTAGCTCGAGGAGTTCCTTTGCAAGTTGGAGAACGGAATGCCCACACAAATTTATATGTTCTGGAGATGGACAACTTTGAGATGATACTCGGGCAAGAGTTTAAGAGATTGGTTGTAATGTCCCCAAATTGGGACAATGATGATAAAAGAGGGTTTCCCAACAAAACCCTTAATCAACTCTGAACACACTGAATTCTGAAAATTAAAATCAGCAAACCCTAGCTGAAATATAGATGCTCAAAACACCATATGTATAACAATCCCTAGGTGCCAATGATGCACAATTAATTCCAAAGTAGATAAAGCCTATAACCAGTGAATTTTTCACCCCAAATCCACAAATATGTTATGCATAAACCCTGAATTTGCTGCTGTGATAAATACCTTTGTATGTGTGAGGAAGGGTGCATGTACCTTAGGAAATACCTTTGCCAAAAATCAGATTTACCTCTTGAAAGTTCATCTGCGTTTTCTTTGTAAGATCAGCCGTCAAACCTTGCAAAAACTTCACTAAAAATATGATAAAATATAGAAATATTTCATTCTGAAATATTTCTAAGTTTAGCCCACTCAATGGCCTCCAAAAACCCTTCAAATCAATTCGCCCATGTGCAGAAAATTACTACGTTAAATAAATCAGATTTATCCTTTGAATTCGCTCACAAAAGATGTCTAGGGACCTTGAAAAATATGTTAAAAATACTCAAATAATTCTAATATTATTTGTGCATCTTTTAGGGCCTAATAGCACCCTAGAAAACTCGTAAAATTCTCTTCAAGTGAGCCATCCCACTCCTAAAATAATAGCAAAAATTTAAGATGAAACCCTAGTATTTTTCCTTTCAAATTCCTTCCAAAATCCTATGATAATTTTGCGACAAAAATAAAAAAATAGAGAACCACAAGTACCTTGCCGAATGCAGTCTAAAAACCCTCCGATATGCTCACTTCTTTCTAACTCATTCGTCCTACTCAGAAAAATAGAGAATAAATTTCAGAATATTCAACTCACCAAAAATCCTTCTGAATAGCCTCCCAATGTCTCATAGGCAAGTCGCCCAATGCAAAAAAGGTGGTATAAAATATTAGTAATAATTTATACACTGTTAGCACTCCCAAATCCATCTCAAAACTCTCGAAATCCACTCTCCAAACCGATCGCCCTAGCTAAAAAATTCCATGAAAGCGTGGACAACTCTCTTTGTCCTCCAAAGACCCAAGTGGTTCTCTGAGATCCTTAGGTAAGTTGCCACCCCTTGGGGAGGTATTCCGCAACACGAACAATCTTCCAAGATGATTTGTTCCTCTTCAAACCTGTGAAATTAACCAAAATCTTGTTTTTGATAGAAGTACCAATATTTCCTTAATGAATGTGGTGTCTAAAAACACCTTTGAATGATCCCCTTGCATGAATACATGCAATTTGAAGCTCACTTACAACCCTTGAGTAGAGTTGTCCAACTAGAGGGAATGAAGGTTTTTGTCCCCAAACCTATGACACTTCTTGAAAGTTTTTGTCTTCAAGAGGTGGAAACCAAGCTTGACATACTTGATTCAATTTTCCAAAATCAATATTCAATATAACATTTTCGAAAGAGCCTCTCTTCCTTTTTATAAGCTTCCTCCAATTGTGTCGCCCAAAATAGAGAGAAAGGGTTACTTTTCTTTTTAATAAAAAGATATACAACAAGCTTCCTTATAAAAGTACTTTTAGAATGGCCCTTAAAAAGGCCCCAAATTTGGATAATAAAGCACTTTATCAAAATAACCTTGAAGCTTACTACTGTTCTCCCTTTTTTGCTTTTATATCCTTAACCCTAGGGAACGCTCAAGCTAAGGGTCTCATCCAAGGACTAGCTCAAAAAGAGGAACATTACAGTCCTCCCTACCCAAAATTGCTTGTTATCAAGCAATTGTAGAAGCCAAGGACCTATCCCTATTTCCTTCGTAGTACATCTTTTTATTTAAATAATTTCCCATTGCAAAGAATTTCCAATTTATATTTCTTGTTTGCAAAACACTTACCTTGTGGGCTGCCCCCGTAGATTTGAGAGGTTAAATTCATCTTCCAACAGACTTTTGTAACCCCCAAAGATATGCCATGCTTGATTGTTGTGGGTATAGTCTCCCAAAGGGTATGACGTGCCTCCAAAGACAATGTTCACCAATCTGAAATTAATCATAAAAACCTCTTTATACCACATACCTTGAAAGATTAGAGTGCTTATGCACAACTTTTCTTGTGTGAGTCTTCTACCACTCCATGCATAGGAAAGATGTAGCTTTGATCAAGGAAAAATCTATGCCACTCCTCAATATGAAATTGTATCTTCTTAATGGCATTATACCAAAAGTATGCTTTCCCATATGTGTTTCCAGATTGTACCATTGGCTGTATTTTACCAAAAAAAATAAGATTTTTGGCCTTTTAAATGCTGCTGTAATTGATCATTAAAATCCGAATTCATCATGTGGCCATTTTCTGAATGTATCTTGGCAACAATTTTCCCCAAAATGGGCTGTAATATGGCCATAAATTGCCAATTTTTCCCTTCCATATGTGGCTGAACTTGCCCTTCTAACTCAGAAAATAAGAAACAAAGAATTTCAGTCTCCTTACCACCTTTTGCTAATCTTTCTTTTGGCTGCCATGTGGAATAAAAATAGGTTGTGATGCTTCCAATGTCCCATAGGTGAGTCCCTCCATGTTCATCCTTCTTTTGCAAGGAAGAGGATTTTTATTTTGTGCCCTTGGGATCCTTTGTACAGCTGCTAAACACTCTTCTTTCAATATTTATGGGATGTCCTCTTCTTCTCCATGCCTTACTATTTCCCTTTGTGCAAGAGGGAATAAGGTGCTGCCCTAAGCATGTTGTGGGTTGCCATTGGCACTCCATTCCCTTACCATCTCTTTCAAATAAATTATGAGAGTAATGACAATTTGCAATGGTTACTAATTGTTTGAGAGAAGGCTCAAAATTTGGATGAAGGGGCTGCGTTTTATGCCTAGGGGCAGCCTTCTCTTTCACTCTCTTCATGCTCATGATACATCCTCCTATCAATTTATTGGCCTTGGAGGTGGGGGCCTCTCCATCACTTAGACCATGCAAAACAACCTCTTTACCTGCTAGTTTGAATTTGAGTTCCATGGTTTGGTAATTTTGTGTATATTCCCCAAGTGA
This sequence comes from Torreya grandis, assembly GCA_037957365.1. Taxonomy (NCBI): domain Eukaryota; kingdom Viridiplantae; phylum Streptophyta; class Pinopsida; order Cupressales; family Taxaceae; genus Torreya; species Torreya grandis. The sequence goes on from JARHVA010001063.1 coordinate 2,890,339, forward strand.
ATGCAACCACTGAATACCAAGGACCATATTCGTCTCTCCTATACCCACCACATAAAAATCATCCTCAACCACATATTTTTCCAAAGTGAGGCTAAGCTTTGGAATCTTGGTTGTGCAAGGGATGGTGAATCCATCTGCTACTGTAACTCTGAAATCCTTGAACTCTACTAATTGTAATCCACAATATGTTACCAATCCCCTATCAATGAAATTGTGAGTTGCCCCACTATCAATAAGTATAGTAATAGGTGTACCTTTCAATGAGCCCTTAACTCTGAAGGGGTAGTATCTGGGAGCCCCGTAAAGTGATGCCAAAGTGCCACTCAATTCCTCCTCCCCTTTTATTTCCAAAGTATGCTCCTCATAGTTGGCTGTCCCAACTTCTTCCTCATTTTCCTCACCGAAAAGAACCTCGATGTAGTGAACCTGTCCCTTGCCATGACAATTGTGACCTTTCTCCCAAGGGTCCTTGCATGTGAAGCAAAGACCTTTCTTCCTTAGCTCATTCCTTTCATCAAAGCTACTTCGTGGTAGCTCCTACTATCCCAAACCTGGTTGGTTTGGTCCAGTCAAAGGGCCCACATGTTTGGCCTTAGGTGGCCCTGAAAAGCTACTCTTGGGCTGCCCAAAACCACCACCTCTCTGCTGCCCAGTAGGTGGGAAAAAGGTACCCTTTGGCTGTCCCAAAGGCAGAAATCTATCCCTCGGAGTAGAAGACTCCAAATCGTAGATCTTCTAAGATCAAAAGCCTTGACCAATCCCCTTAGGGAGTCAATCAAGCCCTCTATGAATAGTACCACCAATCTCCAAACTGAAATATCAATCACCATGATTGAAAGTTGCTGAAACTTTGTGACGTACTCATCCACTGAAGTCCTCTGCTTCAATTGAGCTAAATCATGAAAGTGAAGCTCAAGATCCGCTATATCGAATCTCTCAATCGCCTATTGAACTCCTCATAGGAGTGTATGTGTTGATGTCGCTGTGTGATCAAGCCATGATACCACTAATCATGGGCTGCTGCCTCTAAATGTAAAGTGGCGAATTGGATGGCCTCTCCCTCTACCATTGGCCGAAGCGAAAAGAAGGTATCCACCTATTGAATCCAAGCCTAGTTGAACTCTTCTGTGACCCATCAAAAGTAGAAAGAGATAACTTCTCCAATGCATGCTGGAGATCTCCCTAGCTGCCTCTCTGCCTATAACTGATCCTGGGTCCAACTTGTCTCCGTTTCCAAGCTGAAAACTCGAAAAATGTCATAACCCCCCTAACTGTCTCAAAATAGGTAACATATTCATCCATATCTCTCTAACTGCGTGAAGGGGTTGAATAACCCCTCCCTTGCTGATGCGGGCTCCTCTCTCTGAACAAATGTAGGTTGTGTGGGTCTACGTGTGGATGCCCCCTTCTCCAAAGGGGGTTTATGTGCACTTGGCCTCCTCCCTGAAGCACCGTTATCTCCATTGCGTGGCTTCAAGCCACCCATCTCACTAAGTGAACGAAAAAACCCGTCCATCATAGCTGTCATCTTCACCTGAGTTCGAGAATACTTCTCAAACCTCTCCTCAGCCATCTTGTCTCTCCTCTCACCCTCTGTCTCCTAGTGCTCCATGTCACTCATAACTTGGTCCTGCTTGGGTGAACCAACTGGTGGAAGCTCTACTTCCCTCCTGCTACTCCTCAAATAATACTTAGCCTCTTTGTTGCCACCCATGTATCAAAACCTCACCCCCCAAAATAGCCAAGATATGGCTCTGATACCACTGTATGTCCCCAAATTGGGACAATGATGATAAAAGAGGGTTTTGCAACAAAACTCGTAATCAACTCTTAACACTGAATTCTGAAAATTAAAACCATCAAACCCTAGTTGAAATATAGATACTCAAAACACCATATGTATAACAATCCCTAGGCGCCAACGATGCACAATTAATTCCAAAGTATATAAAGCCTATAACCACTGAATTTTCCACCTTAAATCCACAAATATGTCATGCATAAACCTTGAATTTGCTGCTGTGATAAATACCTTTGTATGTGTGAGGAAGGGTGCATGTACCTTGGAAAATACCTTTGCCAAAAATCAGATTTACCTCTTGAAAGTTCAGCTGTGTTTTCTTTGTAAGATCAGCCCTCAAACCTTGCAAAAACTTCACCAAAAATATGATAAAATATAGAAATATTTCATTTTGATATATATTTCTAAGTTTAGCCCACTCAATGGCCTCCCTTCAAAGCAATTCGCCCATGTGCAAAAAATTACTACGTTAGATAAATCAGATTTCTCCTTTGAATTCGCTCACAAAAGATGTCTAGGGACCTTGAAAAATATGCTAAAAATACTCAAATAATTCTAATATTATTTGTGCATCTTTTAAGGCCTAATAGCACTCTATAAAACTCATAAAATGCTCTTCAAGTGAATCACACTACTCCTAAAATAATAGCAGAATTTTTAGGATGAAACCCTAGTATTTTTTTTTTCAAATTCCTTCCAAAATCCTATGATAATTTTGCCACAAAAATAAAAAAATAGAAAACCACAAGTACCTTGCCGAATGGAGTCTAAAAACCCTCTGATATGCTCACTTCTTTCCAACTAATTCATCATACTCAGAAAAATAGTGAATAAATTTCAGAATATTCAACTCACTAAAAATCCTTTCAAATAGCCTCCCAATGTCTCATAGGCAAGTCGCCCAATGCAAAAAAGTTGGTATAAAATATTAGTAATATTTTATACACTGTTAGCACTCTCAAATCCATCTCAAACCCCTCAAAATCCACTCTCCAAACCAATCACCCTAGCTGGAAAATTCCATGAAAGCATGGACAACTCTTTTTGGTCTCCAAAGACCCCTCCAAGTGGTTCACCTAGCTCCTTAGGCAAGTTGCCACCCCTTCAGGAGGCATTTTGCAACATGAACAATCTCCCAAGATGGTTCGCTCCTCTTCAAACTTGTGAAATTAACCAAAATCGTGTTTTCGATAGAAGTAGCAATATTTCCTTAATGAAGGTGGTGTGTAAAAACACCTTTGAATGATCCACTTGCATGAATATATGCAATTTGAAACTCACTTACAACCCTTGAATAGAGTTGCCCAAATAGAGGGAATGGAGGTTTTCGTCCCCAAACCTATGACACTTCTTGAAGGTTTTTGTCTTCAAGAGGTGGAAACCAAGCTTGACATACTTGATTCAATTTTCCAAGATCAATATTCAACATAACATTTTTGAAAGAGCCTCTTTTCTTTTTTATAATCTTCCTCCAATTGTGGCGCTCAAAAGAGAGAGGAAGGGTTACTTTTATTTTTTAAAAAAAGATATACAAGCTTCCTTATAAAAGTACTTTTAAAATGGCCCTTAAAAAGGCCCCAAATTTGGATAATAAAGTACTTTATCAAAATAACCTTGAAGCTTACTAATGTTCCCCCTTTTTTGCCTTTAAATCCTTAGCCCAAGGGATTGCTCAAGCTCAGGGTCTCATCCAAGGACTAGCTCAAAAAATGGAACATTACATTGGCAGAGGCAACAATATTTTGTCATCTAGACTGTTTGATCATGTTGGGTTCCAAGAAGTTGTTTGTGGCAAAGTTCAAAAACTTGTACTCGGCAGCCCAAAATTTTGATTCGGACTCGAGAGTTTCACAACAATTACTTGGTGACTTTATTGCTATTTTAAAAAATATATAAATTCATAAAATAAACATAAATAACATGTAAAACATTGTTAAATGACACGAGAAATGAATATAGAGAATGTCATAAGTATATTTCTATTAATTTTTAACCAAAAAAGAGTACAAGCTACAAAGTAAAAAGTTACAAACTACAATGCTCATAGAGTCAAATGAAATATCAAATATACATTATATTTCGTCTTTAGCACCTAAAATAAGATTGATGCCGCTACCTCATGGACGTGGAAGGTAAAGATTCCTCCTCTGCAATGCTAACAATATCATCAACAAAGATATCATTTGGATGCTCACCAACCCCTCTTGATGCCTCTACTGCCCCTTATGCTATTTTTTTTGCCTCCTCCAAATTTGTGATTTGCTTCGTCATAAACACGGGCTTTGCATCATCATTAATCTAGTTTACATATGGATCGATCTCATCCAACTCAATTGCATCATAATTCTCTTGCCCCTCCACTTGTCTCATGTGAAGAAGATTGTATTGCACAAAGACAAGGTCATTGAGACGTGTTGTCAACTTGTTTCGCTTCTTTGTGTGAATGTCAAATATGATCTAATTATGTTCACACCCAGAAGAGCTAAATGGTTTACACAAAATGCAGATGGCTAGCCATTGAAGAATTGGTGTTTTTGCACCATAATCTTCTCACCACACATTTGCAAATAAGAGATTTATAATTTTGTAAGTCAACTAGGCTTGAATAAATGAAAGAAGCCTACTACTAGTATCTATAGACTAAGAGTAACGAGACTAGAAAGTAAAAAGAAATGACTCAATTTGTTTCGACCTAGTTGAAAGATGTTTCTTCTTTTAACGCATAAATTTGAAGAAAAGAGTCTCTCTGTTGCATTCTTGTAAACCTACAACTCCTCAATAACTACATCTTTAATTTCACCATCAGGGATCATCCTCTTTATGCATGTATTGAGGCTATCCATAACCTTCTCATCAGCCTTAAATGATTCAAAATAGAAAAACATAGGATTTAAGTAGTAAGTTGCTACACGAATATGTCGGTGGGGTGCCTTGTTCCATCTCCGATCAATTATGCACCAAATGAGTTCATGTTTTTTTTATATTGCCCATAATATTTGGCTATGGCCTCTTTGGCTACGTCCATGGCCTCATACAAATAATCCATTGGTTTTCTCTCCCCATCCACCAATCGTAGAACTTGAACCATAGGCTCCAACACTTAAAACAGAATAATACACAAATTTAAAATGAAAATTAATTTTTTTTTTAACAAATAAATGATAAATAAAAAAATAGTTAAGTTTAAAGTTATCTTAATGATTTTCTCCATGCACTTCGCAAACACGTCATCAAAAATGGTTTTCACGAATCATGACCTTTTCCCCTTTGGCCTTTTTAACATAGGAAAACTCTAACTACTGACAACTCACAAACATTTACTTAAGGGATATTAGTGATGCTACAATGCTATGCAATGTGATAAAGTTTGTGGCAAACCATGTGACTCTCAATTGCACAAGCTCCTTTCCATTGGTGTGCTCTCTCATCAAGCTTAGCAACCAAGTGTGATTGTAGATGAATTTGATGATATTTTTTGCTTCTTCAACTATATTTTTCATTCATGAGATATTTTTTGTCCTTGAGTAAGAGATCAATGCAATGGGCTGCTCAAGGGACCAAAAAAGTGTAGGGTACCTCTCCTCAACAAGTCTCCTACATATGTGGCCGCATTGTCTATCACAACTTGGACAACATTCTGCACACCCACTTCCATCACTAGCTCATCGAATATATCACACAAAGTGTTTGCATTTTCTACTTGGTGGGAGGCATCAATTGAATTTAAAAAGACCAGTTGCTCACTTGAAGCCACTAGAAAGTTAATCAATGTGCGATTTTTTCCATCCATCCACCCATCAGACAAAATGGTGCACCCCTTTTTTTGTCATACTTTTTTTGGTCTTTTATAATAGCTTGCATATGTTTGATGGAGTCCAACAACGAGCCACTCAAATCATGAGGAGCCTTGAACCCCTTCTCATAAACGGTTAATACAATGACCAAATTATCCCAATATGGACTTTTTGCCACATTGAAAGGAATGTTGTAGTACGAAAAGTTTGCCACAACTATCCTTGTTTCATTGTGCAATTTTTGGTTCCAAGCAATACCTTGGAGTGAAGGTTGTGACCCAAAACTATTTTAAGGAACAAAAAAAATAGTCAAACTATCTTCAATAAATGAGGCACGTCCCTAACCCCAATCCCCTGGAGTTGGGGCAATAAAAGAAGCTTCAATGTCATAATCATCTCTCACTGCTCTCCTATTCACTATGGCTGCAAGTACATCAGCTTTCCTCCCTTTTTTCTCTTTTTTTCCTCTTTTTTATCTGCATAAGGTGCAAGGCAAGTAACCATTTCTCTTTGAGCCTCAACTAGTGTTTGTGTGCACAATGCCACATCATTCCCTGGTATTTGTGCGATGTAGTATTTTAGGCAATAGACACCACTCATCTTCATCTCACAATAATTGCATATAACACAATTTTCCTCTGTCATCGTTTCACAATGCTTCAAAAAATGGTCATTAGACTTAGGCTTACGATGGGCAACTAGACCGGATTATTGATGCCATTCTTAAACAACAAGCTTAAACCTATAAAACATAAAATTTATTTTTTAAAATCTAACCCTAGCTACTAATCAAAGGAAGAAGTAGAAGATGAAATAGATATCAATGATCATGATTCATATTAGAAAGATAATGAAAAATAAAATAAATAATTTTGGTTGTATGTTGTACGTTGACACTGTGGCTATGTTTTCCTTAAGGCTTGAAAACGGAGTTTGTATTTCAAATTTGCTTACAACTGTAAGTTGCCACTGTGTGATTGTGTAACTGTATAGGGTATAGTCATTACTCACAAGTATACTTCAATGTTAGTCATTGTAATATGTATCAGTTGACAATATGTAATATGTATCAGTATTCCTTGAAGTTAAGGCAGCCTGGAAGTGACTATCAATGACTATATTAGGCTTCAATAATAACTTGCATAGATTAAAAACTCATTGTTAATACTCGTCGTAATTGTCAAGACTCAATAGATTAAAAACTCGCCATAAATCCCAAGCTGCATTGTGCCCTATATTATGAATCATAAGGAGAAAACACAGAGAAAAAGCACATAAATAATGATAAAATTGTCTTTTTTTCCCGACTTGGGCTTTTATTTCTCATTGGGCAAGTCATGGCGATAAAGTCATGATTTTCGCCGAGTAATCACTGTAATTATTCGCCAAAAATTGTCGATTTATCGCCACAAAAATTCTCGCAGTTTGTCAAAAGATATTTTGTTGCAGGGTCTAATCACGATTTCTTTTGATTTATTGGCAGTTTATGATGCATTTTTAATCTATGGTGTATGGTGAAGGTAGTGAAGAAGAGGCAATCAACAAAGGAGTGGTGTGTGCAATTTGCATTGTCACCTTGTGAGTACAAGATGGGCAAGAGGAGATGGAAAAGTCGAGTACCCTTTGTCTTAGCAGGTTGGAATGGAGAAGAGAGTGAGATAGCTCCCAAACCAGCTGCCATTGCAAGTATTGTCACTGACCATGACAATGTGCAGAGAGCCTTACTTGTGGAACTACATCCTATTGCAAATCTAGTAAATTTGAAGGCCAATGGAGACCAGGAAACCTGAAATGATAACTTGGCACAAGTTTGTGAGAAGAAGGTTTGTGGAAGACGGGCTAGAGTTGACAACCTTGTGTGCAAGCCTTAGGAGACTAAAATTTGGTAATATGTTTGAGGTGCAAAGTTACGCACCCAATCTTATCATTGGTGGTTTTCCCATGAAAGAGGGCCACCCCACCCTTGAGTTAGTGAAGCAGTGTTGCAAGGAGCACGAAATGGAGATGTCAGCCATAGTGAATCGTCAAAGGATAGAGGAAGACTATTTATTTGGGGCACCATTTGTGAAGCAAACAAACATCTCATCCACCAACTTAATGACTCGTTTTAAGCTTACCCCTAAGCAGGCAAGAGTTCCTAGATGAGAGTGACATCGATGGTTCATACGTACTAGGTACGAAGGTCACAACACAAGTACTCAACAAGAAGCTCCAACTACGAGCTGAAGAAGCAAGCTTGGATTCAAAACATAGGGAAAGCTGTGCGATAACACTTTCAGAAGTGAGGTGCAATCAAGTTCGTGGACAAAAGTAGGATCCATAGGCAAATAAGTTGAAGCGTTTCCAGATAGAAAAAATCCGGTTAACCAGCATCAGTAAGATGGTGCTTACCCAAGATCGGGTAGATGTTTTGAGGTGGACGAACCAAATAAAGGAGTTAGTGCAAGAGTAACATGATTTTGTGAATAAGACACCCAACACAAAAGAGAACTTTCACGTTGTTGGAAGGATGATCACAACCTATTCCATTATCAATGAGATTGTGGGACGGCTTGTCAGGCAACACAGTGTTTGTTGACAAGTTCTTCGAATGTGTCAATTTTGATACATGTAAGGCTTGGGACATGAAAATTAGAGCAAAGGATGCACCAAAATATTTCAATAACCATGTAGCGAAATGCAGGTGTGGTTTGTGGAGCATCGTGAGAGATGCTCACTTGAGAAGTAGATAGAGGGTTGAGTTGGTGAACATTGGTCAGTTTAGGTGCAACACACAGAAGGCCTCACCATTTCATTGTGCAACAAAACAACATTCGTTGTCACAGCAGCGTTCAATGTGGAGTGATCTTGGGACCAAATCAACAACCACCAAGTATAGGAAAAAAATGCAAGCCTAGGAGTTCTATGAGAATAATTCCTAGCCCGAATTCTAAATTTGGAAAAAGGAGTTCCCCGTGCAGGCAAAGACTACATCGACGCTGAGGGCATCGCCAATTTTAAGTGGGGGAGAATGTAGGGGCAAGAAGAGTACCCCAATCGCCTCATGCAATCCTAAGCCTTCCAATGCAAGTTAGCATTTTTTCAACAGTTATATATGCGAGTCTTTAAAGTTGTGAGCGATCATGGGCGAACTAAGATTTATTTGCAATCCAATTTGAGAGGGAATTTGTGTTCAATATAATTTGAGTTGTAAACCCAAATTGGTTGATCCATGTTGAGAGATATGAGCTTGGCAGATTGTGGTGCGAGAACAAAGTTTGCGAAGGTGGTGATTGCATCCATGTTGACATGAAGTGAAGGTTTTGAGGAGTGGACTTGTCTAAGAAGCATCGATCTGAATTATCTGTTTTGTGCTCAGTTGGGTGCATTGGAAATTGGGGCCATGCCAACTTGTACTTTGAACTCAACCCAAACATGTACTTGGCTTGAATACTCGAGTGAGTTGGGAACCCGGTCGTGTTGCCATCCAAGTTGATCTAGTGATCAGAGTAGATAGTGTATCCGTATTGTGGTGGTTAGCTAACTTGCTTGTGGGTGCGAGATAGCAGAAATCAATTTGGAACATAAGCATCTATGGGAGTGATATCTGAGAGACAGGTTTGCAAATATCTTGTTCAGGGGTGTGACAACCAAGAGACAAGTGTGGTGTGGATTTGTGCTTCAGTTGGGTTTGAGAGTTGCAAGCATTGGATCTTGTTTGACTTGTCATCTGTGAGATGGCCATGGGTCCCAAGTTCACTTGGCAATGCAAAGGGAGTTGTTAAGGGAGGACACTTTCATCTTGGAAGCAGTGAGATGTGATCAGGGTGGTTTGGAAGCAACATGAAGGTTCACAGAGTCAAGAGGGAAGCTTATGGGAATTGTTGGCTTTGTATGCTACCAATTCGAGCAATGAACTGAAGAGTTGTTGTAAACCAAGGGTGAAGGGGAGTCTCTATAAATAACTGTCTAAGCACTTTCAACATATCCCGACTCGGCTCCCTAGGATGTGTATATTGGCTTGTGAAGCCTTGTCTATGTTGTAATTACCCAAACGAGAGGTCCTTTGTAATCAATATAAAGAATGCACATTTCTCCCCAAGTTCATGTGTTACATTGTGTGTGAATGCCTTATTGCTTTCCAAATGTGATGTATGTATTCAGCTATGTAAACTTTGTGCAGGTATAGTAAGGCATAGCTTGGGTTTTCTTTAGTACCCTTCTCCTCCTAGGCGGGTTCAGTAAAGAAGTGACTTGGTGCCTCAAAACATAAGCAAAATTGTTGACCCTGTGACATGCAGTTGTGGAATGAGATGTAGAAATATATTGGCAATCTACACTTTTGTAAACCATTTTGTTGGGAAGGTACTTGACTTGCATTGATGATCTGAAAGAGGGATCTCTTGTTGTCTTTGTTTGACCCTGACATCGATTATTTGATTCAAGTTTCTTGGTGTGTTGTAGTCAGGATTGATCTTTGCATGCTAAAGTGTCTCTGCAACATCTGAAGTGTCCAGTAAAGATGGAAAATAGTGGCGCAAGAGTTTTGCATTGAAGACTGGATGTAAACCAAGGTAGGAAGGAATATTGAGCTCGAAACCGTTATCTCCTACTTGCTTGGTAATGGTGTAGGGCCTATACTAAAGTGGGTGAATCTTGTGGTGAGGTCCTATCAATCTTTCCTTCTGCAAATGAAGCCATACCTGAAAGGTGTGCGGTGTTCGGTATTCATCGTGGCTCTACTTGTACACATAGCATTCATCTTTTGCACAATCGTCTACACTTGTTGATGAATGTGTTCAATGAACTTAACAGCTTTGTCAACTTCATTTTTGAGTTAAAGGAGTTACTATTGTTGACGGTGGTGTAGGATAAGCTACATCAATGGGTGCAAAACATGGGAAACCCAAAGAGACCTAAAAAGGGTTGTGTGCAATAGAGTTGTGTAGAGCTCTATTGTAGTTGTGCTTAATAAAAGGAAGACTTTCATCCCATGTGCATTGCTTCTTTGAATCATACATTCTTAGAAGATACACAATCATATCATTTACCACTTTTGTCTACCCATCAATCTAAGGATGAAATGTTGTAGACTTGTTCAACTTTGTGTCCAACATAAACCAAAGTGCTTTCCAGAAATTGCTCAAGAATCTTGTATCCCTATTAGAAATGATAGTTTCTGGTAATCCAGAGAGGATCCAGACATGCTGAAAATATAGTTGATTTATTTCTAGAGCTTAGATTGAGTTCTTACAAGGTGTGAGAATTGCCATCTTTGAGAATGTATTAACTAATGCATAAACACAATCATTGCTATGCTTGATGGTAGGGTATCCTAAAAGGAAGTCCATGGAAATGGATTCCCACGATTTCAATGGAACCGACAGAGGTGGGTACATACCTTGCTTCTTGTTGATCAGTTTGGAAATTGCACAAGCAGTACATGACTAAGTATTTGGCAACATCTGACCTAAGGTGTGGCCAAAAGAAATACTTTTGCAATACCAAAAGGGTCTTTTCAACTCCAAAGTGTCTTGCAACCTTGCTGAAAGGAGCCTCCCATATTATTTTTTCTTTCTGCATTGTGTGACACACACCAGTGCCCAAGATGATAGAGAATTCAATCCTACAAGAATAAATTTGGAACTTACCTAAGCAAAGTTTGATAGATTTCTGCAAAGTCTACGTTAGATGAATACAATTCTGACCAAGTGTTAGTCTCATTCCCACATGTGTCAAGCATAGTGAAGAGAGCTTGAGTGGAGGCTGACTCAAACAATTTGCTACTGGTTTAGAACTTCCCTTCTAATGCTTGATGTCCAAATCGAATGGTTGAAGAGAAGTAGATCATTTCTGATGCCATTTTTGCTGCAACGTGTTTTGTGTCTACAAAAATTAAAGTGGCTTGCGATCTATGTGGATCACAGTCTTCTTTCCCAATATGTGATGCTTCCAATGTTGACATGCTTGGACAATGGCACAAAACTCATGGTCTATGTGGGATATTTCCTTATCAGAGCAATGAATGTTTCACTATGATAAGCGATTGAGTGACCATGTTGAGTGAGGACTGCTCCAAGTGCATATTTATACGCATCAATCTCTTTCTTGAATGGTTGCTAAAGATCTAGTAACATGAGTACTAGCTTGGAACAAAGTCTGTATTTCAATTCTTCAAATGATTGTTGTTGTACCGCTGACTGGGTGAAGTTTTCTTTGGCGCCACCTTTGGTAACTTGATTTAGAGGCCAAGTTGCATGAGAAAACCAAATACAATTTTTCTTTAGAAACTTGCTAGTCCCAAGAAGCTATAAAGTTTTATGAGATGCTTTGCTGTAGGCCATTTCTGCATGATGTGGATCTTGGTTAGGTCCAGCTGAGCTCCTTGTGCATCTACAATGTATCCCATATACTATATGTCCTGCATAGAAGATAAACATTTCTCCATGTTAACATATAGCTTGTGCTGTGGCATAGTGTGAAACACTTGTTGAATATGGCACAAATGTTCAACACATTTTTTGTTGATGATTAGGATGTCATCAAGGTAGGCTACAACAAATGAAGTAGTGAATGGCCAAGGGATGTCGTTCATCATCCACATGAATGTCACAGGTGCATTAGTTAAGTCGAAGGGCATAACCAACCAATCAAACAATCATTCCTTGGCTTTGAAGGTTGTCTTCCAGATGTCTATAGATTTAGTAGGAATTTAATAATACTTAGACCTAAGATCGATTTGGGTGAAGAATTTGGCATTGCAGAGTTGGTCCAAAAGGTCCTCTATCTTTGGAAGAGGGTAGTGGTTCTTCACAATGATCTTGTTGAGAGTTTTGTAATCGACGCACAACCACTATGTACCATCCTTCTTTGGTGCGAGCACAATGGGGTGGCCACAAGGTGATGAGCTAGGCTTTATGTGTCCTTTATCCACTAGTTCATGGATTTACCACTTGATCTCTTCATTCTCCAAAAATGATTTGTGTTATAAAGATGCATCAGGTAGAGGAAGTCCTTGGATCAAATCAATAATATGCTTTATTATGTAATTTATAGGCACTTCTTTAGGTGACTGAAATATATCCTTGTATTCTTCCAGCATGGTGTCTAGCTATGTGTTTGTTGAAGGAGTTGTGGTATGAGTTTGTGCCACAAGGACATTTTTACATTTAGGTATCACCATTTGGAGTACAAACTTCTTACTAGAATTGCCTAGCTTCTTGCACTGCTTGGCACTAGTGAAAGCTTAGGAAATACTTTCGGTATGCAGTATCTCATATCACCAACATTTATGACAACATTTCTAGGTTTTGCTTCATAGATTTGATGTCGATGGTAAAGATGTGGGTCCCCAAGTAAAACATCACATACATCTTATAGTGCGACATCAAAAAGAATTACATCTTGAAAAGGCTTGATTTTGTACAATAGGTAACATTGTTGAGTGATGCATTTCTCAAAACCTGAATTGAACCATCCAATGGAGTATGGTTGTGGGTGAGACGTTAATGACAAGTTGAATCTACGAATCATTCAAGTAAAATCATATTCTTATGACTTTTGTTGTCAACGATGAAGGGTATTGGTTGACCATTGATCCACATTTGAGAATGGAACAATCTTTTTGCTTCCTTTGAATACATGATTTGCATACCTTTGTCCAGTGCTGCAGTGTTAGTACTTGCTACCTCTAGTTGTGCAAGTAGAGTTTTCTTAGTGCAACACTCCTCATTGAAATGACTATTGGAGTTATGAATAGAACACCACTTGCCGGACTTGTACTACTTATTCTGATCATTTGACGATGTGTTCTTTTGAGGATGGTGTGAAGATCCATTCCCTTGTTTAGGATTTTGTTTGATTCCTAACTTGGAATTCTTAGACCGCACTTTGTCTTGAGACTTGTAATCTTCTTTCGTAGAGTTTTGATTCGAAATTGTGAGCAAATATGTAGGCTTCTCCAAGAGAGAATATTTCGAGGAAATCCATATTAGATGGAAAATTTGATCTCAAGTTTGACTTATACTTCAAAAAGAGATTTTGTTCAGTTTCTTGAACATTCAATTTGGAAACTGAAGTATGAAAGATGTTTGTGTACTCTTGAACAAATTGATCACGGCCTTGGCACAACTTTGAGAACTTGATGTACTTATCATCATAGTTTCCAATAGGGTATGCTTTGAGTGCTTATACAAAACCATTCCAGGTATCTACAGAGGAGTCTAAGTTGCCATCTTCATGTGTAGTGCAGTAGTTATCCCACCATTTCTTTACGGATAGAGAAACTTTCAGAAAAGAAGAGGTAATATTTTCTTTGTCAGAGAAATGATTTATTGTGTAATAGTAAAATATTAGATTTGATCGTTTATCCAAGGCATCTAAATCTAATTTAGCTTCAAACATAGGGATGTCTAGATTGACTTGCACCTTGTATGGTGTGTGACAACCAAAAGGTTGTTGTGAAGGAGACAGGTTAATAGGAATGTGCATGATAAGTTGAGAGAAATGATCGACGATTCCCACTCTTTCACGTGCATGACATTCTTCCAAATACTCATGTTTCCTTTGCAAAGCATCATCTATCATTTTCTGAAACATTTCTTAAGTCAACATCTTTAAAGGTATTCTTTTTGTCATCTGAGGACGTGAAGAAAGGTATAATGAAGGGTCGCGATTTTCCAGACCTAACTTCTTGTATTCAGACCTTGTATGAGTGGGCATACAAACAAATAAAGATTCATATGGACTTCAATACCACTAGATATGATATGAAGAGTGTATGCTTTGATACTACTTATTTGGTTCCAAGGAGGAGACCTAGTGAACAACTACTCTTTTAAACGAGTTATTGCAAAAATGTATATGCAATAATATGGAGGCCGAATGATATATTAGAGTGCAATGAGACAAAGGAAAGAGAGAAGAAGAACAATGGACACCAAATTAGCACTGTATGTTGCAAAGTTATATTATGCAATAATTGTGTACAAGATCTGAGAGATCAGATGTGTTGTGATGTCTAACACTATTGTACTTCCTAGTCTATCTTTACTGTCTATAAAGAGTAGAATAATGCATTGATATACAAGTGTATAAGACAGATTGTTGGTTGAACTGTTACAAGAGTTAGTAATAACCACATTGTAACTATAATTAATCATTGTTTTGTCGTCTTCTGGTAATGCCAGTGTCGAGCTATGCGGAGCAGTATTGACACTGTCAGAGCTGTGTGGCATCAACAAAGAGGAATTAGGACTTTGTGGTATGACTACGTGGACTTGGGATGATCCTGAAGTTGTTGGTGAAGTTGGCTCATGACACAATGTACCATTGAGATAGCACGAGCCGTTCAAAAGTTCAGATCCTCTTGGATCAACTAAATACCCAAGTGAGTCTAATGAGGCGCATAGGATTCATTACCGGATAACTAAGGAGGCTGGTCCTGGTTATGCACCTCTGTTCCAGGCCATTAACAAGTTGGATACTATCATTAATGTTCTGTCAATAAAATTTGAGAATCATGACTCCCAGACTCCTCTGCCTGGTGAGTGTATTGTGCAACTAAATGCCTATGTCAAGAAGCAAGAAGAGCACATACAACAACTGATACACAATAAGGAATGCCAACAACTTTGCTTGCAAAATGTTGAACAGATGTTTGACCCTGTAAAACACCTTCTTCAAGGAGTCATAAATGAACTAACTGTCCAAAATTGGCCACACAAATGATCCATCTCCCAGGCTACTGATTAGACTGTACCAACCTATTGTCCACAATCCTCAATGTCAGCTGCTCCCCAATGGAGATGGGAGAGGGACATGAACCCAAATTGAAGCGCCCTGTTGATGGAGCAAAGTAAAATGACAAAAGCTTTTTATCAGGGTGATTGAAAGAATGCAGATTTGTGGGGCCTCAATTTTTCTGCTAAAATGATATACAGTATGATATCATACATATGTATAGTTCCTATGTTCTAGTCTTTTCTGTACTGTTAGTTGATTGCATGGTTATGAGAGTCGGCTATTCCAGGTGAGGGCTCGCTGATCTGGATCTAAGGCACCCTTGGCGAGTCTGCAGTTAAGGTTTGCAGGCTCAGCGAGCCTGCCTTCGAGTCTAGACTTGTGAGTCCTGAGGGAAAACTGCCTGAGTCTGTAATTTGTTTTATCAATTTAACTTTTTCCAACCTCTTTTTTTTCAAATTTGTTTTTCAGTACAGGTCTTAAATTGTAAAATATATGTAGGATACTTACATGAGGGTTGTGTGTAGTAAGAAAATTGTATATTTCCTTCTTCAATTGACTCTCTCTACAGGGTGTTTAGAGATTGATATAGGAAATGGATAGCATTGTAGAGTTGAGGTGCTCACAACTCCAACTACCATATCTCCTTATCTGCATTGCAAACTTGACACCCATTGCCTTCCATTAGATCCCATCTCAATTGTATTTTTTTGTCACACAATTTCAGTGCATTTTGTAAGCCTTTGAAAGGTGTATCAACTGTTTAGGAATTTACAAAAAAACCCATTTGCCTTTGGTCAATTTACTTACATCTACTGAAGATCAGATGCCATGCGCCTTGTTATGATACAAACCTGTCTCGAATTTAGCTCTGCAAGGCTGAATACAAATAAAACACAAACAAAGCTTACGTGGTAAAGGGTGTCATTAGTTTTTTAAAAAGTGGGAAATACCCTTTATATTCTGCAATCATTGCTTTCCATTAAAAAGAAAGGTCTCAAGTCAAAAAAGAAAAATAGGAGAAGATAAACATAAAATGGCTACCTAGGCCTTCAAAAATCCAAATGAACTTTTCAACACTCATTTTACTTGCCCATTTCACCTTTCTACTCTCAATCACTCTCATTCTAATTTTTCATTTTTGCTTGAAAGTTGAAGGAGCTGATCGTTTGGTGCAAGGGTTGGATACACTATTTTTCTTACTTCTTGGTGTATAAGTGTGTATGCTAGATGTAATTGATTGGTTTTGAGTGTATTTGAAGCTGATTCGATATTGAATGTATATTAATAGCTGTTTTCCCCTAGAATTCACATTTTTTATGATTTTTTAAAGTTGCTGAGTTTTTCCAATGTTTTTCACCGAGCCCACGTCCAAGTAAAAAATCGGCTTCTTGAGTTTTTGCGAGTCCAATTGTGGTGGCTATTGTTGATTGTTTAGAGTTCAGATCTTTTAGTCCTGACTCCTTATGGTAGTAACTGCAGTCCTCGATATTATTAAGTTATGAACAATATTGTGGTCATTTTGATTTGGAGTGTATGGTTCCATTTCAACTACAAAAACAACCATCCCCAAATGTACATAGTAGTGATGCCCTTATTTAGTCTTGGGTGATATTTTGTTCTTTGGGCTTAATTGTAATATCAAAGGCTTTGGGAATTGAACAGGTCATATGTCATGTCCCCTCTCTAGTGCGACTCGACATTTTACGTGGATTTGCCTATTCCTGACTCTCGTAGGCAGATGAAGGTGGTAAGAGGGTCATGTGGCGATTCGATGGCTCACAATGCTCCGGGAGATAGTTTATTTTAATATGTAGGCCAAATTATTATACTTTAATTTTAAAATGCACTTTTATTTTTATTTTTATAAAAATTACTTTTTGTTTAAAAAGGTATAACAGGGTTTGTATGATGTATTACGAAAACTCTTGGAAGTTCTGAAAAGTGCATAAATAGACCCTGTGGGCTAGTATTTGGCATCTAGTTCATTTTATTGATCATTGCATCTTCTCGAGCATTTGGAGACTTCAGAGTCTGCATATTCTCAGATTAATCCTTGAGAACGATACCTCTCAAGCGATTTGCATAACTGAGGAAGTGAGAGATCTTCCGAAGGGTTGCACATTGGAGATAGTATCCAGCTATATCATGCTAAGCATTCAGGTTCGATTTTACCAGTTTGAATCCATTGGTGGGGCGAATATATCATCAGCGTATTGACAGACACCACATTCTTGCTACATTCCGTACAGGTACAGCCTGTACCTGCAAGTCCGTACGAGCAACAAACATTCCCAGCGACTTCAGCAAGTGTACGGCGCGCTGGTCAAAAAGGGGGCGATTTAATTTCTAAAATTCTTGTAGAAGGCGTCCGCTGAGCGGCAATATCTCAAGACCCAGGCGCACAGTTTTTGAAGACCAGGAAATATATTCTGCACCAGTCCGTACCGTACGGACTGTACCCGTATGGCGCTGTACGGACTGTATCCGTATGGCGCTATACGGACTGTACCCGTGCTATACTTTCTGCACAGCGACTGGATAGTTTTGGGCAGCGAACAGATCAGGTTTTACAACAATAAAACAGGTTCTTAATTTTCTGGGTTATGCATTCAGAGTTTTGGCATACTTATTTTGCTCAATTATAAGGCTGAAAATAGCCATAAATAATTTTATAAAGACTAATTTATTTCCAAAATTCCATAATTTCTATTACTTTAAGTCAAATAGACTGGTTACAAACTGTTTGACGAAATTACAGTGCAATATTCTATGACATGTTTGACAAAATTCTTAATGCAATATAATTTTTGATATTCCTCAAAGTGTTTGACGAAATTCCATAGTGTAATATCAGTATTTTAGTGATCCTATTAGTAAGGGTCATTACAGTGGTATCAGAGCCTTCACCCTGCCATCCTGTGGTCCGCTAAACAGCAGATGAGCGAGAGAGAACTCAGATTTTATATCCGGGAGCAGCGGAGGCAACCTCATCATGATCCTCAGATAATAGAAAATACATTGCCAGAAGCGTTGAGGGACACCGGCAAATCAATTCAGACTATGACAGAAGAAGACAGAGATACAAGTGCTAAAAGAAAATTTGACAACATGCTTGATATGATGTCACGCTTATTGGTAAGAATGGACCAGCAAACCATTCCAGATCAAGGTCATCAGCACACAACTGAGCATAGTGGAGTCAATGAGGAAAGGTCCATACAGCATGCTAGAAACACTAGAGGATCAGCCTCTAGACCTCTTTTTCCCACCTTCACACCCAGGGAAGAACAGTTACATGTTGCTCCAGCTACTCCGTTTGGCGAGGAGGCTAGACAGGCCTACTTGGAGTATACCACTCTCCCTCCTGATATGCGACAAATATGGACCTTTGACCAGTTCATGAATCAGAAGAATAAGAGAGGAGGAAGAAATGATCACCATGCGCTAAGGAACGATTATCGACAAGCACTTGGTAAGATTTCCATGCCTAACTATGATGGAAGTAACAGGTGTACAGCTAGGTCTTGGATTCAAAAACTAGATAATTATCTTTCTCTAAGACCAATGCCTGAGGAGGATGCTATAAGATTTGCTACATTGCACCTTGAAGGAGATGCTCACGAATGGTGGTACCATGGGTTGGTCACTTTGGGACACAACCACATCACTACCTATGAGGAATTTACCAACAGATTGATCGAAAGGTTCGATGTCAAAGACCTTGAGGTAAGTTTCCGTGAACTAGCACAATTAAAACAGCATGGTTCACTTGATAATTATATTAATGACTTCCAAAAATTAGCGGCAATGGTACCTAATATCTCAGAACGTAGGATAGTCATGCTATTTACAGAAGGGTTGACTGAACCACTCAAAGGGTGGGTCAAGGCCTTTAATCCTCTCACATTCCAGGAAGCCATAAAGAAAAGCCGAAGTATGGAACTTGCAGCACCAGCAAACAAGTTCGGCCCTAAAAGCACTTCAGCATACAGAGATAATAGAGGAGTTAGTAAAGGTAAAGATGACGCAAAGGGTAAGTCAACCACATCATTGGATAAGGAAACTCTTAATGACCTATGTAAGAAAAAGTTGTGTTTTTACTGTAAAGGTCCTTATGAGTTTGGACATGATTGTCCTATGAGGCCTAAGGGGAAGGCCAACAGAATGATGTGGGTTTATTATGAAGATTCAGACTCAGACACTTCAGAGTACCATGATCCTGATGGTACGGAGCAGGAACAGAAGGAAGACAATTTGGAACTAAAAGAGGGGGCAGAATTGCATTCACAAGAAGCACGCCTATCGAGCATTCAGAGAGAAGGGTCTTTCAGACTTAGAGGTGTTTTGGCCGGTCAAAAGGTGGTTACGCTCTTGGATACTAGTGCCACGCACAATTTCATTGATACACGCTTTGTAGAAAGGCGTGGGCTTACCACTGAGGAGTTTGATGGGCTTAGAGTCAAGGTGGCGGATGGATTTATCTTGAGATGTAATAAAATGGTACGTGATCTACCCCTACGCTTAAACAATTATGAGTTCAAAGCAGACTACCATGTGGTCAACATGGGTGATATGGACATAGTACTGGGAATGCAGTGGCTGCATTCGTTGGAGGAAATCACTTTAAGACTTAAGGATATGGAGATATGATTTGAGGTCGATGGCAGAACTCATGTGTTGAAGGCTCTTCGTGATGATGATTTTAAGACTATTTCACTTAGGAGAATGGAGAGGCTAGCTAGGCATAATGACATAGAGTGGGCAGCTATGTGTACCTTGATGCCTACACAGGAGGACCAGCACAAGACTGAATATCATCCTGATATTCAAAGGTTGAGAAGTACTTATAAAAAGGTATTCAGCAAGATTCCACCAGGCAGACCACCGGATAGAGGCATTGATCATATCATTGAATTAGAAGAAGGCGCTAAGCCTATCATGATCACACCATACCGACATCCGAAGCGGCTCAAGGATGAGATCAAACGGACCATTAAGGAGTTGCTGGCCATGGGGCACATCGACCAAGTAAGTCACCTTTTGCATCTTCTATTGTTTTAGTTAAAAAGAAAGATGGCACTCTCCGGATGTGTATTGACTACAGAATGTTAAATAAAAGAACTATTAAGAATAGGTATCCTATCCCACGCATTGATGAGTTGATAGATGAATTGCATGGGGCTTGTTACTTTTCAAAAATTGACTTAAGATCAGATCAGGGTGAGGGAACAAGACATTGAGAAAACCGCTTTCAGATGTCATTGTGGGCATTTTGAGTTTATAGTTATGCCTTTTGGTTTGACCAATGCACTTGCCACTTTCCAATCCACGATGAACAAGGTTTTTCATCACCAATTAAGAAAATTTGTACTAGTGTTCTTTGATGACATTTTAGTATACAGTAGGTCATGGCAAGAACATCTTGAGCATTTAGAGACAGTGTTGGGCATTCTGCAGAAGGAATCCTTGTATGCCAAGGAATCCAAATGTGATCTGGGCATGACTGAACTTTTATATTTAGGACATATCATCAGTGCGGATGGAGTTCAGATGGATCCTGAAAAGATCCGTGCTATTGTTGATTGGCCACCACCAAAGAACCCTACACAGTTGAGGGGGTTCCTTGGGTTATGTGGGTTTTATCGCAGGTTTGTCAATGGCTATTCACGACTGGCCGCACCCATGACAGATTTGTTGAAGAAGGGGGCATTCGTGTGGACTCAGGAGACATATGAGTGTTTTATGAGATTTAAGGAGATAATGACTACATTCCCTGTTTTAGCATTACCTGATTTTTCGAAGCCATTTGAGCTTCAATGTGATGCATCTGGAGAAGGAGTGGGTGTTGTACTCATGCAGGATAAGCACCCAATTGCTTATGAGAGCAGGAAATTTAGAGGACTTGAGAGGTCATTTAGCATCTATGATAAGGAGATGTTAGCCATCATGCATGCTTTGGCTAAATTTAGACAATACTTGGTGGGTAGCAGATTTTGTATTAAAACGGATCATAACAGTCTAAGACACTTTTTGGGACAGCGAGATTTGAATGATCGCCAACAAAAATGGGTAAGTTGCAGGCGTATGACTTTGACATCACATATGTCAAGGGTACTCAAAATGTTGTCGCAGATGCTCTCTCTCGCCGGCCACATCTCACGTCTATAATTCAGATATCAGAGAGTTGGCGACATTTGATTATAGCAGAATATGCTAGGGACACATGGGCCTCGAATATAATGGAAGGGACAGCAGTAGATACTAGGTATACGCTTGTAAATGATCTAATTATTTACAAAAACAGAATCTATTTGGTCCCAGGATCTAAGGTTAAGAAGCTGATCTTGCAAACGCTTCATGATTCACCCACAGTCAGCCATCCTGGATACTTCAAGACCTACAAGACAGTTCGGGAAAGGTTCACTTGGAAAGGGCTTAAGGCTGATGTTCTACAGTATGATCGGGAGTGTCTTGTTTGCCAGCAAAACAAACAAGAACACACATATCCAGCAGGACTCCTACAACCACTTCCTATTCCTGACAAGAAGTGGGAGTGTATTTCCATGGACTTTATCACCGGTTTGCCCAAGGCACAGGGGCGAGATTGTATTTATGTGGTGGTAGATAGGCTAACAAAGTATGCCCATTTCTTCCCTATTACTACCACATACTCAGCAGTTCAGGTAGTAGAGGTCTTCTTCCAGGAGATTTTTAGATTGCATGGATTGCCTCGTAACATTGTGAGCGACAGAGACAGCCGCTTCATGAGCCACTTCTGGCAGGAGGTATTTCGGTTATGTGGTACTGAGCTTACACTCAGCACCAGCTATCATCCCCAAACCGATGGTCAAACAGAAATAGTAAACCAGTGGGTAGAGGGGTATTGAGAAATTATGTGGCAGCTCAGCAACGGGCTTGGGTCAGATGGATTTATATCTGCGAATATTGTTATAACACTGCCTACCACATGACTATAAGGATGACTCCCTTCATGGCCCTTTACGGTTATGAAGCACCTAGTTTTCTAGACTTAGTGTTGGGTGACAGTCGCGTACCTACTGCAGGTGAGTTAATACAAGAAAGTAAAGATATAATTGCTACTCTCAGGGATAATATTGCAAGAGCTCAGAACCAACAGAAACAATATGCTGATCAAAAGAGGACTATGCGTAGTTTTGAAGTGGGCAATATGGTATATCTCTTGTTGCAGCCATACAGGCAGTCCACTCTCAAGAAGAGTGGCGTAGAAAAACTCAAGCCACGATACTATGGACCGTTCGAGATTGTCAGAAAAATTGGTGAGGTGGCTTATGAATTGAAACTTCCCTCAGATAGCCGAGTGCACAATGTATTCCATGTATCACGCCTCAAGAAGGCGTTGGGTTAGAGTGTGGTACCTTCGGTGGTATTACCTCCCTTGGATGATGAAGGGAAATTGATTTTGATTCCAGAGTCCATTTTGAACAGCAGAGAAAAGTGGCTTCGCAGGCAGGTGATTAGAGAATACTTGATTAAGTGGAAGGATCTACCCATTGAGGACGCTACTTGGGAAGGTGAAGTCATTCTGCAACATCCGGCATTGAGATTGCTTAAGGTCAAGCAATTTCAGGAGGGGCGGACTGTCATGTCCCCTCTCTAGTGCGACTCGACATTTTACGTGGATTTGCCTATTCCTGACTCTCGTAGGCAGATGAAGGTGGTAAGAGGGTCATGTGGCGATTCGATGGCTCACAATGCTCCGGGAGATAGTTTATTTTAATATGGAGGCCAAATTATTATACTTTAATTTTAAAATGCACTTTTATTTTTATTTTTATAAAAATTACTTTTTGTTTAAAAAGGTATAACAGGGTTTGTATGATGTATTACGGAAACTCTTGGAAGTTCCGAAAAGTGCATAAATAGACCCTATGGGTCTAGTATTTGGCATCCAGTTCATTTTATTGATCATTGCATCTTCTCGAGCATTTGGAGACTTCAGAGTCTGCATATTCTCAAATTAATCCTTGAGAACGATACCTTTCAAGCGATTTGCATAACTGAGGAAGTGAGAGATCTTCTTAAGGGTTGCACATTGGAGATAGTATCCAGCTATTTCATGCTAAGCATTCAGGTTCGATTTTCCCAGTTTGAATCCATTGGTGGGGCGAATATATCATCAGCTTATTGACAGGCACCACATTCTTGCTACATTCCGTACATGAACGCCCTGTACCTACAAGTCCGTACGAGCAACAAACATTCCCAGCGACTTCAGCAAGTGTACGGCGCATTGGTCAAAAAGGGGGCGATTTAATTTCTAAAATTCTTGTAGAAGGTGTCAGCTGAGCGGCAATATCTCAAGACCCAGGCGCGCAGTTTTTGAAGACCAGGAAATATATTCCGTACAGTCCGTACTGTACGGACTGTATCCGTACGACGTCGTACGGACTGTACCCACGCTACACTTTCTGCACAGTGACTGGACAGTTTTGGGCAGCGAACAGATCAGGTTTTACAACAATAAAACAGGTTCTTAATTTTCTGGGTTATGCATTCAGGTTTTTGACATACTTATTTTGCTCAATTGTAAGGCTGAAAATAGCCATAAATAATTTTATAAAGACTGTAATTTATTTCCAGAATTCCATAATTTCTATTACTTTAAGTCAAATAGACTGGTTACAAACTTTTTGACAAAATTACAGTGCAATATTCTATGACATGTTTGACAAAATTCTTAATGCAATATAATTTCTGATATTCCTCAAAGTGTTTGACGAAATTCCATAGTGTAATATCAGTATTTTAGTGATCCTATTAGTAAGGGTCATTACATCATATAGTTGTTTTTGTAAATAATCTGTTCTTGATGTAATTACTTCTCTTTTATGTTAATACAAATCCTTTGAATTTTGTCAAAAAAACTATCATTATGATTTGTTTTGCCTGATTTTTCTCTTATGTAGGAACATCTACATTTGGGAAAAAGTCTTCATCTGGAGGATTTGGATCACCAACCCCTACTCAATCAAGTTCTTCTAGAAGCACTTTTGGTCAGACAGAACCTGCTTTTGGTGTATTTACTCAACCTGCTTTTGGTGCAGCTAGTACATCTGCATTTGGTTCCATTTCAACACCAGCATTTGGTTCCACTTTGACACCAGCATTTGGTACCACGACCACATCATTGGGTCTAACAAATCTGCCAACATTTGGTGCTCCTAGTACTTCAGCTACCAAGGCTTCAATTATTAGCACACCTTCTTTTGGTCTATCTGCCACTGCTTTTGGAGAAACCTCAGCTACAACAATTGGCAACAGTCCTCCTAGGAGTACTTCATGTCAGGCAGAACTTGCTTTTAGAACTCAGCCTTTTGGTGTAGCTGTTCAACCTGCTTTTAGTGCAACTAGTTTACCAGCAAATAGTTCCACATTTATACCAGCATTTGGTACCCCGACCACATCATTTGGTGCAAAAAATGTGCCAGCATTTGGTGCTCCCAGTACTTTAGCTAGTGAGGCCTTTCATTCCTTCGGATTTTGTAGCACTCCTGGTTTTGGTCTATCGGATACTGCTTTTGGAGCAGTCTCAGCTCCAACATCCGGCTGCAGCTCAATGTTTGGAGGACCCAGCTGCAGCTCAATGTTTGGAGGCAATGCATCTCCTTCTGGTTTTCAGGGTTCAGCATTAGGTAAGCAATGTTTTTTCAAGACCCTCACTTTTCTATGTTTCAAATTAAAATTTTCATTCTTGGTCTTATGTTGGAATGGCTCATTTACCTAAATGTTGTTAAATTTTAATGTAAACCATCTAGATTATGATCAATAGGATTTTTATGCTCTTTATTGATGTAGTGTCATATGGTAGTTCTTTTACTTTCCCATGGACTGCTTTGGGACAACATTGGAATTTTCTTATGCAGAATTTCAATGATTTTCCCCTTTTTCACTGTACAGGAGCTCAATCCACTTCAGCTTTCATTAGTGAAGGTTTTGGGCGAATACATTCTGGTAGGCTTCACGGAAGTGGACTGACATCATATGCAACTACATATGAGAAGGATTTTGCTCTCTGTGGGCAGACCTGGAAAACTTGTTTCCATTTCTGCCATGCCACAATTTAAAGATGAAAGTCACGAGGAATTAAGATGGGCAGATTATCAATTGGGAAATAAAGGTGACACTGGTTTTGTATAACAGGAATTAAGATGAGCAGATTACCAATTGGGAATTAAAGGCGATAGTTGTCTTGTATAGTAGAAATGAAGATGAGCAGGTTACCATTAGGAAATAAAGATGACAATGGGCTTTGTATTGTAGTGTTGCTATAGTCTATTGGTTTGAAATTTAAGTTGAAAGATCACTAAGTGAATTAGAGCTCTCTAGTGTTCCTTTCATCCAAGTATTATTGTGATTTTATTTCTACTGTCCTTTTCTCATATGTAGGAACATCTACATTTGTTCAAAACCAATTGCCTGTCAGGGATGATATATTTTCTGCATTTAGTCAAATATCACATGCCTTTGATCAAATGTCCACTGCAAATCCATTTTCTAATTTTTGGGATGAACTTCTGGAGTAAATGTTCCCATCTTTCCTGATCTGGTTTTGGCCAGTTCCAACTTAATTAGACGGGTGCAACCATACTGTTAACAAATCTGCCACAAGTCAGATTGTCTCTTGCTATTTAGAACGTTCACGTCTCTAGCCAAGGAAGGAAGAATACATAGTTTTCCTCTGCAAATTTTCTACAGACTCACTCAGAAAAAAAATTCTACGGACTCACTTAGTCAAATTTTCTACGGACTCACTCAGGGAAGCACTTAGGGGGAAGAAGGGATATCCTTCCGACTTTTGTCCGAAGGAATTCCTTCGGACAAATAGTCCGAGGAAATTCGGAGGACCACAAGACGGAAAGCCCGGACAAAGAAACCAAGGATAAATTCGAAAGGGGACAGTTTCAAGAGTTCCGAAGGGCAGGGTACCCTTCGGAAGTGACACTTACAACAAACCCGAAGGGCACCTACCCTTCGGGCAGGAGGAAGACCAAAATCACAAACCCTTTGCAAAAAGCCCGGGTGCCCTCCAATTTTTCCGAAGGGCACTGGCGGAGGACACTTGGACTAGCTGCCGAAGGGCACGTTTGAAATTCTGAAAGGCATTTCGGAGGGAAAGGCAACGGAAAGAATCCTTCAGACTTTTTGTTCGAAGGAATTCCTTCGGACAAAAAGTCTGAAGGAATTCGGAAATGGCTTAAGACAGAAAATTAAGAAGAGACCAAGGACGTTTAAAAAAGCAAAGACAAACAATTGGAATCCTTTGGATTTTTTGTCCAAAGGAATTCCTTCGGACAAAAAGTCCGAAGGAATTCGGAAATGATTTACACAGAAGAAATCCCGAGAAAAGTCAAAAAGTTACAAAAAGACCGCGGGAAAAAGCCCGAACAGATAAGAGTAAAGGAAAAATGACAGAAATAAGCCCGAAGAAATCTAGCCGAAGGAAATACGACAGCTTCCGGTGACGTCCCGCAGGCCGTCAAATTTTTCCTACGGGAAGTAACCGTTGAGACTAAGGAGATAACAAGAAATCCGAAATAAATGGAGGCCGATTGTGCAAAAAAGGAATAGAAAATAGATAATTCGACGAAGAATTGAATACGGAATCCTGCCAGAAATAGACACGATCAGAATTAGAACGAAATACATGCAAACATTGGAGCTATTTTCAAACATCGGAGCTATTTTCGAATAAACGGTCAAAGTTTCAGTTGATTGATTATTAAAGACTTGTTCGTCTCCATTCAGCCCATGCATCCGAAAGTCTAACTCAGCTTCAATAGTAGTTCTGAGTTCGAACGAGGAGTTGACTATTCCAGATTTAGAGTTGACTAATTGATCAAATGCTGCATCCACTAGAAAATTCCCATGCAAAAGGAGGTGGGCGGTTCATAACAAAGATAAGTTCGCTTCATCAAGCGAATAAACTTCATGCAAAGACAAAACGGAAAATATATTTTATTGAAAGGCCAAGTAAAGCTTGGAGTTAACAAAAGTGAATCTTTCTCTTCAAGTTCTACGCCAGTCTTTGGCTTCTTGTAATTTTCTATATAAAAGATTTCAGCTTAGATTAAAATCATCCAATCTCTCTTGGTTAGATCAGACTCTGCCATTGGTGAGTTGTGTAACCTCTTCGATCAATAGGACTGTACTTTCAGATTTCAAGTGTTGGCATAGTGTATATTTCTTCAGCAATTTGCATAAGTGGTAGAGTTCTCTCCCTTCCCAAATTCTGTTTCATACCTAGTTGCTATATTTTCCTTGTGCAGGTCATGTTAAAGTGTTCTTTATTGTCTTTTGCTGAAATTGTAAGTGGATATTAGGTGGCTGCAAAGTGTCTTGTATTGGACCTCTCTCCATCGTTTTCCCTCAGGTTTTAGTTATTGGATCGAACCTCTGCATGAAATACTTATGCACAAGTGATTAATTGAAGTCTAAGGTCTTCTTTCTCTCTTGTTCGTTCAGTGTTGAAGGTTCCAAGCTGAGTAGGATCATAATTCTGGTGTATCACCCCCTTTTAGGTAGGATTTCCCCTTTAAGTTTTCTTTCTCCCTTTTCCACGATAGTCAGCAACGTAGAGTAGGAATCTTCATTGATACATCATACAGGAACCAGCCTTCTCTGGAGGTTCTTCTCACTAATGAGGCACCCACCCTCGTGAGAAGATCCCATTGTTTCAGCCGGATAGAAGACTGGCCGTTTCGCGTACGTCTTTGAATCAGGGCGCAGCTCTAGGTTGACAACAATTTTTGGCACGCCCGATGGGACACATTTTTTCTAGTTTTAATGAAATCGCAATTACAGCAGTGTTCTTCAAGAAGTATTCGGTGACTCCAAAGCTCAAGCAGTTGCTTCTAACAGTTCAGGACAGCTTCCATGTAAGTCTATTTTTATTATTGCGAATGAATTTTGATGGCTGTGTATGAAGAGAATTCCTATGGTATATTTCCTTATCAGCCCAATGAAGGATCATACCAGCCTGGTCATGATATCTATGAGCCTAATCAGCCTTATCAAGGTTATTATCAAAGCTATGTTGAGCCTTATCAAGTTTCTCATGATCCTTATTATCAAGAACATGAATCTTACCTTCCTAGTAAGCCATATCAGTCTCAAGATCAGATTTCATCTTCCCCATATGGCTATGATGTTACATATGAGCAGTATCGCCTTCAAGAAAAAATGAATGAAATAGAGCTCAGAATACTAGCATATGCAAGAAAGGTTTGTTCTAACTCTCAATATGAGGAAGTGAATGGTCTATTTCGAAATGTGTCCAGTGATCCAGAAGAGATAAATGGACTATGTATTCTTGCATTAGAAAAGATGGAGGCTTGGGAGAGGCAGAAAATCGAGTTAAACCAATTGTCTACAAAGGGCTATTGTGCTCCTTATTCTTCTGAAGTTCTTAACCATGCCTAGTGTGTGCCAAGGGAGCTTCCTAGTTGGAGTCAAGAGCCTATTCAAGAGCATATCCAAGAGCCTATTCAAGTGGCTATTTATGAGACTAGACCTTCCTATAGTCCCATCATTACCTCACCAATCATCTCTCAAGCTCAGGTTGTCCAAGAGGACAAGCAGGTTCCAAACTTTGATGAGGTACTGGCCAAGTGGAAGGAGCAAAATACAGACGTCTTTAAGAATTTCTCTTTCCCTCCCCTCCAAAACTCCCTAGATGATTCCATTGCCCTCAAGATTCCAAGATCTGATCATGATCAACCTCCCATGCTTCATTTTCCGTCTCAAACAAATGAATTTCATCACCCTCCCGTCATCACCCTTCCTCAAGAAGACCCTGTTCTTTAGAGTATTGAGAAAGAGGTTGCAGCTATAGGTCAGGTTCTTGCAGAACATGTAGAGGATGCTTCAGAAGTGTTTGAGGAGGAATTTCCTATTAATACTTCTCTTGAGGTTGTAATTGAGCGTCCAGTTATAGCTGAGAGTGGGAAGACTGATCTTGATATAGAGGAACTTCAAGAGGAGCTGATACAGATTGAAGTCATACATGAGTTACAGGTATCTCCTATTGAGAAGGATTCAGATAGCGTGACAGCGGATTCAGTTCAAATAGATCAAAATGAGGAACAAAAGGATGATTAGCAGCTGTACCTTGAGCCTCTACCAGAGATTGAAGAGCTTTGTACAGATAGGTTGGCTATTGAAGAGCATGTTTATGAGAAGTTTGATCAAGAATCACCTATTCAGGGCCACAGTATAGATGGAGTTGCATGCCCAAAGCTCCTTGAAGGCTGGATGAACTCGCAGTAGCCAATAAGAAGGATATGGTCACCAAAAAACCATGCATAAATGAGGTATCACTTGACATGGTGGTAAATCACAAGCAATCTGAAAACGATCAGGAAATACTTGGTGAGTTTGTCTTTGTTGGTCACTGGTTTGTTGTTGATGACTCAAAGAAGGTGCTAATACAGTTCGTAGACAAGGAAAATGCCTCATCTGAGGTTATGACCACTAAACAACCTACTTTGCAAATTGTACCATCTCTCGAAAGGAGCAAGTTCAAGAATTTTCCATTTGATCCAGGCGGATCATGCCTTATCATGGTTAACTAGTTTATTTTAGTTGTTTCTACTTTCCTCCAAGTGTTGTTTAAGCACAGTAGTTTGCTTCAGTTGTGTTCAATAAGTGCTTGTTTGCACATTTGCTTTTTAGTTAGTTTTCGGCTTTTGTGTGTTTTCCTTCTTATTTTGAAGGAGGTTATCACGGCAATGATCAGAGCAGATTTTCAATCAGAGATCAGGTTCACCATTTGGGAATTCAAATAACGTCTATACATGGTCTGAGTTCTCGAGCATAGCAGGCATGCTTCCCAGCTGAGTCGCCAGAATGTTAACAAATCTGCCACAAGTCAGATTGTCTCTTGCTATTTAGAACGTTCACGTCTCTAGCCAAGGAAGGAAGAATACATAGTTTTCCTCTGCAAATTTTCTACGGACTCACTCAGAAAATTTTTCTACGGACTCACTCAGTCAAATTTTCTACGGACTCACTCAGAAAAAAATTTCTACGGACTTAGTCAAATTTTCTACAGACTCGCTCAATCAAATTTTCTATGGACTCAATCAGGTAAGCACTTAGGAGGAAGAAGGGATATCCTTCGGACTTTTGTCCGAAGGAATTTCTTCGGACAAATAGTCCAAGGAAATTCAGAGGACCACAAGACGGAAAGCCCGCACAAAGAAACCAAGGATAAATTCGGAAGGGGACAGTTTCAAGAGTTCCGAAGGGAAGGGTACCCTTCGGAAGGGACACTTACAACAAACCCGAAGGGCACCTACCCTTCGGGCAAGAGGAAGACCAAAATCACAGACCCTTTGCAAAAAGCCCGTGTGCCCTCCAATTTTTCCGAAGGGCACTGGCAGAGGACACTTGGATTGGCTGCCGAAGGGCACGTTTGAAATTCTGAAAGGCATTTCGGAGGGAAAGGCAACAGAAAGAATCCTTCGGACTTTTTGTCCGAAGGAATTCGGAAATGGCTTAAGACAGAAAATTAAGAAGAGACCAAGGATGTTTAAAAAAACAAAGACAAACAATTGGAATCCTTCGGACTTTTTGTCCGAAGGAATTCGGAACTGACTTACACAGAGAAGAAATCCCGAGAAAAGTCAAAAAGTTACAAAAAGGCCGCGGGAAAAAGCCCGAACAGATAAGAGTAAAGGAAAAATGACAGAAATAAGCCCGAAGAAATATAGCCGAAGGAAATACGACAGCTTCCGGTGACATCCCGCAGGCCGTCAAATTTTTCCTGCGGGAAGTAACCGTTGAGACTAAGGAGATAACAAGAAATCCGAAATAAATGGAGCCCGACTGTGCAAAAAAGGAATAGAAAATAGATAATCTGACAAAGAATTGAATACGGAATCCTGCCAGAAATAGACATGATCAGAATTGGAACAAAATACATGCAAACATTGGAGCTATTTTCAAACATCGGAACTATTTTCGAATAAACGGTCAAAGTTTCAGTTGACTGATTATTAAAAACCTGTTCGTCTCCATTCAGCCCATGCATTCGAAAGTCTAACTCAGCTTTAGCAGGAGTTTCGAGTTCGAACGAGGAGTTGACTATTTCAAATTTAGAGTTGACTAATTGATCAAACGCCGCATCCACTAGAAGATTCCTATGCAAAAGGAGGTGGGCAGTTCATAACAAAGATAAGTTCACTTCATCAAGCAAATAAGCTTCATGCAAAGACAAAAGGGAAAATTATTTTATTGAAAGGCCAAGTAAAGCTTGGAGTTAACAAAAGTGAATCTTTCTCTTCAAGTTCTACGTCAATCTTTGGCTTCTTGTAATTTTCTATATAAAGGATTTCAGCCTAGGTTAAAATCATCCAATCTCTCTTGGTTAGACCAGACTCTGCCATTGGTGAGTTGTGTAACCTCTTCGATCAATAGGACTATACTTTCAGATTTCAAGCATTGGCATAGTGTATATTTCTTCAGCAATTTGCACAAGTGGTAGAGTTCTCTCCCTTCCCAAATTTTGTTTCATACCTAGTTGCTATATTTTCCTTGTGCAGGTCATGTTAAAGTGTTCTTTATTGTCTTTTGTTGAAATTGTAAGTGGATATTAGGTGGCTGCAAAGTGTCTTGTATCGGACCTCTCTCCATCGTTTTCCCTCAGGTTTTAGTTATTGGATCAAACCTCTGCATGAAATACTTATGCACAAGTGATTAATTGAAGTCTAAGGTCTTCCTTCTCTCTTGTTCGTTCAGTGTTGAAGGTTCCAAGCTGAGTAGGATCATAATTTTAGTGTATCACCCCCTTTTAGGTAGGATTTCCCCTTTAAGTTTTCTTTCTCCCTTTTCCACGATAGTCAGCAGTGTAGAGTAGGAATCTTCATTGATACATCATACAGGAACCAGCGTTCTCTGGGGGTTCTTCTCACTATTGAGGCACCCACCCTCGTGAGAAGATCCCATTGTTTCAGCCGGATAGAAGACTGGCCGTTTCGCGCACGTTTTCGAATCAGGGCGCAGCTCCAGGTTGACAACACACACCATATGGAATGATGTAGATTCATTGTGATATTCATGGAGTATATCTGCATTGATCTCCATATTGCATATGTGGGCGTAGCTAACAATATACTCCATCCCCAACTTGTAACATTTTTTTGCAAGAAAACACTTGTTTTTGTGAGCAGCCTCTATCCCACTAGCATGGTATCTTTGTACTAACACTGGTACACTACATTGTCCTATTGTTCTTGGGTCACCTGTCAAATATATGGTATCAATATCTTAGACTTAAATTGAGAAAAGTTGTATGCCATGAAACATGTTTCTCTTTAATATGGATAAAAAAACACATCTACCTATCTTTTTAGAAAGTAGTGAATTTGATAATGTAAGAATAAAGATATCAGTTATCAGTCCTTGTCAAGGGAGGGTACTATAGCTTTCATTCAAATCGAATAATTTTCTCCATCTAGCCAATCAAAACACTTGAATTAAAATATTACTATAGCAATACTAAAATTTTATATATAAATTTGTTGGAATATTTCATAAGGTGATATTAGTGTATATTCTATTTACATATTAATGATTAGATGAAATTTTTCTATATAATGAAAAAAAATGTGCTTTCTAAATTGCACTCATAGTTTATTGTCACCACTTATTGTCATTATTAGGGACAACTCAACTTTCTATTTCTTCACTAGTCAATCAAATTTAGAAGTGCAACCACTGATTGAAAAGCCAAATTGTTATCTCATCGGATCGGCATCCTCATCGTTGTTCATCTGCTTCTTGGTAAAGGGTTTCACTGCAAATTCATGTCCTTGTTGTATTTCGTCTATTAGTTTCACGTGAAAGATGAAACATCAGCGTTGAGCAGAAACCAATGTAGAAATATTCCTACTATTTTGATTGTTTGCTATAACGCATGGCATTACCAAAATGAGGTAGAAGCGTGGGCAGGGCTGGGTATTGAAGTAACAAAGGCGATAGACAAATCAATGACACAAAATTTAGCGGGAAAAAAAACCTACATTTCAATACGTAAAAAACAATATCCTTTCATTTTCTTGCTTATGATTCAAGTAAATCTTCTTTACAATGCGATTTGACATATATTTTAAGTAAGATATAACATCTGCCATGGACATCCATGACATGGTAAGTCTGTTGGCATAAGATTTATAATAGTTCAATATACATTTTGTCCAAATCTTTGTTTTATTATGTTTCATTGTGTTCTATTTCTCATTTTCAATTCGTAAGAATGAGTGATGTTTCACATTCAAAACCTTATTCATTAATGACCAGAAACGTGCCTCCTATTTTAACTGTCACATATAATGCGTGGAAGTATACGAATGAATCAGAAGCATTGGCAGATATGGTAGTTTAAATAACCAAAGGATTGGAAGAATTAATGATTAAGGCCCAATCGCTGAGCACCTGTTGGAGAAATACTTGGAGAAAGGAGAAAGAATATATGGATGTAGTTCATCTTTCCTTGTCTCCTTGCAAAGCTTTTGGCTGGTGCATTTACTTGGATTGTATGGGTGTGTTGTTAAATTTATACAATGTCAACGACTCACAAAAGCTAAAATGGGCATCTTTACTAGCAACAATAGCCATTGTAGTATGGAATGATGTCAAGTCTGGGATGAGCTTTGTGACACCTGTGAGTTCTGAATTCATGACTTATATACAATTTCCGGACCGCAGAGAAAATCTAGGCTCTCAAGACGGTTATTTCTGATATCACTTTTTTGAAAGGGGAAATTGGCAGAAAATCTTGTTGTCTATTCATTGCGGCCACCTTCATGTGGCACTTGTTTACTGAACGTTGGATTCAATCATTGCTACATACTGGATCTGCAATTCCAAGCACTACGCATCCATCCATCCAATGCCAACGATGATTTTCGAATAATCCTGTTTGTTGATGATCTTGATAGATGCGAAGAATCTGTTATATTGCAGGGAAATAATTTGTCTCTAAAAATTAAAATTTTTATAACTTTGAATTTTATTAAAGCAATTCTATATGTCTTACAGGTTTTATCAGCAATTACTCTTGTCTTAACCGAATGCAAAATCAATGTAATCTTAGACATGGACAAAGCCGTGATCGAACGGATAATATTAAAAACACATGGAGATGATTCTGTTGGAGCTAGTGAGCATTTGGCAGATATGCATTTACAAAAGATAGTATAGTTGCCACTTGACCTCCCTGATCCCAGTCAAGATCAATCAAAAAGATTTTTGAAACAACTAAATATATTCCATTAACGAACTGGGCAAGAAGATCTAGAGTTAGAAACAAATACAGATGGTTCAGAATTAGGAGCCGACGCAGATTACAATGCTCTTATTTATGCATTTGATCGGGAATTTGTTAAACCATCCTTAGATATTGGAGTTACAGTAAACAAAGTAGATGGCCAGAAAATTTTAGTGCCAAGTAAAAATCGTACTAGCAGAAGCAATTTTAGTAGATAATAATTAGTTTGACATTTATTTTCTACTCTTAAAATGGTAAAAGAATAATGAATATTTGACGAAAAGTGTTTTTGACATTAAAATGTACAGAGGAAACAAGACTACTTTTGACAGACAAACAAAACTTGTTAAAGATTTTGCAATACATGTGGCCCCATTTAAAACATTTGGTATCACAACAAATCTTCGATGTTTTGATATTAATAGTCGTAGCAATTTTCATTATAGTTCAATAAATATATTAAATAGAAATAAGTAATTTGTCATTTTCATTTTATAGTTTAATAAATATATTAAATAAAAATTATGTGAGATTAACTTTATCACAATTTAATTATGTAAATTTTTATTATATATTTATTTTAAAGTCATTTTATTAGAAATTAATATAAATATGTTCAAGTTGTAATATTTAAAGGATGTCATAAATATTACCACGACCTTTGTAATTTAATAATAATTAATGCAAGAAAAAAGAAATGATAACCTCAAGGAATAAAGCATGACACAAATATTAGTACTTGCTTATAGTAAGGTGTAGTTTGTGTTGAATTCAATTCTCCCGTCCACAATTTGAGAGGGCTAAAGGATAGAATCTAATAGAGAACTCACTTTAGAAGAGGATGGAGACAAGCCTCTCTTTTAAGGATTGGCATGATTCTGTTAGACCAATCATGTTGATCTATGGGACAAGTGAAATATAAATATTGGTTACGTTGATTGTTCAATTATATTAGGACCATAATCTATTTGCATGCAGAGACAATTTAAATCATTTTCTTCAATATTTGTTATAAATGAGTTCAATTAGTTTTGATTTTGTGTTTTTGAAAGGGAGGTCACAAGTTTGAATCCTTCAAGAGGCAGGGATGTACATCTTGTATTTGAAGCACAACTAGATGCCTCCTACACATTGGGAGTACGTGGTGGTCTCATATACTATAAACTACCCTCTAGACCTAAGCAGGGTGCTGGACACTATGGGCCTTAAAGAAGCCTTTACTTTTTTCATTTTACACAATTTTAAGGTTTCATATTGGTTTACAAAAAGTGTACCCTTATAAATCATAAGGGTCTAATTGAAGTGCCTTTTACTTTGACAATATATGTTATATAATAAGTGTATATAGCCAAAATGGGCATCGATGGTTGGTTGTTATCATTTGTTAATTCATAGCTATAAGCTTGATCTTAAAGTCAATATATGGGCATACAGAGTTCACTGCAATCCCTGTTTGGTAGTCATTTGATCGTCTTTAATGTATGATAAGTGTGTATTATAATTTTTTTAATGAGAAAGGTAAGTTATATTGGTATAAAGACAAAGTACAAAACAGTCTGAGGTCAAATAATTAGAGAATCTGACCAGTCAAGGCAAAAGCATAAATAACAGAAGACTGAAGGCTATATGACCTCAAATACAAAGCTAAACAATATTGTAGTGAGAACTGAGAACATAGATCTTAAAGAGTACTAAAAAAGTACGACATAGAAAATACACTGATGATATTATGAAAATTTTCAGTTGAACTAATGTTTAGGGAAGCCACCATGAGAGAACCCGACGTCCTTCATTGGGTGACCAAATCCTTGAGCACATGCACTCTTGTCCATGCGAATAACAAGCACCTCAAAATCCTTAGCTTCAGCTTGCATATAGCCAGTCATGATGTTGTTAAACCTATGTCTCATATTCCTTTTAGACAAAATGAGAGATTGGGAGTTAGTTTTGGTGTTGGATCCAAGGACAAACAAAACTCTTTCTTCCTTGGGATTCAATCTTTGTTTGTTGTTTATGCATTTTGTTTTGGAGCATCAATTGCCTCCTTTTGTTGTGAGCTCAAGTGGTTAGCCTTGCAATACACTGGGAGAATGGGAGCAAGATTTCCACGCGACTCTCAAGCCTTTGGACAACATGGACTAAGGCTTGATAGGTCTTAGCGTTCCACGCGAGATTTGTTTTGACTATTGATGAACTAGGCCAGGCATATGTTTTGATTTGAGGAATAACATGGTGGATAAGATTCTCGTGGGAATTCAATACAACGGGACGAGGGCTATTATTGTGGGAAAACCAGGCCAACAGAGTTTGTATTGTAAATACTGCTAGGACTACCAAGCCTCATGGTAGGTTGTTGTCTTGGGACCCATGCCTCAAGAGCATATTGAAGATTGGGAGAATTTTCCTTTCCATGGGCATCAAGATATGAATGGCTAAAATCTAAGCTACTCCCCTGGATTCTGGTTATGGTTGTTGGATAACTTGCCGTAAGAAGGATGCCATTGCTATCTCCCTGGTCGATACATTCATCATCTAGGCAAACGATAGCCTTGCCTCTGAAATAAGGGTTTTGGGAATCGGATGCCATATGTGAAACCTTGACCTTTGGTTTCCTCTTTTTAGAAAGTCACAAGTATAAATATTCCTTTGGAGTGCACCTTCCAACATGGGAATTTATGACAGTTTTTCTCCATTCACGAGCTACTATTTTATCAAAAAATTCCTCCTGCATCGTGCCCTTTCCAGATTCCATCACCAAATACCTCATCCTCTGTTTGGTACGACTTACAGGGGTGTTGATTGTAGTGGAAGAAATAGTAAAATCCATGCTTAGTACAGTGAGATTCTCTTTGAAGTTCAAAACACCAATAAAGAGAGACAATTTGATGCTAAGGTCCAAAACCTTCCTTGAGCCACACGGGATCTAGTTAACACCGATAAGAATGTTGTTGAAATTAAACCCTTCAAGCTTTTCATAGTCATATTGACCTGCACGTCTTTCCCACTCTTTTTGCGTGCCCTTATACAATTTCCTTTGTGAAAGCCATGCCTAGGTGTATTGTCCATATATGGACGGTAGGATGGGTGTAGGATGAGTGGATATTAGCTTGACCATACGCATTCCATCTGACCATTAAAAGGCATCGCAGCCCTATATTATGATATGGTAATATAGGTGGTGGTTTATGAATGAATGAATGAATGAATTGAATATTTTAATAATGTTTACAAGATCGAGTAGTTTATGGGATCAAAGTTTGTAATAGAATTTTTTGTATTAACACAACTCTTTGATATAAGAGCTATTTTTTTAATCATACAAAAATTCATATCTTTTTTTTTTTATGCTAAGTCTTCTATTATGAATCTTGATTAGAAAACTTGTACTATCTAGCCTTTCTTCTGTAAACAAGTCAGTGAGGTTGTTGACACTTAAGCTATCTTTGTACTTGGAGCGGATGTCGTTATAGGCTGCGCATTCCATAATAAAGTGTCATTCTTTCTTTACTACCCTTTTGTCACAAATTAGACATTCTTGTTTCCTATTCTTCTTTGTGTACTATCCACCTACTTGTTTCACACCTAAGATGATACAAGCTAGTCCTCAATTGTCTTCAACTATGCAATCAACATTTTTACTTTCCATTTGATTTCTACTCCTATGTATGTTTTTTCCACGTGCTCCCATGTGGAATTAAACTCTTTGATGTAGTATTCTTTCTTCCATCCCAATTGTTTTGTCCACATGGCTGCCCATTATTTCTCAGTCACATGTTTATTTATTTCATCCTTGTTGTTTTGACATTGTTGCATATTGATGTCCCATTTATTTCTCTGTTTGTTATTTTGTTTTATCCACGTGTTCTTCCTTCTGTTTAGCTCTTCGTCAATTACCAATTTGGGCCATCGATGGTTCTCCATATTTTGCATCTTTTTTAGGTAACTTGGTGTCTGAGTCATTGTTGATGCTTCCAATGGAAATGTCCCTGTTTTGGCTAATAGGATCTCATATGAAATTGAAGCTTTGACTTTGAGTCTACTTGCGATAAAATGTTTTTGGATTCTCTCTATTTGTTTCCACTTTAGATTGGACACATTGCTACCCCAAACTTCATATCTATATAAGACCATTGCTATGATGAGTAGGATGAATCAGGTTCACTTAGTTTTCCAATCCCATAATTCTGCATTCCTACTCATGTTTTACAAATGCATATAAAGCCTTCCAACCTCGTATTTTTTTTGTCATGCAGGTCTCCCAACTAAACTTGTTGTGGAAGTCAAGCCCAAGATATTTGTATTCTTCCACTATTTCTAATGGACTTCAAAAATAAACTCAATTTGTTTACTTTTTTTGGTAGAGAAAAGATCATGACTGTTGTTTTGCTAGTGTTCACTTGCATTCCCACCTCTTGACAAAAGAGCTTTAAAGCCTTCAAGTGCTCTCTCAAACTATGTGTTGTTTTTACAATTAAGATAAGATCATCTGCATATAAAAATGGCTTTATAATATAACTAGCTAGGTGGATGCCCCCTCCACTAGCTTTGTCTATCCACTCTTCTAGTTTATCAATGTATAGCCCAAACAAGGTGGGAGATAGAGAACACCCTTGTTTGACTCCAATGTCACTTCCAAAGCATTCTAACATTCATTCACTTGTCTTAATTTTGGCTCTAACTTGCCCATAAAGTTCATGTATTGCCGCTTTATACTCATCTAGAATTTTAAGTTCCCCCATTCTATTCCAAAGTTTACTTTTAGGGACCGTGTCAAATGTTTTTTTGAAGTCAACAACACAACTAAAATCTTCTTCTCCTTGAGTATCCCATATTTTTTCGATCAAGTGTCTAAGTATGATGCAGCGGTTGATAGTCAAATGTTTTGACCTAAATCTTGCTTGACTTTTTGCCTTCTTTTTCTAACCAACTGCTAATTTTGTGCGCTATCATGCTACCAAATAGCTTTTCAAGGAGGGGATTGATCATGATAGTTCGGTAGTTAGATGGTTTATTAATATCCCCACTTTTATAAAGAGGGATAACAACACTAGTCCAATCTATCGGGAAGCCCTCCTGAATGATACCACTGAATATGTTTTTGATGTGTGGTGTGAGGGTGTCTAAACCCCACTTTATATATTCAACTTGTATCCCATCTATGTCTCGTGACTTACCCTTTGCTAGTTTATTTATGCCCTGAGTGATATCTTTCATAGAAAAAAGCTTAGTTGCTGTGTTGATTACCAAAGGATTATCTTTATCTTGAACTCTTTCATATAGTAGTTTTGCAAACTCTAACCATTGCTTAGAATTTAAAAAGATAAGGTGAAGTGGGGGTGGTTGGAAGATGGAGGCCCTTTTAGAAGTAAGTGTGGATTATACTATCATTTGAAGAAGTGAAATTGCAGGTCCTACCTTGATTTTATCTCCAACTTATCAACATAGATTTTTTTATATATATTTTATCATTTTGTTATATATGTATGTATGTAATTTTATTCTTGGTATGTTTTTGTTATTGGTGTACCAAATCTATTGAAATCATGTTATGATGATGGGTGACTGCTATATGTATTTTATTGTCTCCAATTGAGTATTAGATGAAAGGATGTTGAAGGTCAGGGAATTATCAAACCTTACACACTAAAGATGTCAGAGGAAATAACACTGACTACTATGGTGGAATTCTATGTAGGCTACTTTAAATTGGGTTTTAACATAAGGGATTGCACGATGAACTTTTGTTTTTGCATGTGGAAAAGAGCGCTCATATTAGTACATAGTAATGAAAATATAGATGTTTCCAATTGGGGTCTAGACCATCATTTGTGCTAGTTTCACGACGAGTAATAAGCAATATAGATGTTGCCAATAGGGAGAATGGCGGGAGTTATCAAACCTTACACACTAAAGGTGTCAAAGGAAATAAAGATGACTACTATGGTGGAATTTTATGTAGGCTACTTTGAACTGGGTTTTAAGATAAGGGATTACATGATGAACTTTGGGTTTTGCATGTGGAAAAGAGTGCTCATATTAGTACATAGTAATGAAAATATAGATGTTTCCAATTGGGGTCTAGACCATCATTTGTGCTAGTTTCACGACGAATAATAAGTAATATAGATGTTTCCAATAGGGAGAATGGCTCACCATTTTCACTAGTTTCTAGAGAATGAATACATACATGTAGAAGGCCCTAAGGTGCACATACCATGTAATACTTGCAATTTTACTTTGCCCTCTCTGTTTGGTATATTTTGTATTTCTTAGTCATATACTTGAACTATAGATCATAAAACCATTTATGGGTAAGTAATTATGGTTTGGTATTGGTACCTAATTTTATATAATAGCCTTTATTTTTAAGAAATTTTTGTTGCTCTGACAATAAATGTTTTCCTTGTTTTGACAAAGGTGAAGCAATCAGCGTTGCTATAAACATTTCCAAATTTTATCTGAAGTAAAAATCACGAGTTAATTGGTTAATGTATATTGATCAAAATACAATTTTTTTACAATTGTATGATCATGTTCAATAATAAAAGATGGGTATCAAAGACTATTACAACATCATAAGTTGCAATTGATAATCAGCAAGATATTAAGTATTTATCATCTATGTTTTTCCAACCTTCTTCATATGAAGATTATAAAGAAATGAATATATTGTTTGGTCTTGTATCCAAAAATTGTAAATGAAAGCCAAAATAAATTCCTAACACAATAAATTATTATGTTAAAATCAGAATCAATGGTTTTTGGCATAGCTAAGGGGAAACTCTGGTCCTTATGACTTTCCAATTGAACTCTTCCAAACTTAGTGGTGCTATCAAATATGACATATTAGATAATGTTGATAAAATCTATTATATATGAAGAATGATCATGAAAGGAACGAATGTAACACATTTTTAACATTTATTCCTTAAAAAGAGAATTCCCCATATTTTGATGGTTAAAGAGACCTATAGTTCTTTGTAATTTTTTTTAATGAGATTGTCACTAAAATTATTGTTAGTATATTAGTTACTTTATGATATCTTCATAGGAGGGTAGTTTTGTCACAAAAAGATAAATTGTGGATCAAATCATTATTGTAAAGGAGGCAATACATTCCTTGAAAGCTCAAAGACTAGGTGGCTTTTAAATTCAATTGAATATTCAAGAAGTGTAATATTTTATCAAAATCATATTTGAGTATGATTTTACATCAGTTCAGATTTTATTCTTAACGGATTGATCGAGTTAAATATTGGATTTTATCAACATATTCCTTCATTCCAATCAATGGCAACTCTTCTTGCTTTTTCCAAAGTTCTCGAGAAATAATACATGGTGGTCCTCTTTCACCATATCTTTTCATTTTAGCATTAAAAGCTTTGATAAGCCTTATTCGATGAGCAAAACAACTTAAGAATATTGTAGGTGTTGTTGCAAATGCCAAGGATTTAAATATTACACATCTATACTTTTTTGATAATTCGCTTATGTTCGCGCATCCATCATAAAATGAAGCTAAGAATATAAAATAATATTCTCTATGGCTTTTGGTCTTATGATCAATGCAAATAAATCATTATTTTGTCTAATTAAGATGGAAGACAATCTAATAAGGAGTATTGGAAATATTTTGAATTATCAACCAAAATCATTTTTTTTTATATATTTCAGGATTAAAATATATTGGACTCGACCAAAATAATAAGATTGGTTATTCTTGGTTAATAAAATAAAGAGAAAAATAAACATTTGGGTTCATAAATGGTTATCCAAGGCAAACAAATTGACCCTTATTAAATCAATTTTATAATCAATCGTGGTTTATCATCACGCCTTAGTTTTGGCTTCAAATAAAATAAACTTTCTTATTCATATTATTCAAAGAATTTTTATCTAAGTGGGAGGAATGCACAAGCATAAATAACATTTGGTTAGTTATAAATATATTACTTTTCCAAAAAACAAATGAAATCTTGGCTTACAAAAATGATCTGTAATTCCCTCTACAAAATTATCTTGTAGGAGATTTAATGTAGATTATTACTAGCCATGTTGCAACTACTTGAATTTTTCAAATGATAGTGGTTTTTAGAGTAGTAGAATGTGTGCCAAAAAAGAGCAAAATACATGAAAACCATAAATGACTAGAAAGGAATGGAAATAAACCACATAAAACAAGGTATTTTTAACCTATAAACCATAATGTGGGGAAACCCAATTGGAGGTGGTAACTGCACATCTTCCTTTCCTTTCTCATGAGTAGTGGGGAAATACAAAGAGCTTATACATATCACTCTTTTATGTCTCTTATCTTCCTAATGTTGTTATATGAAAAGAATTAAAAGGAGCATAGAGTAGTTACACCCATGAACTTGATTGTCTACTAAATATCGTAATCTCTTATACATTCACCAATTCACTCTTACACTCCGTTGATTATTGATCCATGAACTCTGATGTCAATTCCTTAGAATATGACATTTCTTATGGATTTTGGAGATGTCTCAAGTCAGAGACAAAATATTCTTAAAATGCCTAAGATAATAATTTAATTTGTTACTTGCTATTATTTGACTATTAATAATCATGGAACTATTCCGACCATTGCGAAACTACCCTAGATGTTACAAAACTACCCCTGAGAACTTTGAAATTGTTTCTAAGTTGCAAAAGCTTTGCTATATGCAAAACAATAATTATGTAACTGCCATCTACTTTAATTGGGGGTTTCATAACACTAAAAATTCCTAAAACTTGTGGAGGCCATATTTTTTGCATACAAACTCGAAAATAAGTGCCTTTATTTTTGAAAGTGTA
Source organism: Torreya grandis (assembly GCA_037957365.1). NCBI lineage: Eukaryota > Viridiplantae > Streptophyta > Pinopsida > Cupressales > Taxaceae > Torreya > Torreya grandis. The sequence continues at coordinate 2,933,786 of JARHVA010001063.1, forward strand.
GGATTCCATAAATGTAATCAAAATTAGATTTTGATGAAGTATACCATCTCACCTTGATGAAGTCAATAATGATTTTGTAAGGAGCAACAATACACAACATTGCAACTTGCCAACTTTCCTCTATATTATTGATCTCAATAGGTCCTTAGATTATAATGGAGTTATTGGTGATATATGTGGATTCTTATGGATCAAAGAATATCTTAATATGAATAAAACACTTAATGTTAAATTATTTTGAAGATGGTATTGTGATCATAAATCTTTTTGGGCTTTAATTTTACATTCAAAGTATTGCGAGGACGCAGATAATAAGCAAGGGTAAATGAATAGGATGACACAAAATGGTTCACATATTTTGGAAGGTATGCAATATGTTAAGGAGATGATTCAAGCTAATATACGATGGAGAAGAGGAGAAGGATTTAATGTGGACTTATGGATTGACACTTGGATTGGCTTTGATTTAATAGTAAAAGATACTCAATGGAATCAAGTTAAGAACATATTTGTTTGTTACAATTGGATGAAGTTTTAGATTTTCTTCAAAATTTTAAAAAAAATCATGGAAAAATGAGAATGTGGAAAAACCCTGAATGTTGGCCAAGAAAATTGACTAAGGAAAGACACTATGGATTTCAGTACTATCTGAAGCAACAAAAACTTATGAGAATTGAATCATAATATCAGCTATATTGGGGGAACTTTGTAAAAGATGAACATATTGACAATTTTGCCCCCACGGGGCAAATTATCACCCCTACACTTTGGAACTTTGTTATGGTGCCAAGTTTGTCTTGTGAATCAGTTTTGGGGTCCTTAAATGAGCATTTACAGCCACCTGAGTGGCCATATACAGCCAGGTGAAGTTTAGTCATGTAGAGGTTTCCAAGGAGCTTGCTTGATTACATCCAGATGTGCAAATACAACGAAGATATACAAGCTGTAAGTTTATTTGTTTTGTCTTCCCAAGGAATTTTTTGGGTACAAGAGTTGGACTATTTATTCGTACCTTTTACCGAGAGAAAGAGCTCTCAAAGGACTGTGTAAAAGTCTAAAAAAATTGACTAAGTGGCAGTCATTCAAGGCTTTTTCTTCAGGGTTTTTTTACAGAAGAAAGGAGAAAAGCACAGTTAGGAAGGACCAATTTTCAAGTCAGGAAACTAATTCCTTTAGACTTTTTTTCCAAAGAAATTGATTCGGACAAAATTTTAAAAGAATAAAGACAGTTACGAACAGCCCGAGTGACCTACAAAAAGTTTGAGTGCCTTACAAAAAGCTTGGGTGCCCTACAAAAAGCCCAGGTGCCCTACAAAAAGCCCAAGTGACCTAAAAAAGCCCAGGTTCCCTAAAAAAATCTCGGGTGCCCTTAAATTCTTTCAAAAAGCCACTTTTGAAGGTAGCCATGCCCTTACGGAGGGCACTTGGTCGGTGAAGTGGACCTTTTTTATTTTTTTGAAGGGCACTCCTGAAGGACCCCTGCCCTTGCGAAGGGCACTTGGTCTATGGCAGGACCCTTTCACAAGTTTTGAAGGGCATTATTGAGAAGCAGAAGCCCTTGCAAAGGGCAGAGACATAAGCAAAGGACAAAAGCAAAGTTCTCGAAGGGCATGAAAGGATAGCCAAAAGAGACGAATTCCTTCAAATTTTTTGTCCGAAGGAATTCCTTTGGACAAAGAGTCTAAGGAAATTTGAGTGAAAGAAAAAAATTTGGGGAAAATAGACAAGACAAAGGCAAGACATAAGAGCCTAAAAGGAATAAATTTGGGGAAATTGAGAAAGAAAAGAATTCCTTCGCACTTTTTGTCCGAAGGGATAAGTAAAGTCAACAAAAAGCCGCAGAAATCAAACAAAGGGACAAGCAAAATAATATGAATCAAATACAAGTAATGGAAGGAATGGACTAAGTTGAAATAGAATATCCGAGGAAAGTCTAAAGGAAATCTAACTATGCAAAAGGGTTGAAAATAGATAACTTGATTGGAAGTTGAAGACAAAAATAAGAATCCAACCAAAAATAAACAAGACAAAGGTAGGGCAAAATAAGAGAAAATACATGCAACTAAAGACTATTTTTGGCTGACCGATCAAATCTTGAGTTGACTTGCTATTAAAGTCACACCTCTCTGTAGTTTGACTAGTCAACCACATGCATCGAAACATTCTAGCTCAATTTAAGCTTGACTTTTAAATTTGGGTGTGCCTTCCACGTTGCAAGCTCTCAATGATCTGGCAATCTAAGTGGAGTTGACTGGACACATTTGTTACACGTTTTCTTTGTCCTTCATGCAAACGTGAGCAGCTCAAGGGGAGTCTATTTTGGAAACTTGGCGTAATCTTCCATGCAAAGAAGAAGAAGACAAAATAGAATTTTTATAAACGCTGAGTTGATTTGAGTTTACTGTTAGGTTGTGGAGCTAAAAGCTTCACCAAGATGCGAACATGAGAGTCACAGAAGTTGCGGAGGTTGCGAAGAGTTGCAGAACAAGTTGCAGGGCAACCAACATCGGTCTGATCAACCGACGTCGGTCTTAGTGTAGTGCAAAAGCAACCGACGTCGGTAATAAGTCAACCGTCATCGGTCAGGAAGGTGCCGACATCGGCAACCTGTGTGTGCATGCAGTTTGCATGCGGGTTCCGGACTGGTCTATTTTTGGACCGACAGTTTGCATGTAAAGACTTATTTTAGTCTTGTAGTTGCGAGTCTAATTATTGTAATTAAGATAGTCTAATTATTGTATGCATGAGATCTATATAATAGACTCATGGGCTGTATTATAAAAGTGTGCTAGAAAGCCATTGTGCTTGTAGAGAGAGCAAGAGTAGCTCCTCTTAGTTTCAAAGGGGTGTTGAGTGTGTATGATCATGGAGAGTTGCAGGTGATGCAAGTTCTGCTAGAAGATCCATCAGGGTACTGGTTGAAGAATCATAAGGACTTTGTGAGGCAAGGACAAGGGTTCTTCAGGGTGTAGAGACATCTACATAGTAAGTATGGTCTGTTGATTTACAGGTTGTTGCAAGAGCAGGGAGATCTACTTGGAGTACGGTTGTGTACTTGGTGTACTGGCAACGTTGTTACTAACTGGTGGAGGTGAACAATAACTCTATGTTTGAATTGGTTGTTGTGACTGTGATTGAGAGAGTAAAGTGTTGAAGGAGAATTACTGGTGAACCCTAGAAGTGTGGGAGCTCTAGAGGTGTGAGGAGAAGTGTGGCATCTTCTTTATTGTATTTCTTTATGTATATGTATTAATACAATTGGGTATTGTCTCTCATATTCTGTGTTGTTTCATATTTCTAGTTACTTATCATTCTGGTTAAATTTCGTGTTTAGTTGCTAATACGAAGGTAATCATATATACTCTTATTGGTGGAGTAGGGATCCTGACAGTTGGTATCAGAGCTTGGTTAGTGTATACCACTGACAAGTGGTATCAGAGCTTTTGGTTGAGTTTACTAACAGGTTGGATTAGATCTGGTTAGTGTGTGTTGATTACAGGTTACTCACAGGGGTTTATGATTGAGTGGGAGTATAGCAATGGCAGAAAAAAGTAAGCTACGAATGGAGAAACTAAATAGCACGAATGGTCTGATTGATGGAAAGAAAGAGCAGATAAAGAAAGATTACTGGTTGGTAGAAGATCAACATGAAGAGAATAAAGAAGCAGATGTTGTAGGTGTTGTTGCACAAGATGCTTTGGAAAAGTAGAATCTTGGTTTACAGATTTTGTTGCCTCTTTCCATGCAGCTCGAAATAGAGCATCTTTTCATGAGTATGTCCAGGGAGATTTTGGAGAGATTTATTTAGGGGTTGGTGAGCCTTTTCAGATTATTGACGAAGGAGAAGTGAAGCTGAAGTTGCAGACGGGTAACACACAGGTGTTGAAGAAGGTCATGTAGGTTCCAGTCTTGGAGATGAGTCTAATTTCTTCAAAAAAGTTGGGTGATGAGAGATGCACAGTAACTCTCACAACAGATGCACTTGAATTAGACGGTGGTAAGAAAGTAGGTATCCTTTATCTATCTACTTATATTACTGATTCACCTTCTATTGCAGAGATGTGGCTTTGTAGGCTTGGTCACATATGTAACAAGGGAATGCATGTTCTTAAGCAGAAGACAGATATTTTTGACAAACTTAAGAACTGAAAAGCCTTGGTTTTCAAGGAGAAGATGACGGACAGAGATCAGTTTAAGGGGCTGAAGAATTTTGAGCAAAGCAAGGTTGACTTGGACAGGATTTTTATCCAAAAGGAGCTCGCGGGTAAAAGTCATCGCTCACTAGTAAAACATAGAGACTGACATCAGTTAGAAAACCAACGTCGGTGTCCAGACAGGGACCAACATCGGCTATGTGCAGACTGACGTCAGTGACTCAAGACAGGCAAAAACTGGCATCGGCCAAGAAAATCGACGTCGACAAGGAGGTAGTCGCATGGAAACGACGTCGGTCGGGTGCAGACTGAGATGTGACCGACATCGGTCACTGAGACAGATTTTGGGCGGACAACAAGCTATCAAGAAGTCTCAAGCGCCCATATGGAAGACTGAAAGGGTAAGTAAGCCTCAAATTCATCATTTCCCTTCTTTACACTACTTGTTGCTCACTGATGGTCAAGAATCAGGAAGTTATTAAAGAAGCAGAGCAGGTAGATCCAGGAAATAGTGGGAGCTTGGCACGGATGAGGAATTTAATTCCTTGGAGAAGAATCAAACATGAGTTTTTTGGTGGAGTTGCTAGTTAGAAAAAAATACTGAGAGACGAATGGATTGTCAGGATAAAGAAGAGCGAGAATGGACACGTGAGACGAAAGGCCAGGATATATGGTCTTGAGTAAGTTGCAAGACAGTGGTACAGGTTTGATAGGTGTATGACAAAAAATGGCTTTAGTCAAAGTCAATGTAATCGTTGTATTTTTTCTTTACCAGGTTGGATAATGGTCGCAACATTATCTTGTTACTGTATGTGGTGTGGTTGCTTATTGAAGGGTTACACATGCAGGGAGTTTCTGAGCTAAAGGTAAAGCTAGTTCAGAGGTATGTTATGAAGAATTTGGGAGCAACGAAATTCTTTGGCATAAGAGACATGGAAGATCACAGGTTGATTTTGTCTCCAATGAGAGCTGATGTAAAAAAGGTGTTGGCAGGGTTCAAAACACAGGATGCAGAATCGGTAAGCACACCAAGGGCTGGACAGTTCAAGCTGAGCTTAAAATAGTGTTTGAAATCACATGAGGTCTGGTGTAGACCTGGGTTTTCCCAAGCAATGGGAGTTGTCAAAAAGTTTGGAGCCAATTCAAGGAAGAAGTACTGGAGTGCAGTTTAGTAGATTTTCAGCTATCTGAGAGGGACCAGCAGCAAGGTTTCTTGTTATGCAGGGTTAAGGTCTTCACTACATGGAGTTGTAGGTTTGGATGTGGCAGGTTACTTGGATGACAGGATATGCATCACATGTTGTGTGGTGGTTGGTCTTCAAGATTGAGCTTGAAGAGGGATACAAGCCAGGAAATGAATTAGATGGTGTGCAGTTACAGGTACAGGTGCAGCTATTTATCTCCAAGTGAGAGATTGTTAGGTTGTGGAGCTAAAAGTTTCAACAAGATGCGAACAAGAGAGTCACAAAAGTTGCAGAGGTTGCGAAGAGTTGCAGAACAAGTTGCACGGCAACCGACGTCGGTCTGATCAATCGACGTCAGTCTTAGTGCAGTGCAAAAGCAATCGACATCGATAATAAGTCGGTCGTCATCGGTCAGAAAGGTGCCAATGTCGGCAACCTATGTGTGCATGCGGGTTTTGGACTGGTCTATTTTTGGATCGGCAGTTTGCATGTAAAGACTTATTTTAGTCTTGTAGTTGCGAGTCTAATTATTGTAATTAAGATAGTCTAATTATTTTATGCATGAGATCTATATAATAGACTCATGGGCTGTATTGTAAAAGTGTGCTAGAAAGCCATTGTGCTTGTAAAGAGAGCAAGAGTAGCTCCTCCTAGTTTCAAAGGGGTGCTGAGTGTGTATGATCATGGAGAGTTACAGGTGATGCAAGTTCTGCTAGAAGATCCACCAGGGTACTGGTTGAAGAATCATAAGGACTTGGTGAGGCAAGGACAAGGGTTCTTCAGGGTGTAGAGATATCTACATGGTAAGTATGGTCTATTGATTTGAGGTTGTTGCAAGAGTAAGAAGATCTACTTGGAGTACGGTTGTGTACTTGGTGTACTGGCAGTGTTGTTACTGACTGGTGGAGGTGAACAACAACTCTATGTTTGAGTTAGTTGTTGTGACTGTGATTGAGAAAGTGAAGTGTTGAAGGAAAATTACTAGTGAACCCTAGAAGTGTGGGAGCTCTAGAGGTGTGAGGTGAAGAAGTGTGGCATCTTCTTTATTGTATTTCCTTCTGCATATGTATTAATACAATTGGGTATTGTCTCTCATATTCTGTGTTGTTTCATATTTTTAGTTACTTATCATTCTGGTTAAATTTCGTGTTTAGTTGTTAATACGAAGGTAATCATATATACTCTTATTGGTGGAGTAGGGATCCTGACATTTACTCCCTCTCTATTTTCTAATGCTAATCTCTTGGCTTGTCATAAATTTATATATTAATGACTTTTCAGTGTTGTAAAAATCCATCCCTCTCTTGGTAAGACCAGACTCTGCCATTGGTGAGTTGTGTAACCTCTTCAATCAATAGAAAGATTGTACTTTCAGATTTTAAGCACTGGCATAATGTACATTCATTTAGCAATTTGCATACATGGTAGATTTCTCTCCCTTCCCAAATTCTGATTCGTACCTAGTTGCTACCTCATCATGTTATGCAGGTCATGTTTAGTGTTCTATATGTCTTTTGTTGAAGCTGTAAGTGGATGTTAGGTGGTTGCAAAGTGTCTTGTATCAGACCTGTCTCCATCATTTTTCCTCACATTTTGGTCATTGGATCGAACCTTCTCATAAAATACTCATGCATAGTGATCAATTGAAATCAAAGGTCTTCTTTTTCCCTTGTTTGATTTAGTGTTCAAGGTTTCAAGTAAAGTGGATCAACATTTTGGTGTATCACCATCATTAGATAGGATTTTCCTTTCAAGTTTATTTCTCCCTTTTCCATGGTAGATTCGCAGCACATAGTAGAAATCCATTAATACATCTTACAAGAACCAATCGTCTCTGGAGGTTCTTCTCACCATTGACACACTCACCCTCGTGAAAAGATTTCATTGTTTCAATTGAAGAGAGGATTGGTCATTTCAGCACGTCTTCGATTCAGGGTGCAACTCCAAGTTGACAACAATTTTTGGCATGCCTGATGGGACCACAAAAAAGTTTCTTTCCATAGAGTTTTCGTAGCAGCAGAGGATATTCATCTACATTCAGTTGTAGAGTAAATAACATCATTCAAGCAATCCATTCATGCAAAAGGTTACCACAAGATCAACGAGTTAAGGTATTCCTTTTGAATTTGTTACTTATAAAAGAGCAAGGTCTAGGAGGGTAAATCCATATCTTCAAAGGGAATATTTACCTCCCCCTCATCCTATTGTTCTAAACACTATAATCCCCACCATCTAGATGACCGTTAAAAATCAAGTGTTTGCTCCATTCAATAAGGGAAGTCCACTGAATCTAGCACAGTTAGATGATATTCTTGTATCTGCCCTCAAAAGTATTCCATTCTTCTCAGGAGAAAATCAAACAACCCCTATTGAGCATATCTAGGATGTGGCTAATGTTTGTTCAATTCATAATGTTGTTGAGGATAATGTTACTATCAGATTGCTTGTTGCTTCTTTCAAAGGAAAAGCATTACAGTGGTATAGAACCCTCCCACTTAGATCCATTTCCACTTGGGATGAATTGGGTGCAACCTTAGTCAAGCAGTTTGAAGACAAATCTGATCACTTATATTTAGTCAAGTAATTAACTGCCATACAGAGAGCTCCTCATGAGTTCATGTTTGATTTTAATCTTAAATTCTAGAAGACATGGACCAGGATAGCGATTCTGATTAGGCCATTCCCTAAATACCCATTTTTGTATTTTTTGAAAGCTCTTAATTTTGACATTAATGTGATGATACAGTCAATAGGTGGTACTACTTTTCCAGATGCTTATGAACAATAAGAAAAGAAAATAGTTTAATACAAGCAGTTAAGCTTTTTCTAAGACCTCCAATGCCCATATTTACAGAAATAAGTTATGTACCAACCCCTCAAGTTCCTCAAATTCTATCTCTAGCTCCTATTCTAGCACCTATTAGTCAAGCTAGTGAGGTAGGAGAGTTGAAAAGTTTGCTACAATCTTTTGAAAATAAAATAATACAGCTCAAAAGGCAGCAATTTTAGTCAAATAGGCCCTATCAACATCAAAATTAGAACAACTATCAGTCCTTCAAAGATCAAAGGTCTCCTTATCAGGGTTTTGGAGAAAATAGACCACCCTATAAAGCACAAGGAGCCATAAATCCAGCTAAGCCATATGTTGCTCTTTATCCAATTGCTCCTTCCACTTCAAAATCCATTATTCCAACCCCACGTCAAAATAATTTGGTGCAGGATTCAGGTTGGCAGCCCTCAAATTTCAATGATGCTCAAAATCAAGCCTTGGTATCACAGAACATCACCATGCCACAGATGACATAAGAAGAGTTCTCTTTTCAAGGTCAATATCAAGATATAGGTTTGACATCACAAGGATTGACTCATCAAGTTCAAGGGCAGCCTGATACTATTAATGTAAATTGGTAGGTTGATGATCATGTTGCTTTTATTCAGGATATTAAAACTAACAATTCAGGTGGTCAAGTTGTAGCTATAACCTATCAAATGACTAAAAGAATAGCTATTAAGGAAGCCCAAGTGGTAGAAAATACTTCAAATGCTCCTAGTATTGTTGCTCAAAGTATAAAAGAGCAGCCTGCTACTCTCTCAGCCCAAAAAAATTAGAATATAATGGTTAGTAAAGTGCAGCAACTACCTCTAATTCATGAGCAACAACTACCACAAAAAGTGCAATCAAAGGTTAGTGCATCTCAGTTCAGTATTGTAGATCAATTGAAGAAGTCTAACATCAACATTAGCATGTGAAATTTTCTTTCAATTCTAGGGCAAAAAGATAAACTCATTCAAGAACTTTCAGCTCTTGAATTGTCTCCAAAACCAGTTGAGAAAGATGGTGTTGTCTAGACAAATTTGGATCAGCCAGCTAAGCAACAGGTGCAGGAAGAAGATAGGATATCAAAGGTGGACAAAACTATGGTAAAAACAAATAAATCTCCCCCTTTTTATCTTTTTTTGATAGTGGGTGATACTTTGGTTCATAATTGTATGGTGGATAGTGGAGCTCGCAGTACAGTGATGCCCAAACAGATTGCAAACAAGCTCGGCCTTGTTTATGAGCCAAATACTAAAGGGGTATTGCAGTTGGATGGTTCACTAAAAACTGGTAGGCATTATCAAAGATTTGAAATTGACATTACATGCTTGTCCTAATGTTACTATTCAACATGATGTTGTAGTGGTGGACTTGCCTCCTTATTTTGCTATATGCCTTTCAAGGGACTTCACCTCAAAGATTGAGAGATATTTATCAGTTGATTAGACCTATTTGTTTTTCAAAACCAGATATGGTATAAAGGTAACGATTCATTCAGAGCCTATTACACGTTTTCATATGGATCCTTATACGCCAAATGTGGTCAATGCAAATTGTATCATCATAGATGAAATATTACAAACTAGTGATGTAGAAAAGAACTCACCTTTGGATGGAGTTCTGGATTTGTTTTTTGATGAGTGGGCTTCCACCTTGCATGAGCATGAACCCTAAAAGTCGATTGAAGAGGAATGTCTTGGTGTGTATTATCTTTATGAGAATGATGCACCAATTCTAGCCCTAGTCAAAGAGGACGAATCTAATGAAGGCTTGTAGAAATTATACTTTGATGGATCAAGAAATAAGGAGGGGACCAAAAATGGAATGATGTTAATTTATCCTACAGAACAAAGGTATTTCTCCTCTATTAAATTTTAGTTTGGCTGTTCAAACAATGTTGCTGACTATGAAGCAGTAGTTCACAATTTGCAGTGAGCTAGGAAGATGAAAGTAAATTGTTTGCAAGTGTTTGGAGATAGTGAACTTGTATTCCATCGAGTAAGAGGTTTGATTATATGCAAGAATCTGTTGCTTAAATATTACAGACACAGAGTTTGGGATTTACTTGAATATTTTTAAGCTTTTAATATTCAGGGAATACCAAGAGATAGGAATAAACATGCTGATAGGTTGGCTGTTGTTGAGGCACATTTGATAGTGCAGCTAATATAAAAATTGACATTTTTTAGTCACATATAAAGGTAGTTGTAAGGCCTTTTGTTCTGGATAACCAAGTAAATTGGCAGGTGTTTGTAAATGACAAACAAATTGTGAGATTTTTGCAAGAAGAGGCTAAGTTTTCTTTAAGAAATCAGTCGAAACACTAACAGTAGTATGGTGATCAGATCATATAACTAAAAACTAATAAGCTACCCAAGGGATTGGTCACTCTTGAAAATATTTTTAGTGAAGATGATGAGCTAAGGAAAGAGAAACCATCCTTGTCAACAAAGGAAGAGTATTATGCCAATGTAGATATTGTAGCTGGTAAAATTTTGAAATTGGGCAAGGTATGCACTCCTCCACAAAAGAAAGCTTTCATTGATTTATGCATAAGTTTTGCTTATATATGTGCATGGAAGTATAGTGATCTCAAAGGTTTTGATCCAAGTTTGGCTCAACACACTATTGAGTTAGAAAGTGAAACTAAACCAATGAGACAAAGACAAAGGCCAATCAATCCAAAGTTTGAGCCTTTGATGAGAGCTGAGCTTCACAAGCTCATAGAATCTGCTATTATATTTCCAATCAAGCACTCAACTTGGGTGGCAAACCTCATTCCAGTACAAGAAAATAATGGTGAGATTTGTTTGTGTGTTGATTTTCATGATTTAAACAAGGCTTTTCTTAAAGACCACTATCCATTGCTATCAATGGAACAAATTTTACAGCTTGTTGTACGTTCAGAGAAGTTTTCCTTGTTGGATGGATATAGTGGTTGCAATCATATTTTGGTCAAAAAAGAGGACCAATTCAAGATAGCCTTCATGACTAAGTGGGGGACATTTGCATATAGAAAGATGCCATTCAGTTTGTCTAATGTTCGAGCAACCTTTTAGAGAGCCATGCATATGGCCTTTCAAGGCCTTCTTAACAGGTTTGTGCTTGTTTATTTGGATGATATAACAGTGTTTTCAAAAGACGTAGAAGATCACATGGTTCATCTCAATCAAGTTTTTGAAAGGTGTAGGCAATTTGGGATATCTCTAAATCTAAAAAAGTGTGTATTTTCAGTTCATGAAGGTAAGCTTCTTAGACATGTTTCAGAGCACAGTTAAAACATAGATTCTAAAATGATTCAATCTATTCTTGTACTCTCATTGCCTAAGAACAAAAAGGCCTTGCAAAGTTTCTTTGGTAAAATCAATGTTATAAGGAGATACATTTCAGATGTTGTTACTATAGCTAAACCACTTACATCCATGTTAAAGAAAAATCAAAACTTTAGCTAGCCCAAAGAGGGAGTAACAGGGATTGAAGATGTTAAGAAAGCCATAGCAAGTGTTCCTACACTTTAAAATCTAAATTTTATGAAAGATTTTATTTTGTATGTTGTTCCCAAAATCTGCAACTCATTTTTTGGGACAACATATGAACTATTTTGGTCTTGCAAGCCAAAATCCTCTCTTTCCTTCTCAAAAAATTGTTCTGAGCATTCAAATTCTTCATTATTCAAGCTTTTTCAGCTAAAGGACTAGTAGGTTCAACAGGTTCAACGACTTCAACAGGCGAGCTCTCTCAAAGAAACAAGTTTCCAACACTCAGGGAATTTCAAGGTTAGTTCAATGCCAAGGTTCAACCAAAAATTTCCATCAACAAGCTTCAAACAAAGGATTGAACCATTGAACCATTGAACCCTGCTTCCAAAAAGTTCAAAGGTTTAATGACTTCGGCAGGCTTAAAGAGTTAAGCATTTCGGCAAAAGTTCAAAGTTCAACCGCTTTGGCAAGTTCAACGGCTTCAAAAGACTTAGTGAAAAGAAGGAAGATTAAACCGTTGAACCTTGAACCAAAAAGGTTCAACGCAGTTGGTTCAAGTGGTCAATTGAGCGAGTGGAACACAAAATTGAATCGTTGAACTGTTAGTCGATTCAATCGAACGGTTCAAAGGAGTGCCCCAAATCCCAAAGGGCAAGTGCCCTTGCGAAAGGCAGTGAACCAAAGGCCAAGTGCCCTTACGGAGGGTAGTGAAAAAAAATGAACAAAGAGATATCTTTCAGAAATATTTTCCATAGCCAAATTTTACAAGGCAAATCCTTCAAACAAAATGTCTGAAGGAATTCCTTCGGACATTTTGACTGAATGAACGATCAAAAGCGCGATGAAAAGCGACTAAGGCAAAGGAAGATTTCCTTCAGAAAAAATATCTGAAGGAATTCCTTCGGACATTTTGTCCAAAAGAATTGAAGAGGAAGACCACCCGAAGATAGCCCGGAGGACCCCGAAAAACCTCGAAGGGTAGGTACCCTTGCGAGGGACTCTTAGCGACCAGGAAATGGACCTTTTCAAGGCCCGAAAGGACACCTTCCCTTTGGGAGGTTCCCTAGACATTAAGCTGAAGGAATGTTTCTATGGACTCTGCAGGTTGGGTTCTACAAACTTTTTTCTACGGACTGTACAGGGTTGATTCTACAGACTCTGCAGGCTTGATTCTACGAACTCCAAAGGAATGATTCTACGGACTAGTTTCTATGAACTCCGCAGGTTGATTTTTATGGACTCTGCACGCTGAGTTATATCGACTTGATTCTATGGACTCGTTTCTACGAACTTTGCAGGCTGGGTTCTACGGACTCATTTCTACAGACTCTGCAGGCCTAATTTCTACAGACTCCATAGGTTGATTTCTACGGACTTTGCAAGCCTAATTTTTATGGACTCTGGAGGCTTGATAAAGATGAAGGAATTTCAAAGCTTTGAAAGACTTGGAGAAAACAAAGGCTTTTAAGAAAGAGGATGAACCGTTGAACCTTGAACCAAAATGGTTCAATGGGTTCAACGGTACAAAGAAAGCTTCGAGCAAAGGAAAGAAGCGAAAGATTCCAGAGATCAGTCCAAAGAGATGGTTCAAGCGAATGAACCAAAGGAGTGATGGAACCGAAGAGGCCACTCAAATTGTTGAAACAGTGAACCAATGACGTCCTCGCAAACGTCAAATTTAGGGTAGTGAAATATTTGTTGATTTTTAAATGTAGCACAAAACCTGAAAATAAACTCAGTGACCAGCTGAAGAAGGAGCCGAAAGGCCAACAGAAAGGGCAAAAGATAGCCCAAGAGCTCAAATTGCAATAGGAAAGAAGGGAAGACCAAAAAATCTATGCAGGAGTTATTCCAGTAGGTGGAACAGTCCACCAAGTAGATATTTGAGCTTACAAACATTAAAAGCAGGGCATGTTTTTCTCTCTTAGAGTAAAGGCAAAGTGGACAGCTGCACAGACATAAAGAAAATGACCAAATGACCCAGGCCTAGGAGAAGACATTTGAGATGACTCGACACACCATAGTTAAGGTAGACACCCTGTTCCAGCATGGTGCTCTTTGACAAAACTAAAAATGCATTCAAGGCATTGAATGAAGCATGGACCATTACATGAAACAAAGTGCCAAGCCTTTCTTGGTTACTATATATTGCAATCTCTTATTTTATGCAAATGAGATCTTTCTGTTATAGAAACAAAACTCTATCAAAGTTGAAAGGTGATTACTGAGACTTTGAGCTCAGATTGTTAATCATATTTCTTTGTTTGAATGAGAAAGCAGGTTATTTTCAAACTTTGTGCTGTAATAGCCTGTGTCATTTAGGAGATTGTCCTTATGTCTATTTTCAGAAGGCATTCTTGTCCATTTTAACAAAATAAGCAGAACTAGTGGAAGTGATCAAGAAGGTGTCCTGAAGCCAACTGTGAGAGACTTTGTGCTGCCACAATTACCTTTAGTGTGTTTGTTTATTTTATGTTTCAGTGTAAAGGACCTTTGGATGACTTTGTGCCCTCATTGTCTTTCGTATTTCACTCTTGGGCAGTTGAGGTGGAGACTTTGAGCTACACCTCATTCTGCTGGTTACTGCACCCTGTAACCGGTTACTTGTTACCTACTTGAAAGAACTCCAGTTGTTTGCTGCAAGACCACTTCTGAAAGAAGAGAAGTGCCTTTAGTGTTTCCACTTAGTTTTCTCTTTTGTTTGTGAACATCATCTCTGAAAAAAAAGAGATGGATGGTGTTGTCCTACCCCTGAGTGTTATTTTCTGCATATATATATATATATAGATAGCTCCTCATAGTTATAAGGGAACCTCCCCTTGATGAGAGGAGATATGTGTCCCCTTTTGATGTGGTAAACCTACACGTCTGGCTGACTAATCTCCCTATGTTGTGGTTGAAGAGACCTATTTTGCTCATCAGTTAGCTGGTAACAAAATATTCACCCAACAGTTTTTGGTGACTCTATTGGGGATCGAACAAGTAGTTCCTATCTTTATCCATTATATGCTCTGGCGACTCTAGTCTATGTCTTATCCATTATCATTATAGCCTTATCCATTTATTCCATTGGGGAATAATGAGCAGTTCTAGTTCTTTTTCATTATTTATTTTCCCCCAGCTTCATGCAATAATTTTTGGCGACTCTGCTGGGGATCGATGAGCAGTGCCTATCCTTATCCATTTTCATTTCATATCCACTGGAGACACAGCAATTTTGTGCAATTTGAAGCCTCAAATTTTAGATTGAAGCATCACCTGTGTCTTATCCATTATCATTATAGCTTTATCCATTTCCATTATATAATCCGATCTGCGAACCAGAGTCGTTGGGGACTGAACGTTTCACTTTTTTTTCTACTTTCCTCCAGCTCCATGCCAACAATTTTTGGTGACTCCACTAGGGAAGAGCACACAGTTTGAAGCCTCAAACTTCAAGCTGAAGTAGGGCTAGTTCTTTTTCATTTTTATTCTACAATATGGCAACTCCACATTATACTAGAGGCTAGAGAGCCCAAGGTGTTGTTGACCCAATTTTTGAGTTAGTACAATAGGGCAATTTCGATTTGTTTCCTCCACAACTTCAAGTTCAACGAACTAGGAGTCTTCCTCCTATCAACACCAGGTCACTAATACAAGGCAGAGCTTCTTTTTATGTTGTTAGTAGAGCTTTGCCTATACATACTCCACCCATATTTGTTATCCTCCCTTTCCATAATCAAATCATCATTGTTTAAGGCCCTTGGGGTAACTCTTTTGGCCCACTCAATTTAACTCCACCTCTACATGAGTTACCACGCAGTTCAAAGAACTTCCCCAAATTCTTTGGTGATAGAAGAGTTCATCCTCATGAACACATCACAGCTTTCAGCATAGCCTATAGTGTGATAGGCATAGAGTATGAGGACATAGTAGTCAAGCTAATTGTGAAAACATTACGCGGTGCTATTGCAGACTGGTTTTATCATCTGTAGGCCCACACTGTGACTGACTGGAACACTCTCAAATCTAAGTTTGAAGCAAAGTTCAAGCTTGCAAAAGATGCACATGCCCTGCTGACCCAACTTACACAGATGAAGAAAGAACCTCATGAACCTATGAGGGACTTCATATCCAAATTTGACAAGTTGAGTAACAGGGTTCTTACCATTACTCAGCGAACACCTGAGAACCTTAAATGTTTCTTCATCAACTCATAGCTGCCTGAAGTGAGTTTTTTGCTGGGACATGTTGGCCACATAGACCTTACTGCTACTCAAAATTTGGCCACTGAGGTGGAAGATGACTTTATCTTGGTAGAAAAGATAAGGAGAGATCCTAACAAAGGTAAATCTTCTTCATCTTTTGAATATTTATCTACAGGCACCATTGATTCAATGGTGCAAAAGCTGGCAAATGAGTTGCTTGCTCTCAGAAATCAAATGGTGCAAGGGATGTCATTTGCTCCTTCATACAGAGATATACCAACGAGGACATTTTCTAATCAATCATACCAAGGCAATGCTGCCAAGAATCAAGGGCAGCTAAATCATCTTCCTCCCACTCAGGGAAAATTGGCCATTGAAGCACCTCCAACCAATTCAGCAGTTGAATATCTTGAATCAGAATTAGATTTCTGCTTCTAACCTGAGTTGAACCTTGAAGATGATGCTAATATATTCACAAAGAGAGAAGAAGAATTAGCTGGCGACTCCAACATTAGTTTCTTAAATTACCAGGATGAACCCAAAAGTGAAGGTAAAGTAGTTGAGGTATCATACGCTGTGTTCACTCGGTCCAAGAATCAGTCAACCCAACAAGCTGATAAAGAAAAAATATAGGAGTGACCTCACCCTGAAATTTTAATTGCTAAGCGAGGAACTTCTCTGCCTTTCCAGCCAAAGGACCTGGTGATTGCTAAAAAAGTAAGTACCCCAAACATTTCTACACCTTCAACTTTAATTTTGTAGAATAATACCACCCCTCTTAAAAACCAGAAGGATGAACTCTCTTCCCCTATTCATAGTTCATTCCAGACATTTGACATAGTCAACCATGTCAAGAAAACTAAAATTCAAATGTCTGAATTTGAATTCTTGCAATCCAACCCTAAGCAGTTGGATAAGTTAGTGGAATGTGTGAAGAACAAAACTGTCCCTACAGGACTAGTTGTTCCAAAGGTAACTCATGATCTCCCAAGGAACATGTCCACCCCAAACAACTTTGTCATTGCTCCTCCTGCTGCTCCTGGAAGGGCCAAACCATTTTATGTCTCCTTGTTGATAAATGGACATCAGCTGAACAATTGCATCAGACTCAGGTGCATCTAACAATGTCATGCCTGCCAAAGTAGTTGAATCCCTTAGTCTCACACTGACCAAGACCTTTGGGAGATGTTTTTCCATGGAGAATAAATAAGTGCCACTGCTGGGACAAATCAAGGATGCCCACTTTGCATTTACAGCATTCTCAGACAAGAGAATTAAGATGACAGTCCTGGTGGCCGACGTCCCAACCTCCTACGGCATTCTTCTTGGGCAAATTTTTTGTAAGGATGTTGGTGGAGAATTGAGCATGGACCTATCTGAGGTGAGGATCCCTATCAAAGGCATCATGCAGAGATTGTTCCCTGAGAAGGAAGCAAAATATGTTGTCACTCAAATGTCAATACTTGAAGCTCAAATTCTATTTTAGTCTTCAGGCAAGGGTAATTATTTTCTATCTATTGAAGGTGTTCCTGTTACAACAGATGAAAATCTTGTAGGTGGTGATCCAAAAATTGATTCAAACAAGACATCAGAAGAATTGGTAGGGTGCAGTACATATGAAAAAGGATCTTTCCTCTCTAATTAAGACAAATCTGACATAAGATCAATTTTTGATGGTGTTTGCATCCTGAAATTTGATGGCAGCAATTCCTCTACTGGTGTTTGAGCTGGGATTGTTCTAATATCTCCTCAAAGAGATATTTTTCCTTCTTCATACAAGTTGCAGTTCAGCAACACCAACAACACTGCCGAGTATGAATCTTTGTTACTCGGGTTGAAGGCAGCTCAAGACAGAGGTGTTAAGCTACTTCATGCCAAAGGAGATGCTGAGCCGATGGTTTGTCAGGTGAGGAACCTGTGTCAAACTAAGAACAAAAGATTATGCTACTACCGCAATCTATTATGGGACTATATTAAAAGTTTTGATGCTTTCAATATATCTGCAATACCCAAGGAACTTCATAATCATGCAAATTCATTGGCTGACCCTGCAACCTTCATAATTTCTCACCCTAATTTCAAAGATAATAGGTACACTATCAAACTGGTCTTTCGACCAAGTGTGCCTGATAAAGCTAACTATTGGCAGGTGTTTGATGCTGACAATCAAATAATGTGCTTCACTAGACTAGAAGAGCCACAAGCTATGGTAGTGGACCATACTGCTGCATGCCAAAGTCAGGAAAAGAAACTCTTCTGCAAGAGAGCAAGGATTTATGGTTTTCAGATTGGATACCACGTCTTGCCATGGGGCAAGAAGAGAAAACCAAAAGGAGTGCACAGAAAATTTGATTCATGGTGTAGAAGTCTATTTGTCAATCATCACTTCTAGGGAGAAAATAGTTTCTTGGTGATATATTAAGACTGAACATCATTTTCACTATCTCACAGTGGGCAACATCTTAAGCACTTCAATCCTTAAAGTATCAGATAAGATTAGCTTGTACATATGTATAATTTTGTATAGTATTTAGTTCTATTTTGTGCTTTTCATTTTCATTTTTGGTGCATTTCTTTCTTTTTTGGGTAACATGACTCCGTAGCCCAATGGCATACTTAAAGGCACTGGAGATTCTAGTTTCTACTCCCTTCAGCTATTTTAAAATTTCAACTGAAGGAAGTTCCCCAAATAGAGCCAGCTGTTGTTCCCAAAATCTGTCACTCATTTTTTGGGACAACATATGAACTATTTTGGTCCTACAAGCCAAAATCCTCTCTTCCCTTCTCAAAAAATTGTTTCGAGCATTCAAATTCTTCATTATTCAAGATTTTTCAGCTAAGGTACTAGCAGGTTCAACAGGTTCAACGAATTCAATAGGTGAGCTCTCTCAAAAGAACAAGTTTTCAACATTTAGGCAATTTCAAGGCTGGTTCAATGCCAAGGTTCAACAAAAAATGTCCATCGGCAAGCTCCAAACAAAGGATTGAACCATTGAACCCCGCTTCTAAAAGGTTAAAAGTTTCAACGGGTTCAAAGGTTCAATGACGTCGGTAGGTTTAAAGAGTTAAGCATTTTGACAAAAGTTCAAAGTTCAACCACTTCGACAAGTTCAACGGCTTCAAAAGACTTAGCGAAAAGAAAGAAAATTAAACCATTGAACCGTTGAACCTTGAACCAAAAAGGTTCAAAGGTTCAATGTAGTTGGTTCAAAGCGGTTGGTTCAAGTGGTCAATTAAGCAAGCAGAACACAAAATTGAACTGTTGAACCATTGGTCAGTTCAATCGAACGGTTCAAAGGAGTGTCCCAAAGCCCAAAGGGCAAGTACCCTTTCGAAAGGCAGTGAACCAAAGGCCAAGTGCCCTTGCAGAGGGCAATGAACAAAAATGGACAAAGAGATATCTTTTGGAAATATTTTATGTGGCCAAATTTTACAAGGCAAATCCTTCAGACAAAATGTCTAAAGGAATTCCTTCGGACATTTTGTCTGAATGAACGATCAAAAGCTCGATGAAAAGTAGCTAAGGCAAAGGAAGATTTCATTCGAACAAAAGGTCTGAAGGAATTCCTTCAGATATTTTCTCCAAAGGAATTGAAGAGGAAGACCGCTCGAGGACCGCCTGAAGACAGCCCGAAGGACCCCGAAGGGCAAGTACCCTTACGGGGGAATCTTAGCAACTAGAAAATGGACCTTCTCAAGGCTCGAAGGGACACCTTCCCTTTAGGAGGTTCCAAAGACATTAAACCAAAGGAATGTTTCTATGGACTCTGCAGGCTGGGTTCTACGAACTCATTTCTACAGACTCTATAGGTTTGATTCTATGGACTCTACAGACTTGATTCTACGGACTTCGAAGGAATGAATCTATGAACTAGTTTCTA
This sequence comes from Torreya grandis, assembly GCA_037957365.1. Taxonomy (NCBI): domain Eukaryota; kingdom Viridiplantae; phylum Streptophyta; class Pinopsida; order Cupressales; family Taxaceae; genus Torreya; species Torreya grandis. The sequence continues at coordinate 2,953,489 of JARHVA010001063.1, forward strand.
CGGACTCCACATGTTGATTTCTATGGACTCTACAAGCTGAGTTCTAAAGACTTGATTCTACAGACTCATTTCTACGGACTCTACAGGCTGGGTTTTACAAACTCGTTTCTACAGACTCTGCAGGCCTAATTTCTATAGACTCTACAGGTTGATTTATATAGACTCTGTAGGCCTGATTTCTATAGAATTTCAAAGCTTCGAAAGACTTGGAGAAAACAAAGGCTTCTAAAAAAGAGGATGAACCGTTGAACCTTGAACCAAAATGGTTCAACGTGTTCAACGAGTTCAATTGTACAAAGAAAGCTTCGAGCAAAGGAAAGAAGTGGAAGATTCTAGAGACCAGTCCAAAGAGATGGTTCAAGCAAATGAACCAAAGAAGTAACAGAATCGAAGAAGCCACTCGAACCGTTGAAACAGTGAAGCAATGACGTCCCTGCGGATGTCAAATTTAGGGTAGTGAAATATTCATTGATTTTCAAATGCGACGTGGAACCTGAAAACAAACTCAGTGACCAGTTGAAGAAGGAGCCAAAAGGCCAATAGAAAGGGGAAAATATAGCCCAAGAGCTCAAATTGCAACAGGAAAGAAGGGAAACTCAAAAATATCTGTGCAGAAGTTATTCCAGTAGGTAGAACAGTCCACCAAGTAGATATTTGAGCTTGAAAATATTAAAAGTGCAACCTATTTTTCTCCCTTGGATTAAATACGAAGTGGACAGCTGCACAAACATCAAGAAAAAGACCAAATGACCCAGGCCCAAGAGAAGACATTTGAGATGAATTGACACGCCACAGTTAAGGCAGACGCCCTATTCCAGCATGGCCTTCTTTGACAAAATTGAAAATGTATTCAAGGCATTGAATGCAGCATGGGCCGTTACATGAAACAAAATGCCAAGCCTTTCTTGGCTACTATATATTTCAATCTCTTATTTTATGCAAAGGAGATCTCTCTGTTATATAAGCAAAACTCTGCCAAAATTGAAAGGCGATTACTGAGACTTTGAGCTCAGATTGTTAATCATATTTCTTTGTTTGAATAAGAAAGCAGGTTACTTTTAGACTTTGTGCTATAATAGCCTATGTCATTGAGGAGATTGTTCTTATGTATGTTTCTTGAAGGCATTCTTGTCTATTTTAATGAAATAAGCAGAACTAGTGGAAGTAATCAGGAAGGTGACCTGAAGCCAACTGTGGGAGACTTTGTGCTGCCACAATTGCCTTTAGTGTGTTTGTCTATTTTCTATTTCTGTGTAAAGGACCTTAGGATGACTTTGTGCCCTCATTGTCCTTTGTATCTCACTCTTGGAAAATCGAGGTGGAGACTTTGTGCTACACCTCATTCTATTGGTTACTGCACCCTGTTACCGGTTACTTGTTACCTACCTGAAAGAACTCTGATTGTTTGTTGCAAGACCACTTCTGAAAGAAGAGAAGTGCCTTCAGTGTTTCCACCTAGTTTTCTCTTTTGTTTGTGAACATCATCTCTAAAAAAAGAGAGATTGATGGTGTTGTCCTACCTCTGAGTGTTATTTTCTGCACACACACACACACACACACACACACACATATATATAGCTCCTCATAGTTATAAGGGAACCTCCCCTTGATGAGAGGAGAGATTTGTCTCCTTTTGATGTGGTAAACCTGGACATCTGGCTGACCAATCTCCCTATGCTATGGTTGAAGAGACCTATTTTGCTCATCAGTTAGTTGGTGAAAAAATATTCGCCCAACACTGTATAAGTATGCTAATATGGACACCATTTCAGGCATTCTTATGCAGCAGTTGCATGAAGATTTGGAGCAGCCAATAGCTTTCTACAGTGAAGGCTTGGAGGAGTATGAGACAAAGTATTATTTTGTTGAAAAACATGTCCTTTCAGTTATAAGATCTCTGAAGAAATTTAGGCACTTGTTTTCTAATAATAAAATACATCTAATGGTTGCTCATCCAAGCATCAAAGAATTTATTCTGAATAAAGACATAAATGAGAAGAGGGTTGGTTGGATAACCAAGGTAATGGAATATGATGTAGAAATTAAGGTTACAAAGCTGGTTAGAGGCAAAGGACTTTGTGAGCATCTAGCTTAGGACTTGCAAGAAACTAAAGAAGTTGTTTTAGTGTCAATTGATGAAGAGATTGTTGTTGTTCACACCTCACCTTCCAGCTAGTTTCATGATTTGGTAAGCTATTTGCAAGATGGATTTTACCCTTCTCGCCTAAGTGCTTCAAAAAGAAAGTATTTCAAATTGCAATCAATTCCATTCATGCTCGTTGACGTTGTTTTGTTCAAAAAAGATATTAATGGAATGTTACTAAGGTGTGTGGAGCTAGGCCAAACTCAAAGATTACTTGAATAATTCCATGATGGACTTGGTGGAGGACACTTTTATGCAAGAACTACAACACTTAAAATCATGAGAGATGGGTACTATTGGCCTACTATATTTGGCGATTGACATACATGGGTTAGGAGGTACAAACAATGTGCTATGTTTGTAGGAAAAGTTAAACCTTTTAGCCCTGCCCCTTCAGCCAATTGCAGTGGATCAGCCTTTTGTCCAGTGGGGATTGGACTTTATTTGATCCAAAACTCAAAAGTTCTGGTTGACAAATATTTCAATAGCACAGAAACAACACAATAACAATGGATTCTCTGAGAAGAGATGTCATATTACTTAACAACTGCAATACAAATATAGGCTTATCTCTGAAAAGAGATGTTTTGTTAAATCAAAAAAATTGCAGATACAAAACATACGCTTATCTCTGAGAAGAGATGTATGCCTTCCCTTTTTAGGTTACAATGCATTTATACATATTTTGAAAACATCAAGAGATTGAGTGGCTCGAGGAATTAACGGTGACCTTTTAAGAATGAGTGGCTCGAGAGAAATAACAGAATTAAAATAGTACAGCGCTCAAGGACATAATGGCTTGAAGAAATAACTGTCACCGACAATGGTCACGCAAATGGTTGCCCGAATCATTTTTGCCACCTGAGTGGTCCCCCAAAGTGTTGCCTGAATCATTCCTTCCTCCTTGAAAAGCAATGGTCCCCATTACATCACTGTTCCCCATCAGGTGTGGTAGTTGTGTCTTGATTTGATTCCTGATGCATACTTGGAAGGGACTGTGGTTTCTAGAACTGTGCGGGGCCTGATTGTTCACCTTTCTGTCTGACCATCAGTGTATGGATGGAAGGCTGTGAAATTCTTCAGCGCGGTATCTATTTGCTTCTGTTGTTGTGTTGTCAGGGCTGTAACATCAGCCCTTTTGGATTCCTATGGCTTGACCACCATGAAAACAAATTTATTGGCGCTAAGTAGAGAGACAGATGTGGAAGGTGGTACTTATAGTACCCTGTAGCACCATGTTCCAAGAGTGAGAGTGATTTGTCTAGTTCTTGATTCGTATATACCATATCGATCATACATGAATCACTGACCAAAGAGTACATCACAAACATCTAGATTGACCACATCACATAAGACCTCATCTTGGAAAGGTTGTATTGCATATGAGAGAAGACATTGGTGGGTGACACAGAGGTCTCTCCCTGGGCTCAACCATCTAATACTGTATGGTTTTGGGTGAGGCTTCATGGACAGATTTAGGATTTTCACAACATTAGTAAAGATTAAATTCTTTTGACTTCCACTATCAAGAATGAAATGCAGAGGCTTACCTTTCACGCATAACTTAGAGTGAAACAACCTTTCCTTGTCATCTAACATCTTGTCTTGTGTCTGTGATGAAGCTACAATGGCTTCAGGATCAGAATCTATAATTTCTTCTTCAACCTCTTTGACTGCAAGGTCTGTATGAGGTAGAGCAGTAGATGTTGAGGATGGTGACTTAGAAAGTAGTGATTTGATAGCTTGACATTCTTCTTTGGAGTGAGTTCCAGATTTGTGATAAACACACCACTTCTCGATCTTTCCTTCTTTTTGCTTCCAATTTTGGCCTCGTGTTTGACCTTCTTTATCACTTTTCCATTTTGAAGATTGATTCTTTATATCCATTCTTCCATGCTTCTGCTCAATCTTTACTGTGAACTTGTATGCCTCACCAATGGTTTCCAAATTGAAGAGTTCCATTTCCCCCCAGATGTACCATTGGAGTCCACCACGATATTTGAGAGTTTTATGTTTCTCACTTTCTTGAATGCCCAGTCTTGCAGACAAAGAATGAAAAGTGTATGTGTAATCTTGCACAGATTGGTCCTTGCCTTGGCGAAGTTGTTGCCACTGTATGTACAGATCATCATCCGCGCTGATGGGATAGTATTCTTCTTTTACTACTTCTGTAAAATCATTCCAGGTGGGTTCCACCCAAGGCCAATGATATCCGTACTGAACCTCTTTTTGTACACTTCCCACCAATTTTTCATGGGCAATGATGATTTCAAAAGAGCAAAAGTGATATTTTCTCTATCAGTGAACTTATTTACAGAGTAGGAAGACTGTTGATCCAACCGATTTTCCATTGCATCAACATTGATTTTGCCTTCAAATGTGGGAATATCAAAATTTACCTGAACCTTGAAGGGTGTTGGGGCACTGAAAGGAAGCTCCCTCGATGAGGAGCCTGGATGTGTAGCCACAGAGCCAGAATTTCCCATCAGAAGTGTTTGAAGAATTTGAGCAAATTGTTGGAGCATCTGCGCTTGTTGCCGCTGGAGGGATTCATTCACCATTTCCTTGAAAGGATCAAATGTCTCAGTGTCATCTGCCATTTGAGGTCATTTGGGGTGCACAGGTGGAGCGTTTGGAAGCTCTGTCACTTCCCACCCAAGTTTCCTGTATCCTGACCTCATCCTCAGGAACATACACTCTCAAGATAAACCGCTCTGATACCACTGATCCAAAACTTAGAAGTTTTGGTTGACGAATATTTCAATAGCATAGAAACAACACAATAACAATGGATTCTCTGAGAAGAGATGTTGTATTACTTAACAACCACAATACAAATATAGGCTTATCTCTGAAAAGAGATGTTTTGTTGAATCAAAAAAATTGTAGATACAAAACATACGCTTATCTCTGAGAAGAGATGTCTACCTTCCCTTTTCAGGTTACAATGCATTTATACATATTTTGAAAACATCAGGAGATTGAGTGGCTCGAGGAATTAACGGTGACCTTTTAAGAATGAGTGGCTCAAGAGAAATAACAGAATTAAAATAGTACAGCGCTCGAGGACATAATGGCTTGAGGAAATCACTATCACCAACAATGGTCATCCAAATGGTTGCCCGGATCATTTCTGCCACCCGAGTGGTCGCCCAAAGTGTTGCCCAAATCATTATTGGTCTCATTAATCCCCCTTTGAGTTCAGGGCATAAGTGGATTCTAACAACTACAGATTACTTCACATGTTGGACAGAAGAAATTGCATTTAAAGAAGCAAATGAAACTAACATTCTTGATTTCTATGAAGGTTTGCTTACTAGGTTTAGAGTTCCTTCGACCATTATTTCTGACAATGCAATAGCTTTTGTGGGATCTAAGATCAGCCAATGGGCTGTCCAACACAGAGTTTATCTCAGCACTTCATTGAACTATTATCCACAAGGAAATGGCCTTGATGAATCTACAAACAAGAACCTCTTAAGGATCATACAAAGGACTATTGAAGACAATCATAGGTCATGGCATCTCAAGTTGAAGTCAGTTTTATGGGCTGATAGGATCACCTACAAGAGGTCAATAACCAACTCTCCATGCAAGCTAGTCTATGGTAAGGAAGCAAGGTTACTTATTTATCTTGAGTTTCCAGATTTGGAACTAATGCATCAACTTGAGTTGTTGGAGAATGAGCCTATGGAGATCAGGTATGTAGATCTTATGGATTTGGAAGAGATAAGAAATCAATCCAAGCTAGTCATGGAAAGTCATCAAGCATAAGTGAGAAGAACATTTGACAAGGAGCTTCCTCACGAAGCTTCAATGAAGGAGATTTGGTCCTTAAGTGGGATGAGGATTGAGCCAAACCAGGAAGGCACACAAATTTTGATTCCCTTTAGAGTGGCCCATACACGATCTCCAGCTGCAAATCCCACAATGCCTTCCAACTTGCCAAGATGGACGACCAAGAGCTTTCAATCCCAGTCAATGGGATACATCTGAAACATTGATATTGAAGAGCAAAGCTCTATGTACATAGTTATTTGTTTTTGATTTTCTTCAAGTGTTGTTCAAGCACAGTAGTTTGCTTCCATTTTGTTCAATAAGTGCTTGTTTGCACATTTTCTTCTTAGTTAGTTTTCCTACTTTCATGTTTTCCCTTCCTTTTTAAGGGAGAAAGGTTCCTTCAGCCAAGGTCAGGAGGAGATTTTCAGTCAAAAATTAGGTTCACCATTTGGGAATTCGAATATCATCTATATGGCCTTAGTTCTCTAGCATAGCAGGCATGCTTCCTAGCAAAGTCACCAAAAATGTTGACAATGTTGCCCCCATAGGTCAAATTGTCACCCCTACACTTCGAAACTTTGCTATGGTGCCAAGTTTGTCTTGTGAATCAGTTTTGGGGTCCTTAGATGAGCATTTATAGCCACCCAAGTGGCCATCTACAGTGAGGTGATGTTTAGTCATGCAGAGGTTTCCAAGGAGCTTGCTTGATTACAGCCAGATGTGCAAATACAGCTAAGATATACAAGTTGTATGTTTATTTATTTTGTCTTCCCAAGGAATTTTTTGGGTATAAGAGTTGGACTATTTCTTCAAAGATTTTATCTAAGAGAAAGAGCTCTCAAAGGACTGTGTAAAAGTCCAAAAAAGTTGACTAAGTGGCATTCATTCAAGGCTTTTTTCTTCGGGCTTTTTGTTCAGAAGAAAGGAGAAAAGCACAGTTGGGAAGGACCAGTTTTCAAGTCAAGAAACTAATTCCTTCGGACTTTTTGTCTGAAGGAATTCCTTTGGATAAAAGTCTGAAGGATTAAGGATAGTTACAAAAATCCTGAGTGACCTACAAAAAGCCCAGGTGCCTTACAAAAAACTCAGGTTCCCTACAAAAAGCCCAAGTGCCCTACAAAAGCCTTGGGTGCCCTAAAAAAACTTGAGTGCCCTATAAAAACCCTGTGTGACCTATAAAAAGCCTGAGTGCCCTTCAATTCTTTCAAAAAAGCCACTTTTGAAGGCAGCCATGCCCTTGCAGAATACACTTGGTCAGTGAAGTGGACCTTTTCAATTTTTCTAAAGGGCACTCCTAAAGGACACCTGCCCTTACGGAGGGTACTTGGTCAGTGGCAAGACCCTTTCACAAGTTTCGAAGGGCATTATTGAGAATCAGAAGCTCTTATGGAGGGTAAAGACATAAGCAAAGGACAAAAGTAAAGTTCTTGAAGGGCATGAAAGGATAGCCAAAGGAGACAAATTTCTTTAGACTTTTTGTCTAAAGGAATTCCTTCAGACAAAAAGTCTAAATAAATTCAGGAGAAAGAAAAAAACTCAGGGAAAATAGACAAGACAAAGGCAAGACATAAGAGCCTAAAAGGAATAAATCTAGGGAAATTGAGAAGGAATAAGTAAATTTGACAAAAAGCCACTGGAAATGAAACAAAGGGACAAGCAAAATAATCTAAATCAAATAGAAGTAATGGAAGGAATAGACTAAGTTGAAACAGAATATCTGAGGAAAGTCTAAGGGAAATCTGACTATGCAAAAGGGTTGAAAATAGATAACCCAATTGGAAGTTGAAGACAAAAATAAGAATCCCGCCAAATATAGACAAGACATAGGTAGGGCAAAATAAGAGAAAATACATGCAAGCAAAGACTATTTTTGATTGACCGATCAAATCTTGAGTTGACTCATTGTTAAAGTCATGCTTCTCTATAGTTTGACTAGTCAACCACATGCATCCAAACGTTCCAGCTCAGTTCAAGCTTGACTTCTAAATTTGGGTGTGCCTTCCACATTGCAAGGCTCTCAATGATCTGGCAATCTAAGTGGAGTTGACTGGACACATTCATTACACATTTTCTTTGTCCTTCATGCAAACGCGAACAGCTCAAGGGGAGTCTATTTTTGAAACTTGGCATAATCTTCCATGCAAAGAGGAAGAAGATAAAATAGAATTTTTGTAAGCATTGAGTTGGTTTGAATTTACTCCCTCTCTATTTTCCAATGCCAATCTCTTGGCTTGTTGTAAATTTTTATATTAATGGCTTTTCAACCTTGTAAAAATCCATCCCTCTTTTGGTCAGACTAGACTCTGCCATTGGTAAGTTGTGTAACCTCTTCAATAAATAAAAGGACTGTACTTTCAGATTTCAAGTGTTGACATGGTGTATATTCATTCAACAATTTGCATGTGGTAGATTTCTCTCCCTTCTCAAATTCTGATTCGTACCTAGTTGCTAGCTCATCATGTTATGCAAGTCATGTTCAGTGTTCTATATGTCTTTTGCTGAAGTTGTAAGTGGATGTTAGGTGGCTACAAAGTGTCTTGTATTAGACCTCTCTCCATCATTTTTCCTCACGTTTTGGTCATTATATGGAACCTTCTCATGAAATATTTGAACCTTCTCATGAAATATTTATGCATAGTGATCAATTGAAATCAAAGGTCTTCTTTTTCCCTTGTTTGATTCAGTGTTCAAGGTTCCAATTAGAGTGGATGTTGCAACATTTTGGTGTATCACCATCATTAGGTAGGTTTTTCCTTTCAAGTTTCTTTCTCCCTTTTCCATGGTAGATTCGTAGCAGAGAGTAGAGATCCATTGATACATCTTATAGGAACCAGCCTTCTTTGGAGGTTCTTCTCACCATTGAGGCACCCACCCTTGTGAGAAGATCCCATTGTTTCAACCGGAGAGAGGACTGGCAATTTCATCATGTCTTCGATTTAAGGTGCAACTCCAGGTTGACAACAGAGCATTTGATTGAAGTTAAACATCAACAATTATTACAATAAGGAAATGGAAACATGGCATCATTAGATTGGGCACAAAGATTGGATGGAAAGATAAACTTATTCCATTTTTTTTAATTAAATATATGCCCAAATAAATAGCTTACTTGGATTCTCTATTCAAAAAGGTTTTGAAGGTCCTACTCAATGTATTTAATGTTCCCAATGGGAAGAGACGACCTAATATCTCTTTTTACCACGGTTAATGTTCTAAATCTCTCTGGGTCATATGAATGATTCTAATTAGAAGAAAACTATAGATATTTAACACAATGGAGGAAAGTCGTAACAGATGGCCCTATTATCTATTAAAATCATTTCTACATAATAATATTTAAATTAAAAAGGATATTATACAAAATCACATTTATGAAATGAGATAATTATAAGATTTTTCAACATCAATGGAGACACTATCAAATTATGTGGAAAAAAAACAATTCATAATTTAAATGAGATATAATATCTCAATGCTTACCCTTGAATTCTTATCTTGACACTCAAGAGGAGATACAACTCATTTAACAAGGTTTCATTTGTATTTTGAAAAAATGACAAAACAGAGTTTTAAAAACCAAAACTTAGTCGCCATCAAAAATCACAGGGATTAAATATTCTTCATATTCAATGATGGTGCTTCTAAGCAACATTAGCTAGAGAATATCACAGGTACAACCATTGGCATAATGTGAATATTTACGATTGTGAACAAAATTAAAATTGATTTAGAAGACTTCAAAGCTAGCCTCAAAAAGTATGGCTGCATTAAAAGCATGTAGCCATACATATCAATCTATTAATAGTATGGAGACCTTGACATTATAGTGAAGTAAGGTTTAGACAACAAGTCTAATGATCTCATGGCATACAAAAATTTGTTTTCCTTCAATCAAACACAAGAACCATACCTAGATACCTACCTACCTTATGCACATCACAAAACCTATACACTGGGTATTTAAATTCAAGCTTGTTGGATATGGAAAATAGAGTCCAAAAGCAGACCTAAAGATAGACTTAGAAACATGAATGATAGACTAACAAGGAATAGAATTGAATATAATATGTAAATGAATATATAGAGTAGAAATAGTAGTGATTTGGTTATGGAGATTATAGCTATAATATAGAATAAGATGAGATAGAAATATAAACATATGAAGAATTAAGAGTTGAAATTTAAATTCACATGTCGACTGTTGATCGGTTAGGAATTGAACCCATGACTTATCATTTTTTATATTATAGATTTGGAAGTGACTTGTTCGGAGATGAAATGATAGATCGTGAAAGGACCATAAGACATAATCTTTTTGAAGATCAACAAGAGCAGGTAGAGAATGTGGTAGAGCGGCTCTTTAAGCTTATGGAGAAATCTTTCACTACGCTTAGTGAAGTCAATGTTATGAATATCCAGATCTCATTGTCTTAAATGATACTTTGTGCAAAAGTTTGCATGAATGTATTGAAAATCAGGTATTGGGTTCTCTCTACTTGAGAATAAATCATATTGCTCACTATAATTCTAAGGGTGTTGAGAGGGAAACAAAGGTACTAGAAACTTAATAATAGTTTAGACTGCTATGAATGAATGAAATATTTTAATAACATCCATGAGACCGAGCAGTCTAAGGGACCAAGAGCCAAAATATCAAGACATTGTCTGATTATTTTCAATATCAGATCTATTATGAAGCTTGATCAATAAACCAACTGTATTATGAAGCCTAGGCTCCTCAAAAAGCTCATTTAGGCTACCTACTTTCAAACTATTTTCATATTGAATCTGAATATTTGCATACGTAGCGCATTCAATGATGAAATGCCTTTCAATTTCAACCACCCCTTCACTGCAGAAAATACAAGTTCTTTCTCCCCAATCATCCTTTGGAATTGTCCATCTACCAGTTTTGCACCTAAGATGATGTGACCTAGTCCTCAATTGAGCCACTAAAATCTTAGTTTTGCCTTTAAGCGCAGCCCGCATATAAGCTTTCTCACCATGCTCCCATGTGGAATTGAATTATTTGTTGTAATGCACTTTTTTCCATCCATTCTGATTTGTCCACATGGCAATGCTGAAGTTTACTAACACAAACTTCTTCATTAATGTTAGGATATTCTTGCAAATTAATGTCCCACTTGGCCATCCGTTTATTATTCTGCTTCATCCATGTCTTTTTCGTTCAAGCTAGTTTCTCCTCTATGACCATTTTGGGCTAGTGATGATTATCCATGTTTCCAACCTTTTTAAAGTAGCTTAGCAACCTTATTAATGTTGAAGCCTCCATTAGAAATGTTCCTTCTTCATCTAAAAGAATCTCGTAGGGGACCATCGTTTTAAATTTGAAGATGCTAGTGATTAGGTATTTTTAAATTCTTTCTAATTGTTTCTACTTGTAGTTTGACATGCTACCACCCCAAACCTCACAACCATATAGGACAACCGGCATGACTAGCAAACCAAAAAGGGTTTTTTGGGTTTTCTAATCCCATAATCTAGCTTTCCTACACCTATTCTGAAGAAGGTAAGATGCCTTCCATCCACCTTGGTTTCTTTTTTATCTGCATGTCTCTAAACTTAGTCTGTTGTGAAAATCAATTCTCAGGTATTTGTACTCTTGTACTATCTCCAATGGGCTCCCTTCAAAAATAAAATTAACCTGCTACTTTTTCCTTTTTAGTGAAAAAATTGCGACTTTGGTCTTGCTGATATTCACTTGCATCCCGACTTCCTGGCATAAGAGCTCCAAGGCTTTCAAATGTTGGCTCATATCATTAGCTATTTTTGCGATTAGAATAAGATCATCTGCATACAAAAACAACTTTACCACATAACTTGCTAGATGAATACCTCCCTCATTGGTTTTGTTTAACCAATCTTCGAGTTTGTCAATATATAAACCAAAAAGAGTGGGGGATAGAGGACAACCCTATTTGACCCCAACGTCGCTACCAAACATTCAGACATACCCACACTAGTTTTGATTTTTGCCCTCACCTGCTCATAAAGTTTATGCATTGCCACTCTATACTCATCACGAACACCAAGTTCCTCCATCTTGTTCTATAGTTTGTCCCCGGGAACCGTGTCAAAGGCTTTCTTAAAATCAACGAAGAAACAAAAGGCTTCCTCTCTTTGAGTGTCCCAAACTTTTTCAATGAAGTGCCTAAGGGTTATGCAGTGATCAATGGTACAGTGTCTTAGTCTAAAGCATGCCTGCCCTTTTACTCATTTTCCTTCTTTTTCATCACAACTATTAATTTTGTGCTCTATCATGCTGCCAAAAAGTTTTCCAAAAAATGGGTTGATCATGATGGTGCGATAATTGGAAGGATTATTGACATCCCCACTTTTGAAAAAAAGATAACAACATTAGTTGTCCATTCCACTGGAAAACCACATTGTGTAACGTTGTTAAAGATTCTTTTGATGTGTAGAATAAGAGGTTAAGTGCCCCACTTTAAAAATTCACAGTATATTCAAAATTCACAAGAATAATAGATATTAAATTTTAATTTGAAAAATAAAATAAAAAATCCTAAAAGTTGCAGTTTTTATTTATTATCATCCACTTAAAATCAATATCTAATATGTGCCATGAGGTGGTGTCTTCATTTGCTTGCCCGTTCGATCATTGCTACTTGTTTGCATTTCAACGCTTGCGATTTGTTTGCCCCTTGGAAATTTTTTGGGCAGTATGATTTTTTTGTTTGCAATGCTGAGAAACTAGTAGATGTGTTGCAAAATAATAATCCTCACTAATACGAGACTATTTTGAAGCAAAGGCTTGATTTGGCTTGGACCTAACTCTGGTGGGCTATTTTCTATCCTTTTCTAATACTTTTATTACAAGAAGTATCTGCCAACACAATACAACAACCTGAATTACAATAAGAATAGGTTTCTGCTAAATGACTAAATAAGTTTGAAAATTATAATGAAGAAATAATACTTAAACATACCTTGGAACCGTTCTGCGGGGCGATTATAGAAATGAAATAAAATTGTAGTCAAAGTTAGAGTGAATATGATGAGAGACAGCAGAGGAGAAGGCTGCAAATTGGCTTGTGAAGAGGCCATGCATCTTACATATCAATTGAACAAGGTAAGAACCGTTCACTTGCTACTAGCTCTCATTTAATGTTAGAAGTACACATTCTTCTTATTATACACAACCCCTGTATACTTTTCCACGTATCTCCAATCGCTATAGACACCTATGTTTAGTTGCACCAATCCCCCCATTTCAAAAATTTCCACCCAAAAAAGAACTTTTTTTGGCATAGTTATTGAATGCTTCTGACGGATTTTGCTCACAATTGAAAAAGAAGTGGGTATTGTTTTGATCTGAATATATTAGAAATAGGGAGAGTATTTCTAGTGTATTCTGATTGATGTTAAATTTGGCGATGATGTATTTGTATTATACTATCAAGAACAGGTGCATGACAACTTACAGCTACAGGAAAACCATTAATAGATGGAAGATTTTTTTTTTTTTCTTTTTTGGGTGTGAAAGCTATACCAAAATAAATAGCTTAATCAGATAATTTGATAAAAAAAGGTTTTCAAGGTCGTCTTCAATGTATATTATGCTCCTAATAGAAAGAGACAACTTTATATCTCTTTTACAAAAGTCAATATTCTAAATCTCAACACAATCAACAAGGTTGCCATTATATGTTAAAAAATGACAATGGAGGACGTTTCAAAAACAAAATGTAGTCACCATCAGAGATTATGAGTATAAAATGTTCTTCTTATTCTTTAATGGTTCTTTTAAACTATATTAGCTAGAGATTATTCAAAAGTAAAGAGGGATTATATAACAAATATTTTGTCAAGCAATTGGTCTCTATTTAAATAATATTGTCAATATTTTGACCATTAAACAAGGTGTAACACATACAACTAAAAAATATGAAAATTTGATAGTGATGTTGTAATTATATGATAATAAGTTATCAATTTCTAGTAATTTATTTCACAATCTGTAACATATATTTTTTGATATGTAATTCTCAATAATTTATTTTAGATACAACTTTCTACCCAATCCTAATTATTAAGCAGTATATTTTATAATGTTTAAAAATAAACATTGCAATATATGTAATATGTAATATTTGACAAATGTTCAATCAAACAATATTATTTTTTACTGTCAATTTGTTTTTCCTATTTGTATATGTGATCAACATAATCTGTTTATATAAACTAGATGCAAAAAATTAAAAAATATTTTCTTATTACAATATAATTTATATGATCATTAAAATTTAAATATTAAATCATTTGATAATAATTCTTAATATTTTATTTTATTTAAATTTAATATATAAAAAATATATAAATATAAATAATTTGAATTAATTATAATAAAAATAATAATAATTTATTTGAAAAAAAAGAAAAAAAAAAGGTATTTATTTTAATTTACAACAATAAAACAATAAACCTAATAACTTTTCATGTAATAAAGTGTCCATCAAAATTAGAATTTAAGAGGGAAAAAAGAGGAGCAAACTAACAAGAAATTAAAAGGTTCATTTGATCCAATGTTTTATTTTGTGTTCCATCTTATTGTATTACCTTATTAAATAAGGTAAGTGAGAGTATGTCATAATAAAATATGGTTACAAGTATTTATAAATGATAGAGAAATAAGTATTTATAAATGATAGAGGAATACATGCTACAATATGGGGAATGGTATCGAATGTTATGCATGCATAGATTAACCCTACAACTACATTTAATTTTGGTTGGTGGTATGTTATACAAATCACTTTCCATATTTCAAAGGATTTTGGTTAATGATACACATTAAACGAATCTTCTTCTGGATGTTATTGGATGTCATATTTATTGATATGATTTATAGTGTTTTTATTGGTTATAACTATTGAAGGTTAAATGTGTATAATAATATTTATTGATATGATTTGTAGTGTTTATATTATTTATAGATGTTAAATGTGAATAATGTTTGGGGAATTTTTTGGGTATTAATTATTATGATAAAAAAAAAAAATTGAAAATAGAATGTTAAGAGAAAAGAGGTATTTTGAGAATAAACAATATCATATATTAAAAATATTTGATTTACACAAGAAATTATATAAAATATATGATAAATATTCATATATTTTATTAATATATTTAAATATTAACGCATTATTGAATTTTAAATATAAGTAATGTTTTATATTTTTTGTGTGTGTTGATTTCTATTGTAAAGAAGGAAAATGTAAATAAGAAATTAAGAAAGGAGAAAAGAGGCCCTCTAAAAATATATAAGATAGTATGTGTAACTTTTTGAAAAGGACAAAGTTACACAGTGTAACAAAGAAAGACCAAAATATTAATTATACCACAAAAGTATTTTCTTATGTTTTGATATTGATTTCATGTTTGTGTATTTATTTTGTTTTAACTTGTATGGATTCACTTCAGTGATTACAACAATAAAACATTTGAAATCTTAAATGTGTGGATATCTTTTTTTATAATATTTTTTATCTAAAAATATTTATGTTAAGAATTTTTTAATAATTTATCATATTTTTATTTTATTAATTATTATTTATTTTATTCAAATTGAAATGATTTTTTTAAAGTATTTTTATTCTTTATTTTAATTTATTATTTTTATTCTCAGAGTGTGGGAAATGGGTGCTAAACTTTCAGCTAGATTTCCAATAGAAGATTGATGTTATTTAATTAGAGATCCTAAAGAGACACCTCAACAAGGCCAATAGTCCAGACCTATTATGTCATTGCCTAGCCAAGGACCATTACTTATTGAATATCTAAGTATGCCCAACTCTGATAGCTAGTCGATCAGGATATGTCATGATCCCCTTCTCAACAATGATCAAATACACCCACTTCTGAAGCAAGATCAAGATAGTCAAATCATTATCGACAGTTTTATCAAATCACCTAGCTTTGATCAAATCCAAACCATTGATGATCCACCTATATTTGATGAAGGACCTTTATTTGATGAAATACCTATCTTCGATGGGGCCATATTTGATGAGTCTATTTTTATTGATCCAGATCCCATTATTCATTCAATACCAACATTCCCTGATTTATAAATATTTATTTATCCCAAAGCCTTTATTTCCTAGTGAAAGGTGAAAAAGGTACATGTGGACACCATTAAATCAGAATCAAGGTCTATTTCAGAATCAATATCAAAGTTGGGTTCCGTTTCAAAACCAATATCAAATTTAGCATCATAAGTAAAATCAATGTTAGTCTCAACATTGGATTCATATCCTCTTGAGTTAGAACCAACTTCAGAATCAGATAATATTATTAGATGTTGCGATAATGGCTTCATAGTTATGGCATATCCAATTGAAAACATTTATGATCCTTCCA
Source organism: Torreya grandis (assembly GCA_037957365.1). Lineage (NCBI taxonomy): Eukaryota > Viridiplantae > Streptophyta > Pinopsida > Cupressales > Taxaceae > Torreya > Torreya grandis. The sequence continues at coordinate 2,969,813 of JARHVA010001063.1, forward strand.
CAATTTTAGAGGATGTTTCCTTCAACATTGACACAAGTTATCTTAGTATCATGTACATGAATTGTGTTTCATTTTACCTTTCCATTGCCATTACACATGCCTTTACCATAAATCAACCTAGCCATTCTATTGACATTCCACCTCCACAAATGTCGATTGGGACTATTAGATTCACAGATTGTTGAACTCTTTCCATGGTGACATCTCAGTGGCATAATTTATGTGGGAGCAAGAAATTATTTAGGAAGAAGAATAATCTCCTAGTGAAACCTTGCTTAAGGCGCTTGGGGATAATCAAAGTTTAAATTTAGCATCTTCTAGTGAAACCTTGTTTGAGGTGCTAGATGATAAGTAAAACAAAAAATCAAGAGCCTTTATTGAAACCTTGCTTAAGGCACTAAGGGACAATCAAAATAGATTATCAAAGTCCCTTAGTAAAACCTTATCCGATGCACTAAATTGGACAATTCAAAATAGAATAATCAAGAACATTTTGTTGGTGAAAACCTCTTCAAGGCACCAATAACTGAGCACCATAGCTTTTCGTTATTTGATGAAGAAATTATTGAATTTATTATCAGCACAATCGAATATCAAAATCATACCAAGATTATAGCATCTCTCAAGCCTAAACAACATAAGAATTGTATGGTCTTATCCAGAGCATTTTTAGAAGTCTTTGGCCTCACCAAAACCAAAATCAAGTCTAATTTGAAATAAAAAAAGATGTGTATGACTATAAATCTCAATCTTCATATAACCACCAACCATTGTACATTCCATTTTGATCCTATTATCCATTCAAGACTTATTTTCCATTATCCAATCAAACCATTTAGATCATGCCTACCCCTCCCTAACCTTCCTGGTGGCATTCTCTTTTCTAGAGGCTACAAAGACGTCTTGTTTAAAGGTTTGGAACAATCAGAATCAACAACTAATGAAGATCATGATAACAACACTATCATTCATATTATTCATAGGATTTAGATAAAACTATTATTTTGAGCAGGTATTGGTTAGAAAACAAAGGGACCACATTATGCATCTCGTAACACTCCATTGAGTTGAGATGTTAAAATAATAAAAAAAATGTCCAAAAAATCAATTAAAAATACAAAAGAGAAATAATTTGTTATCTGCAAGTATCTTGAAACTTGAGGGCAACATCATTCCCATTGAAGAACAAATCTTATACTTGTACCATTTATTCCAATCATGAACCATTTGTACTAATTCATGTACTGATTCCTAAACCAATTCATGTACCAATTCTCCCATCTTATTCCATTCATATCCCTCACCTAATATTGATTTGTAGCATCTTCCACAAAGGTGGAACTACATTGACTTGAGGTCCATTTAGACTATATAGGCAATGCTAAATTTTTGAGGTCAGCTCGATCACCCCTTTTCCACACTCTCACCATTTTGTGAGCAACCTACACCAACAGTCTTTCTATTTTATGAGAAAATTAAGAAATGCTCTCAACATTTTATGAAATAACTCATTATGTGTCTCGTAATCCTCCATTGAGTTGAGATACCTAAAAAACCTAATTTTTTTAAAATCTCTCAAAATAACCTAAAGATTAAAAAGTTTAGAAAAAGGCTTAAAACCTCCATGAGAGATTTTAGGCTACAAAATTTTTTCTTGCATTACCTGTTGGAGATTTGTCATGATGATGTCATGGAGGTGTCTTAAAGAGTGGATGAAGTGCCTTGATAGTCTAAGTAACAATGATGAAGTGTGCAATGTTCTTGTTCTAGTGTGCTTTATGTATGGCTAGTTGATCTTCAGTATTGACATGGCTAGAAAGGATCAAGGTTGAGTATGGTGATTTGAACATGTGAAAGGGGTCCTCTCACAATTCAAAAATTCTTTTAATGCTTATATGCATGAATGGAATTCACCTGGTTCATCATTATTCTCATCTAGACACTTTGGGTCTAGTGGAAGAACATATGAGTAGGCAGTTTGATGACATCACCATTGCCATGTGGGAATGAGTCAAGGGGAGTTGGTCATATGGTTGTGATCACATTATTCCCTAGTTGTTTTGTGCCAAAAATAAATTCATGTATCAAAGTGTGGTTAAATATATGAGGGTGCAAGTTGGCTTCTCAATTAGAATTCATTATTTTCCCATAACCAAATTTGTAATGTGGCCAAAAAGAGCTAAGTAAGTACGTTGATGAGGTCAGCATTCACATGCGTAGAGGTGTCAGGACAAAATGATCATATGGTTTGTTAATTTTTGTTCTTAGCTTATTTGTGCTAATTTTTAGATCTTGCAATATAGCACGCCAAAAGATATGCATATGCAAAGTTGGGCTCCTAGGTAGTTTGACTATGTTTTCCCATAATTAGCCAATTTTACAATGAGGCAAGAAGAGTTGAGTGATCATTTTGATGGTTTTATATCTTACACATATGAAGGTGTCAAGAGAAACTGATCATATGGGTTTATTCAATTTTGAGCATAGATAATTTATGCTAAATTTGAAATCATGCACTAAAGCGCAGAAAAAGTTATGCAAGAGAAAAATTGGTCTCCTAGAGAAATTCTAAGCATAGTTGGCTCTATGACAGAAGATTTTAAGAATGATTTTTAATAGTGATATATCTCACACATGTGAAGGCTTTAGGAGTAGTGTGTCAGATGGTTGGATTCTCCTATGTGAGGAGATCATCTAGTACAAATTCGAGATCATGAAAGTAAGCACAAAAGAAGTTATTAAGGTTTAAAAATGGCTTCTTAGGCATATTGAAAGGGTTCCCATACTTAGTCATTTCTACAAGAGTAAATCTCAAACAAGATCAATGGTGTGCATTGTTCTAAGAAGTCAAAAAATAACAAGATAAGCACAGGTGCATGATGTTTATGACTAAGTAATGGTATATAATAATGATCCAACGACGAGTGGGAATTTGTACAAATTGATCAAATGATGAGTTTTGATCATTAAATACTTGGTTGGTCTACAAAGATCAATGGAGTGCATTGAGTCAACATTTCAAGATTACATGAGATGAAATCAAAGTGACTGAGGTTTAACATTTGGCATTGGTAGACTATGTGTTAAAGATCAAACAATATCGATGATGAGCATTTGATCTAAGATGAGAGGACATGTGATTCTAGCATTATGTTCAAAGGTTAAATTTGACCATTTGAATTCAAATATTTGAAATTAACATAGGGAGAAACTAGAGCTCTATATTTTATAGATATCTTTCAATAAAAGTTGAATTTTTTGGTAATGTAAAAAAAAGATGAAGAGGACTCCATGGTGCATCTAATGAACCTAGTTTGAAGATTTGAGAGTGAGTATTGTTGACAATTTTGACCCTACAAGTTAAAATTGCAACATTTACCATTTGTAACTTTGCAGTTCATCTTGTGAATCAATTTTGGGTCCTGAATAGTCTGAAGAATTATTCAAAGTCTGGTTTCTTTCTTTCAAGAGAATTATCCATATAGAAATCCCAAGGGGCAATTTATCCTAAGCACAGTCAAGAGCATGAGGATGAAATTTTTATCTCCATGGTGTTTTGGTTTTGGAGAAATGGTATTCTATGTTAAATACATGGAGTTTTGTGAGAAAGGATTACAATGACCAAGATTTCATCTTGAGCCTAATGCACATGTCTACCTATAGCCATGTATTCCTAAAGGCACATACATCAAGATAGAAGCATAAGCCATAATCAAGAATTTTTTATATTTTCCAAGGAAGAGAGGTTTTAAAGTTTCAAAAAGACATTAAGGTGGATTAATTTTCATGAAAAAGAAGCAAGCTGAGTGGAGAGCCTGATGAAGCAAGAGTACAAGTTTATTTTTCAAGATATTTCACAAAGGATTTTTTCTTTCTCAAAGTTTTTTGGGCTAAGTGTTGGAATAATTTCCTCAAACTTTTTGTCCGAGTGAAAGTTTTTTGAAAAAGGACTTTTTGTCCAAAGGAAAATGATCAATTACATGAATCTTGAAGGGTATGTACCCTTTAGAAAAGTTCAAAACCAAAAATATGAAGGGTTTGTGCCCTTTGGAAAAGGACTTAAGGCAAAGCCTGAAGGGCTTGTCAGAAATGAAAAGAAACAAATGAAAGGACTTTTCAAAAACTCTGAAGGAATTCCTTTAGATAAATTATCCGAAATAATTCCTTCAGAAAACTTGTTTGTGAGAAAAAGACCATTCAAAAAAATCTTGAAGGGTATATGCACTTCAAGAAAGTTCAAAGAAAAAAGTCCAAAGTGTTATTATCCCTTCAAAAAGGTCCTTTATGAAATCTTGAAGGGTATATGCCCTTCGGGAAGGTTCAAACAATAAATCTGAAGGGTTACTTGCCCTTTTGAAAAGGACATTTATAAAATGTTGAAGGGTCACTTTGTAGAAAGCTGAAAGGCCAATTCCATGGCAAAGTGCCCTAAGCCAAAAGCTAAAGGCAAGGCACAAGCAAGGAATAAAAGGGCACAGACATTTTTTTCAAAGGCAAAGAGATGGACAAACTATCTGAAGGAATTATTTCGAAAGATTTACCTAAGGAAAGCAAAAGTCGAAGAAATAATTCATTCAGAATTTTTGTCCAAAGGAAAAGAAGTGACAAAGACAAAACCAAAGACAATAAGTCTGAAATAGATAATCTGAAGGAAAAGCCAAAAGAAAAGTTTGTGAAAAAGACACAGACAAATAAAAGGAATATAATAGACAAAAATAAAGAACCAAAAAATATAAGAGATTCCAACAACCAATGAACAAATGAACACATTTTATAGCATGCAAAGTGGTCTAAATAGAATTAGACATGTCCAAGATGTGTAACTTTTTTCAAACATGACACCTTCAATTCTAAAAAAAACAAAGACTCATTTGTATGAAGGAATCAAGTTGTTTAACGTTGGAGAGATTACAGGTTTTCAAACGTTCCAGTAGTTCAAACAGAGTTCTAAATTCGATGTTGGATTTTTTTTATGCAAAGGGAAGCCTTTCAAACATTTCAAAAGCTCAAGAGGGGTTCCATATTTGAAGGTGGGCATAGATTTCATGCATGTTAAAAGAATAGCCCAAGATGAGCCCACCATCTATTTTCAACACCAAAGGGTTTTTCATGCAAGACAAAAGACAAGAAAAGACAAATTTAGAAGGTTGTGTTAACACAAACTAGACTTGGGCTGAAGTGGGAGTTGTATTTTTTTATTTTCAATGCCAACATCTTGACTGTTGTGTATTTTTCTATATAAGTTGGCTTTTCAACCTTGAATTGTATTCCTCTTTTAGCAAGACAAAATTCTACCAAAGATTGAGTTGTAACCTTTTACTAGATTAATAAAAGGACTATTATTTTTAGATTTCCGTTGTTGGTATAGTGTATCTTTGTTAGTGATTTGCTTAAGTGATATATTTTTCTTCCTTGATAAGTCTTGATTCTTACCTAGTTACTAGCTGGTCATATTATGTAGGTCATGTTCTATGTTTAATGTCTTTTGACTAAGTTTACAGTGGATGAAAGTGGTTGGTTAGTGCCTAATTTCTATTCCATCATTTTCCTCAAGCATTGATCATAAGATATAACCTTTTCATGAAATACTTATGCATATTGGTCAATTAAAGTTGAAAGTTCAGCGCTTTTCTTGTCTAAATCAGTGTTCTTAGGAGCTCAGATTGAGTGGATCAATCAAAATTCAATTGTATCACCATCATTAGATATGATTTTCTTTCAATTTTTCTTTCTCTCTTTTCCCAGGAAGTTTGTAGCATAGAGCAAAGATCCTAATTGATACACCAAAGGGAGATAGCCCTTACAATCTAGAGATTCAATCCACTGATTATGTTACCCACAACCTAGGATTGTTTTCATGTTCCAGTAGACTATGAAGACCTGAAACTACCTTCATAAGGGTGCGAGTCTGATTGACAATAGTTTTTGGCATGCCTAATGGGACTAGCAAAGAAATATTTTACAGATTTGAAGAAGTTTGAAGTTGAAGAAAAGTTTTGTAGGAGATGAGAATATTCATCTTCATCACAAGCTAAATATTCTTCAAGTTACAGAGTTCATAACATCATTTAGGCAACTCTTTCATGCCAAAATTTACCACAAGGTCAGCAAGTAAAGGTATTCTTTTTTAATTTATATCTTATAAGAGATCAAGATTTAGGAGGGCAAAACCATATGCTCAAAAACAATAGTTGCTTCCTGGTCATCCTATTATTCTAAGCACTACAATCCCCACTATCCAAATGGTCATTAGAAATCAAGTGTTTGATCCATTCAATAGAGGTAGCCCATTGAATTTAGCCTAATTTGATGACATTTTGATGTCTTCCGTCAAGAGTATCCCATTCTTCTCAGGAGAAAATTGAACAACCCCTATTGAGCATATCCAAGATGTAGCTAATCTTTGTTCAGTCCATAATGTTGTTGAGGATAATGTTGTTATTAGATTTCTTGTTGCCTACCTCAAAGGAAAAGCATTACAATGGTATAGAAACCTTTCACTAAATTCCATTTCCACCTGGGATGAATTAAGTGCAGCGTTAGTCAAGTAATTTGAGGACAAATTTAATCACCTATCTTTAGTTGAGAAATTAACTACCATAACAAGGGCTCCTCATGAGTTCATGTCTGATTTTAACCTCAGGTTCCAAAAAACATAGACTAGAATACCAATGTTGATAAGGCCATCCTTTGAATATGCATTTCTATACTATTTAAAAGCCCTTAATTCTGACATTAGTGTGATGATACAGTTAATGGGTGTACTACCTTGACAGATGCTTATGAGGTTGTAATAAGGGTAGAAAATAGTTTGATATAAGTTGGTAAGCTTTCTCCAAGAACTCCAATGCCTATATTTCCATAAATAAGTTCCATACTAGCCCCTCAAGTTCCTAAAATTCCATCCTTAACTCATATTCCATCCCCTACTAGTCAAGCTAGTGAGATAGGAGAGTTGAAAAGCTTATTATAATCCTTTGGGAATGAAATAGTGCAACTCAATAAATAGCAATATCATTCCAATAGGCCTTATCAACAATAAAATTAGAACACCTTTCAGCCCTTCAAAAATCAAAGGCCTCTTTATCAAGGTTTCAGAGAGAATAGACCACCTTATTAGCGATAAGGAGCCATAACTCCAGCTAAGCTATATGTTGCCCTTGATCTTAAAACTCTTTCCATTTCAAAGGCCATTTTTCCCACCCCACCTCAAAATATCATGATGTAGGATTCAAGTTGGAAGCCCTCAAATCTCAATGATGCTCAAAACCAAGCCTTGGTATCACAGAACATCATTATGCCTTAAATGACATAAGAAGAGTTTTCTTTTGAAGGAGATTAGTACCAAGATATAGGTTTGGCATCACAAGGAGAGACTCATCAAGTTCAAGGGTAGCCTAATACCATTAATGTAAATTGGTAAGTAGATGATCATGTTGCTTTTACTCAAGGTTTTAAAACTAACAATTCAAGTGGTCAAGTTACAATTGTAATGAGAGCTAAAAAAAGAGCCATTGAAGAGGCTCAAGAGGTAACAAATGCTTCAAGTAATCCTAGGGTTATTTCTAAGAGTAAAAAATAGAAACTTGTTGTCCCTACAACTCATAAAAATCAGAATATTAAGGTTGGTAAGGTTCATCAACTACCTCTAGTTCTTGAACAGCTAGTGCTTCAGAAGGTATAGCCAAAGGTTGGTGGATCTCATTTTAGTATAGTGGATCAAATGAAGAAATATAATAACAACATTAGTATGTGGGCTCTTTCCATTCCAAGACAAAAGGATAAGCTCATTCAAGAGCTTTCAACTCTCGAATTGTCTCCAAAATTGGTTGAGAAAGAAGGTGTTGTCTTAACTAATGTGGATCAACCAGTAAAGCAACATGTACAATAAGTAAATAATATGGAAAAGGTGGAAAAAACTAAGGTAAAATTTAAAAAAACTCATTTTTATTTTTATTTAATAGTGGGTGATACTTTGGTTCATAATTGTATGGTGGATAGCGGAGCTAGTAGTACAGTCATATCTAAACAAATTGTAGACAAGCTTGGACTTGTTTATAAGCCAAACACTAAAGGAGTATTAAAATTGGATGTGTCACCAGCTAAGATGATAGGTATCATCAAGGATCTGAAATTGACATTACATGTTTGTCCCAATGTTACTATTCAATAGGATGTTGTTATGGTAGATTTGCCTCCCTACTTTCCTATGTGCCTTTCAAGAGATTTCACCTCAAATATTGAGGGATATTTATCAACTGATTGGACTTATTTATTTTTCATAACTAGGTATGGTACCAAGGTAACAATTCATTCTTAACCTATTGCACGTTTTCATATTGAGCCATATATGCCAAGTGTTGTGAATACTAACTGTATCATCTTGGATGAAGTACTAGAAGTTAGTGAAGTAGAAAGTGAATCACCTTTGGATGGAGTTCCAAAATTGTTCCTTGATGAGTGGGCTTTCACTTTTCATGAACATGATCCTTACAATATAATTGAAGAAGGACTTGGTGTATATTGCCTTCATGAGAATGATGCACCAATTCTAGCCATGGTCAAAGAGGATAAGTCTAATGAAGGTTTTTGGCAATTATACTTTGATGGATCAATAAATAAGCATGGAATCAGATCTAGAATGATGTTAGTTTTTCCAACAAAATAAAGGTATTTCTCTTCTATTTAATTTTAGTTTGGTTGTTCAAACAATGTTGCTGAGTATGAAGCACTAGTTCACAGTTTGCAGTGGGATAAAAAGATGAAAGTCAACACTTTACAAGTTTTTAGTGATAGTGAACTTATAGTTCACAAAGTAAGAGGTTTAAATCTATGAAAAAATTTGTTGCTTAAGTCTTACAAGCATAGAATATGGGACTTACTTGAATATTTTCAAGCTTTTAACATTCAGGCAATACCAAGAGGTGAGAATAAATATGTTGATAGGTTGGCTGTTATTAGGTCCCAATTTAGCATTCCAGTTGATGTAAAAAATGAAAAAAACTAGTCACACATAAAGGTGGTTGTAAGACCTTCTATTCTAGATAATCATGAGAATTGGCAAGTGTCCGAAGATGACAATCAAATTGTTAGATTCTTGCAAGAGAAGGCTGAGTTTTCTTCAAGAAAATAATAAAAACACTTGCAACAGTATGGTGATCAAATTATGCATCTAAAAAAAAATAAGTTGCCCAAGGGATTGGTCACACTTGAAAACATTTTTAGTGGTGATGATGAGCTGAGGAAGGAGAATTCATCTTTGTCTACAAAATAAGAACACTATACCAATGTAGAGATTATAGCTGATAAGATTTTGAAGTTAGATAAGGTATGCTCTCCTTCACAAAAGAAATCTTTCATTGAGTTATGCACAAGTTTTGCTGATATATTTTCATGGCAGTATAGTGATCTCAAAGGTTTTGATCCAAGTTTGGCTCAACACACCATCGAGTTAAAGGAGGAGACTAAACCATTAAGACAAAGAAAAAAGCCCATCAATCCAAAACATGAGCCTTTGATGAAAGCTGAGCTTCACAAGCTCATAGAATCAGCTATTATATTTCCAATCAAGCACTCAACTTGGGTGGTAAACCTTGCTCTAGTATGGAAGAAGAATGATGGGATTCATTTGTGTGTTGATTTTTGTGATTTGAATAGGGCTTCACTTAAAGATCATTTTCCATTGCCATCGATGGAACAAATTTAATAGCTTGTTGTAGGTTTAGAGAGGTTTTCTTTATTGGATGGATATAGTGTCTATAATCAGATTTTGGTCAAGGAAGAAGACCAATTTAAGACAGCCTTCACAACCAAGTGGGGGACATTTGCATATAGAAAGATGCCATTCAGTTTGTCTAATGCTGGAGAAACATTTTAGAGAGCCATGGATATGGCATTCCAAGGCCTTCTTAAAAGGTTTGTACTTATTTATTTGGATGATATAATAGTGTTTTCAAAGAATGCATAAGATCACATAGTTCATCTCAAGCAAGTGTTTGAAAGGTGTAGGCAATTTAGGATATCTCTAAATACCAAAAATTATGTTTTTTTGGTTCATGAAGGTAAGCTTCTTGGACATGTTGTTTCAAATCATGGTTTAAGCATATATTCTTAAAGGATTAAATCCATCCTTGCACTCTCCTTGCTTAAGCACAAAAAGGCTATGCAAAGTTTTTTTGGGAAAATCAATTTTATAAGGAGATATATTTTAGATTTTGCCATTTTAGCTAAGCCACTTACAACCATTCTAAAGAAGGATCAGAGATTTAGCAGGTCCAAAGAATGAATAAATAGTTTTGAAGATATTAAAAAGGCCATAGCTAGTGTTCTTACGCTTATAAATCCAGATTTCACAAAGGATTTCATTTTGTATACTTATGCTAACATGGACACCATTACAAGCATTCTTATGCAGCAAAATCATGAGGCTTTGGAGAAGCCAATAGCCCTCTTCAGTCAAGGCTTGGAGGAGTATGAAATGAGGTATTATTTTTTTTTAAAGCATGTACTTTCAATCATAAGGTTTATTAAAAAGTTTAGATAATTGTTGTCTAACAATAAGATACAACTAATGGTTGCCCATCAGAGCATCAAGGAGTTCCTTTTGAACAAAGATATAAATGAGAAGAGAGCTAGATGGATAACTAAGGTAATGGAGTATGATGTGGAAATTAAGGTCACAAAGATGATTAGAGGCAAAGGATTGTGTGAGCATCTAACACAAGACTTGCAGGAGGCTAATGAGCTTGTTTTGATGTCAAATGATGAAGAGCTTCCAGCTAGTCATACCTCACCTTGCAACTAGTTTCATGATTTGGTAAGCTTTCTCCATGATGGTATTTATCCCTCTCATCTCATTACTTCAAAAATAAGATATTTCAGATGGAAATCAATTTCATTTTTGCTTGTTGATGGTGTTTTGTTCAAGAAAGATATCAATGGAATGTTGCTAAGATGTGTAGAACCAAGCCAAACTCAAAGATTGTTTGAAGAATTCCATGATAGACATGGTGGAGGACATTTTTTTGTAAGAACTACAACCTTCAATATCATGAGAGATGGGTACTATTGGCCTAATATATTTGGTGATTGCCATGCATGGGTTAGAAAGTGCAAACAATGTGTTATGTTTGTATAAAAAGTGAAACTTGCAGCATTACCTCTTCAACTAATTGTGATGGATCAACCCTTTGTACAATGGGGATTAGACTTTATTGGTCTCATAAATCCTCTTTAAAATTTAGGGCATAAATGGATTCTCAGTGATATGGATTACTTGACACGTTGGATAGAAGTAATGGCATTAAAAGAAGCAAATGAAACCAATGTTCTAAATTTCTATGAAGGTTTGCTTACTAGATTTGGAGTTCCTTCAACTATTATTTTTGATAATGTAATGGCTTTTGTGGGGTCTAGGATCAGTCAATGGGTTGTCCAACATGGAATTTATCTCGACACTTCATCAAACTATTATCTACAAGGTAATGGCTTTGCTAAATCTATGAATAAGAACCTATTAAGGATCATAAGGACTATTGAAGATAATTAGAGGTCATGGCATCTCAAATTAAAGTCATCTCTATGGGTTGATAGGATCACCTACAAAAGATAAATAGCCAACTCTCCATATAAGCTGGTATATGGTAAAGAAGCAAGGTTACCCATTTCTCTTGAATTTTTTGCTTTGAAACTAATGCATCAGCTTGAGTTACTGGAGAATGAACCTATAGAGATTAGGTAAGCTTAGCTTATGGAGCTGGAAGAGATAAGAAACTAGTCCATGCTAGCCATAGAAATCCATCAAGCACAGGTAAAGAGAACTTTTGACAAATGAGCTTCTTCATGAAGTTTCAAAGGAGATTTAGTCCTCAAGTGGGATGAGGATAGAGCTAAACCAGGAAGGCACACAAAGTTTGATTCCCTTTGGAGTGGCTCACACATAATTTCCAGCTGCAAATCTCATAATGATTTTCAACTTGCAAAGATGGATGGTGAGGAGCTTCCAATCCCATCAATGGGATACATCTGAAACATTGCTATTGAAGAGCAAAGATCCTTATACATAGTTAGTTTGTTTGGTTTTCCTCTAAGTGTTGCTCAAGCACAGTAGTTTTATTCTATTTTATTCAAATAAGTGTTTGTTTACACATTTACTTTGTTAGTTTTCATATTTTGCTTGTTCCCCTTTGAAAGATGAAGGTTATCTCATGTGAAAAGAAAGTTTGCAGTCATGGGTCAAATATTTCATTTCTTTATGAATTCAAAACTCATGTATATGACTAGGTTCTCATTCATAGTAGGCATTCTTCCTAGCTGAGTCACCAAAATGTTGATAATTTTGACCCTACAGGTCAAAATTACAACCTTTACCATTTGAAACTTTGCAGTTCATCTTGTGAATCAATTTTGGGTCCTGATTAGTCTAAAGAATTGTTCAAAGTCTGGTCTCTTTCTTTTGGGAGAATTGTCCAAACAGAAATCCTGAGGGGCAATTTATCCTAACCACAGTCAAGAGCATGAGGATGAAAGTTTTATCTCCATGGTGTTTTGGTTTTGGAGAAATGGAATTCTATGTTAGATACATGGAGTTTTGTGAGAAAGAATTACAATGACCAAGATTTCATCTTGAGCCTAATGCACATGTCCACCTACAACCATGTATTCCTAAAGACACCTACAACAAGATAGAAGCATAAGTCACAGTCAAGAATTTTTTATATTTGCCAAGGCAACGAGGATTTTGAAGTTTTAAAAATAAATTGAGGTGGATTACTTTTCATGAAAAAGAAGCAAGACGAGTGGAGAGCTTGATGAAGCAAGAGTACAAGTTTATTTTTCAAGACTTTTCACCAAGGGTTTTTTCTTTCTCAAAGTTTTTTGGGCTAAGTGTTGGAATAATTTCCTCAGACTTTTTGTCTGAGTGAAAAAAATCTAAAAAGGACTTTTTGATCAAAGGAAAAGGATCAATTACAAGAATCTTGAAGGGTATGTACAATTCGGGAAAGTTCAAAACCAAAAAATTGAAGGGTTTGTGCCCTTCGAAAAAGGACTTAAGACAAAGCCCAAAGGGCTTGTCAGAAAGGAAAAGAAACAAATGAAAGGACTTTTCAAAAATTCTGAAAGAATTCCTTCGGACAAATTATCTGAAAGAATTCCTTTGAAAAATTTGTCTGTGAGAAAAAGACCATTCGAAAAAATCCTGAAGGGTATATGCCCTTCAGGAAAGTTCAAAGCAAAAATTCCAAAGGGTTATTATCCCTTTGGAAAGGTCCTTTACAAAATCTCGAAGGGTTTATACCCTTCAGGAAGGTTCAAACAAGAAATCTAAAGGGTTACCTGCCCTTCGAAAAAGGACATTTACAAAATTCTTAAGGGTCACTTTAAAGAAAGTTGAAGGGCCAATTCCATGGCAAAGTGCCCTAAGCCAAAATCCAAAGGCAAAGCACAAGCAAGGAATAAAAGGGCACATATATTTTGTCCGAAGGCAAAGAGATGGACAAATTGTCTGAAAGAATTATTTCAGAAGGTTTACCCGAGGAAAGCAAAATCCAAAGAAATAATTATTTCAAAAATTTTGTTCAAAGGAAACAATGTGATAAAGACAAAAACCAAAGATAATAAGTCTGAAAGAGATAATCCGAAGGAAAAGCCAAAAGAAAAGTTCACAAAAAAGACATAGAAAAATAGAAGGAATATAATTGACAAAAATAAAGAACCAAAAAATACAAGAGATTCCAATAGCCAATGAACATATGAACATGTTCTACAACATGCAAAGTAGTCCAAACAAATTAGACATGTCCAAGATGTATAACTATTTCAAACATGACACCTTCAGTTCTAAAAAAATTAAAGACTCGTTTGTATGGACTCAAGTTGTTTAATGTTGGAGAGCTTAAAGGTTTTCAAACATTCCAGCAATTCAAGTGGAGTTCTAAATTTGATGTTGGCATTGATTTCATGCAAAGGGAAGCCTTTCATACAATCCATCAGCTAAGAGGGGTTCCATATTTGGAGGTGGGCATAGATTTCATGCAAGTTAAAAGAACAACCCAAGATGAGCCCACCGTCTATTTTCAATGCCAAAGGGTTTTTCATGCAAGACAAAAGACAAAAAAGACAAATTTATAAGGTTGTAATAACAAAAATTAGACTTGGGTTGAAGTGGGAGTTGTTCTCTTCTTCTATTTTCAACATCAACTTCTTAGTTGTTGTGTATTTTTCTATATAAGTTGGCTTTTCAGCCTTGAATTGCATCCCTCCTTTGGCAAGACAATTTTTTTCAAAAGATTGAGTTATAACCTTTTTTAGATTAATAGAAAGACTATTGTTGTCAGATTCCAATTGTTGGTATAGTGTATCTTTATCAGTGATTTGCTTAAGTGATAGATTTTTCTTCCCTGATAAGTCTTGATTCTTACCTAGTTACTAGCTGGTCAGATTATGCAGGTCTAGTTCCATGTTTAATGTCTTTTGGCTTAGTTTACAATGGATGCAAGTGGCTATTTAGTGCCTTGAATAAGGCTTATTCCATCATTACTCTCAAATTTGATCACAAGATAGAACTTTTTCATGAAATACTTATGCATATTGGTTAATTAGAGTTGAAAGTTCAGCACTTTTCTTGTCTAAATCAGTGTTTTTAGGAGCTCAAATTGAGTGGATCAATCAAAATTTAGGTGTGTCACTATCATTAGATAGAATTTTCTTTCAAGTTATCTTTCTTTCTTTTCTTAGGTAGTTTTTAGCATAGAGCAAAGATCCTAATTGATACACCAAAAGGAGTTAGCCCTTACAATCTAGAGATTCAATCCACTAATTAGGTTACCCACAACCTAGGATTGTTTCCATGTTTCAACAGACTGTGAAGGCCTAAAACTACCTTCACAAGGGTGCGATTCTAATTGACAACAAGTACAATCAAATATACTAAGCCTAGAAGTTGACTGTGTGCTCGTGTTTATTTTGTAAGTAACCCAAGAAAGATGTTTGATCTTGTATTGATATTGTTTCAATGTATCATGATGTATTAGCTATTGGAGAGTGTTGTAGACTCCATGAGGATACTCTATGAGTATTTTGGAGGTGTGATCAATCTATCTTGAGTATAAACAATGCTTAAAAAGTTGATTGTATGTTCAGTAATGGTGTTCCTATATATAAAGTCTCTATTTGAGTTGTTTAAGCATATGTAGAAGTGAGCTAAGTTGACTATGATCATTTGAGGATGTCGAAGGGGACATAAAGAGTGGATCTATGTATTTTAAATTGGTCTTGTGCTATTTTTTTGCTCGACGGTGAGCTAAATGGGTGAATAGGTCTTCATAAGACCTATAAGAGCTACAAGGGCCTTATTAAAAGGTGTAGCTGCTTAAGGGTGACCCACATATGCTATTATAATGTCCTTTTCCCCCCAATTATGACATTTTATGAATACCAATAGCTTATTTTATTCTCGTAGGCTATTTTGGATGTTGTAAGAGATTTTTTTTAGTGTAGGTCACCATTCACAAGGTACTACTTCATAAGTACTATTCATCGACATTATTCATGTCTTATTATTCATGGTGACATGGCAGGTGATGTGAAAAGTGATATGGCAAGTTATGTGAAAGGTGACATGGCATGTGATGTGGAAGATGATATAGTTGATGATGTAGTAAGGAGGTGACTTGTGGAGTGATATGACATGACCCACATGAGAATCTAAGGCATGTGAAGAGGTGGGGCATAGTTATCCACTTGGTGACTTAAAATGAATATTTTATTGAGTCACATGTTATGTAAAAATAAGGATGAATAGTTATGGCACCACACTTTTGAAGAATAGTGTTTAGACATATGAAGACCTTTTGAAAGGGTCAAAAGGTGATTAGATCTTGTCTTCCACTCATTAGGATCATATGGGAGAAGATCACAAAGATAACACTATTCTTGGTTGTTCACATGTGTGAATGAAAAGGAATTTTTGGAAGCATATGTATGATGGGGAGTAAAGACAAAAGAGGGTGACTACCTTTTGGACTTTATTTCACAACAAGACAACCACCCCACATGGGTTTATTATGCCCACTTGAAGTATGGTGCAATTTACCTTCTCTCCCTCCATTTTAAGATTGTGGCATTCTCCATTGTATTTTCTATAAATGCGGAGCTCTCCCTTTTGTTTAGGCATGATTTGATAAACCCCCCAAAACCCCCCTTTTTTATCTTGAACTTGCATGTTCAACTTCCCTCTCTTGGATTCATTCCAATGAGTTATAATTGTTGGCCATTTCTAGCCCACATACTAAAGCTCTTGCATTTTTTTGAATGGCACTTCCAGAGGGAAAATGGTTCTTTTCAAAGTTCCAAAAGATATCTTTTCTCAGGGAAAAGGGGACCCTTTTCAAATTTTCTGAAGGACTATTACAAAGAGGTCAAAGGCATTTTCAATTTTTAATGGTCCATTCAATGGAATTTTAAAGGTACTTTTCCTTCCCATTGGACATTTTCAAATTTTTTGAAACGTACTTTTCCTTCATAAAAGGCCAAAACATTTTTTTCGAAAGATCATTGTCACAAAGTTGGAGGGGCATTTTCAAATTTCTTAAGGGGTCTTCTTTCCGAAAGGTCCAAATAGATAAGTCAAAGGGTGATTTTCAATTCTTTCGAAGGGCTTTTTCAAAATTCCAAAGGATAAAAAGGGGGTCACTTTCAAGAAAGCCGAAGGGTACCTCTCTTTCAAAAAGGGGCATTTTCATAAAGTCTGAAGACATGAATTCCTTTGGATAAATTGTCTGTGGAAAGGGTCTAAGCAAATTATCTGAAGAAAATGGCCAAAATAAGTTGTTTGAAGGAATTGACGATCGGCCCACAAACGTCAAAATCTAAACCCTGCAAGTAGCCGTTGACATTTAAAAAGATCAAAAGAATATATGAAATCTATAGACTTATATTAACATAAATGGATACAGGAAAACTAATGTCCTTAGATTGGTTTTCCATCTATAAAAAAGTTTGGCCTAGGTTTCAAAGTAGGAGCTAGAGTATACAATTAATGGAGAGGCTCTTGTCCTTTGACATGGCCATCATCTCTGACAAACAATCGCTCAATTTAGAGGCAACATGACTCAATCTAGATTCAAAGTTATGAGGATTTTTTCCTTATACATGTAAAACAAGTGAAGGATGGTGTGGAAGTGATAGATGAAGATCACGTGATTAGAAAAGGTAGCTCAAGCATTAAAGACGTTCATGGACTTTTCCTTTTAGTGGATCATGACATCATCATCCTCAACAAGTTCTTATCTTCTAATGTGTTTCTTAACCAATGAGAGCACATGAATACGATTGAATCTAATGGTGGTTAATTTTTTGAAGAAGGATTAGTTCTAATTAAACCAAATGTGGGTGAGAATTCACAAAGGGTGGTTGGATCTCATTTATTAAATTTTGTTTGCTTGACTCTTCTCTTTTTCTTCTTCCCTTTTTTCATATATCTCCATGGGCTCCCGCATAAACAAAATATATCCTCATTTGACAAAGAGAAACATTGTAAAAATTTGTAAGAAAGACATTTTGAAGCAATAAAGATCAATTTTTACCCATCTCTTGCCAAAAAATTGGGCTTAGCAAGCTTGTGCATGATGGCCTTGTGAAGAAGTGTTCTTCTATGCCCATTGTCCTTCTTTCTTGCCTATTTTTAAGTATTTTCAAGTTAGTTGTAGGTATGAACTTGAGCTCTTTCCACCATTAATGGATGCTTCGTGTGAATTTTGAAATTCTTCTTTGCTTCATGTATGGCTTAGTGAACCTAGTTTATGAAACACTTATGCAAATTAACTAGTTGTGAGGTTATGTGAGTGTTGAGTTGTGGAGCTAAAAGCTTCATCAGATGAGCAAATGCAAGGTTGCTGGAGTTACACAGTCACTGGCATCGGTCAGGAGTCGACCAGAGGCTATCAACGTCGGTTATGGATCGACCGACGTCGGTCATATGCAGGCAGACAGGGACCGACGTCGGTCACCTGTGGGTCTAGAAGTCTATTTTCGTGGCAAAATAGAATGTTTGCATGATAAGATTAATTGTTAGTATTGAGTCCACATTTCTATTTTTGGCAGGATAGATTTGAACCTTTGATTAAGAGGTGTATCTAACGGTGGAGAATACATGCTCATGAATCCTAATATTATATAATAGGGTTAGATCTTCATAGCTTGTAAGACAATTCAAAGATTGAATTGGTTGTAATTGAGAGAGAAAACTCTTGAGGGAAAGAGATCTGTACATCTGAGAGGTGTGAGAAGAAAGTGTGATTTCTTCATTGTATTTCCTTCTGGAAGAGTTTAATACAAGTTTTTGGGTTGTTTCTTGTATCTCATATTCTTTGTTGTTTTTGGTTTCTAGTTACTTATTCTTTCTGGTTTAATTTCGTGTTTAGTTGCTTACATAAAAGTAATCAATTGTCTTGTAAGATCCTAACAAGTGGTATCAGAGCATAGGTTCACTAACAAGCGATAGAGCAAGGTTAGTGTTTGTTGATTACAGGTCACTCACAGGGGTTTCTGATTGAATGGGAGTAAAGCAATGGTAGAAGAAAGTAAACTAAGAATGGAGAAATTTAATGGCAAGAATTATCAATTATGGAGGATGCAAATAGAAGATTATATGTATCAAAAATATATGTACTTACCATTAGGTGGGGTTTCAAGTAAGCCCATAGATATGTAAGATGAAGAATGGAATGTTCTTGATAGAAAGGCTCTAGGATCTATAAGATTGAGTCTAGCATCTTCTTTGATTTCTAATTTATCATAGGCAAAAACAACGGTAGAGTTAATGGATACTTTAGCAAATTTATATGAAAAGCCCTTAGCTTCAAATAAGGTATATCTTATGAAGCAATTATTTAATTTGTAAATGCAGGAAGGTGGATATGTATCTACTCATCTAAATGACTTCCATGAAATAGTAAATCAGTTAAATTCAGTCAAAATAGTTTTTGATGATAAAATTAAGGCTCTATTAATCTTATGCTCTTTACCTGAAAGTTGGCATAGTTTGGTAATGGCAGTTAGTAATACTGCATCCGCTTCAAATATCTTGAAAGTAGATGATGTTGTTAGTGTAATCTTGAATGAAGAAATTCACAGAAAAAGCATAGAGGAAACATCAGGTAATGCTTTAAGTGTTGAAAGTAGGGGAAGGCAAAAAAAGAAGGGCAAGCAAGGGAGATCAAGGTCTAAGTCAAAGATGAGAGGTAGATCCAAATCTAGAAATGGCAGAAATATAATCTGCTAGAATTATGGAAAGAAAGGGCACGCAAAGAAAGATTGTTGGTTGAAAGATAAAAAAAAAAATCAGCATGAAGGTAATAAGGAAGCAAATGTTGCAGGTATTGTTGCACAAGATGCTTTTATATTTTTTTTGGATAATAAAATAGAATCTTGGGTTTTAGATTCTAGTGCTTCTTTCCATGCAACCCCAAATAGAGAATTTTTTAATGATTATGTCCATGGAGATTTTGGAATAGTCTATTTAGGGGATGATGAGCCTTGTCAAATTGTTGGCAAAGGAAAATTGCAGCTGAAAATGTAGAATGGCAACACATGGGTGTTGAAGGATGTCATGCATGTACCCACCCTGAAGAGGAATCTGATTTCTGCAGAAAAGTTGGGGGATGAGGGTTGCACAGTAAGTCTCACAGCTGAATCTTGGAAAGTTTCCAAAGGTGCACTTGTATTAGCCAGAGATAAGAGAGTAGGTACTCTCTATTTATGTAATTGTATTACTAATTATTATCCTTCTGTATTATCTACTTTTGATGTAGATACAAAGTTGTAGCATTTTAGGCTTGGCCACATGAGTGAGAAGGAAATGACTATTCTTAAGTCAAAAGGTAAGCTTTCAGATTTGAAAAGCATATATCTAGATTTCTGTGAGCATTGTATTTTTGAGAAATAGAAGAGAGTGAGATTTGTCAAAACTAGGTCAACAAAGAAGAAGCACAAGTTGGAGCTTGTTCACACAGACGTGTGGGGGGCAGCTCAGGTAGCTTCTATTGGAGGATCACAGTATTATGTTTCTTTCATTGATGATGCTACAAGAAAGGTATGGGTTTATTGCATAAAGAAGAAATCTGATGTTTTTGACACATTTAAGAATTGGAAAGATTTGGTTGAGAATGAATCAGATTTGAGATTGAAGTGCCTTAGATCTGACAATGGTGGTGAGTACTACAGCAATAAGTTCAACAGTTACTATTCTATGAATGGAATATGCAGGGAAAAGACGGTTCTAAGGACACCTCGGCAAAATGGAGTTGATGAAAGGATGAATAGAATAATAATCGAGTGTGCACGGAGTATGAGGTTTACCTGATTAATAGAGGACTCTCTATTGCTCTGGATGGTGAAATTCCAGAAGAGGAGTGGACAGGTAAAAAGGTAGATCTTTCATTTCTCAAAATTTTTGGTTTTGAAGCTTTTGTGCACATTGATAAAGAAAATAGAAAGAAGTTAGATGCTAAATCTATGCGGTGCACTTTCATTGGTTATGGCTCTAGAGATTTTGGATTCTGATTGTGGAATTTAGGCACTAAAAAAATTATTAGAAGCTATGATGTTGTTTTCAATGAGAAAGTGATGTACAGTGATCAGTTCAAGAGGTTGAATAATACTGAGCAGGGCAATGTTGATTTAGACGAGGTTATGATCCAAGAAGAGCTCACAGGTAATCACTCATAGGAAAACACAGACACCGACGTCGGTCAGGTAGGAATCGATGTCGGTCAGAAAGGAACCAACATCGATAAGGCAGGAACCGATGTTGGTCAGGTACAGACACAGAGATGACTGAGATCGGTCACTGACAGATAATTTGGGCAGACAGCAAGCTGTGTATGAGTCTCAAATGCCCATGAGGAGGTCAGAAAGGCTAAGTAAACCTCCAATTCATTATTCTCCTTCATTATTCTACTTATTGCTCACTGATAGTGGAAAACTAGAAAGCTTTGATGAGGCAATACAGGTAGAAACCAGGAAACAGTGGGAGCTTGGCATGAATGAGGAAATTGATTCCTTGAAGGAGAACCAAATGTGGGATTTGGTTGAGTTGCCAGCTGGAAAGAAAGCACTGAAAAATAGATGGGTTTTTAGATTAAAGGAAGGTGAGAATAGACAAATGAGACATAAGGCCAGGTTGGTAGTAAAGGGATTTGCACAGAAACCAGGTATTGATTTTGGTGAAATTTTTTCTCCTGTAGTAAAGATGACTTCTATTCAGACTGTATTGTCTTTAGTTGCTATTGAGGATTTGCATCTTGAGCAACTTGATGTTAAGACAACATTTCTTCATGGAGATTTGGATGAAGAAATATATATGGATCAGCCGAAAGGTTTTGAGGTCAAAGGTAAGGAGAAACTTGTGTGCAAGTTGAAGAAAAGCTTATATGGTCTTAAGCAAACTCCTAGATAATGGTATTTGAGGTTTGACAAGTTTATGACTGAGCATGGCTTTAGCAGATGTCAATCTGACCATTGTGTTGATTTTAAGAGATTGGGTAATAGTAGATATATTATCCTGTTGTTGTATGTAGATGATATGCTTGTTGCAGGTTCACACATGCAGGATATTACTGAGCTTAAGGTAAAATTAGCTCACACATTTGCCATGAAGGATTTGGGAGTAGCAAAGAAAATCTTTGGCATGAGTATTAAGAGAGACAGGAAAAATCACAATTTGATTTTGTCTCAAGAGGATTATGTGAACAAGGTGTTGGAAAGGTTCAATATGCAGGATGCAAAACCAGTAAGCACACCTATGGTTGGACACTTCAAGTTGAGCAAAGAACAATGTCCTAAATCACATGATGAGGTTGAGTACATGAGCAAAGTTCCATATGCTTCAGCAGTTGGGAGCTTGATATATGCAATGGTATGTACTAGACCTGATATTGCCCAAGCAGTGGGAGTTGTCAGTAAGTTTATGGCCAATCAAGGGAAGGAACACTGGAAATCAGTTTAGTGGATTCTCAGATATCTGAGAGGGACCAGCAGTAGGCATTTATGCTATGGAGGGTCAAACACTTCTCTACATGGGTATGTAGATTCGGATATGGCAGGTGACTTGGATGGCAGGAGAAGCACCACAGGATATGTGTTCACTGTTGGTGAAATGACGGTTAGCTGGATTTCAAAGTTGAAAAAGGTTGTTGCCTTGTCTACTACAGAGGCAGAATACATTGCAGTCACAGAGGCTAGCAAGGAAATGATTTGGATGACTCGGTTCATGGAAGAGTTGAGAAATAAGCAAGAGAGTTGCAGATTATACAGTGATATTCCAAGTGTAATTCATTTGGCAAAGAATTCAGCCTTTCATTCAAGAACCAAACATATATAGCTTAGGTACCACTTCATTAGACAGGTATTGGAGGATGGTGAGTTGAAGCTGGAAAAGATCCATACAGATAAGAACCCTGCAGATATGTTAACGAAGCTGGTAACAAAGGCTACCAACGTCAGTTATGGATCGGCTGACGTCGGTCATATGCAGATAGATAGGGATCGACGTAAGTCACCTGTGCATTCAGAAGTCTATTTTCATGGCAGAACAGAATGTTTGCATGATAAGATTAACTGTTAGTATTGAGTCCGCATTTTTATTTTTGGCAGGACAGATTTGAACCTTTGATTAAGAGGTGTATCTAACGGTGGAGAATGCATGCTCATGAATCCTAATATTATATAATAGAATTAGATCTTCATAGCTTGTAAGACAATTCAATGATTGAATTGGTTGTAATTGAGAGAGAAAACTCTAGAGGGAAAGAGATCTGTACATTTGAGAGGTGTGAGAAGAAATTGTGATTTCTTCATTGTATTTCCTTCTGGAAGAGTTTAATACAAGTTTTTAGGTTGTTTCTTGTATCTCATATTCTTTGTTGTTTCTAGTTTCTAGTTACTTATTCTTTCTAGTTTAATTTCATGTATAGTTGCTTACACAAAAGTAATCAATTGTCTTGTAAGATCCTAATAGTGAAGAATAATTATATTATGTTAAATTAGCGCTTATTTCATGCTTATTTGGATCACTCTCTATTTGGTGCATCACCTCCCTTAACTCAAATTTCGTTTTTATGTTATCCTCCTATCCCTTTTCCTTAGTCAACAATAGATTTTAGCGTGGGAAATAAGAGCTAAAGTGAAGCATCTGAGGAACTAGCCTCATATAAAGGTTAAAGGTTCCTCACTACAGGATACCCACAACTTGAGGTTGTCCCAACGCTTATAGCTAGGAGTGAGAGAGCTTGATAAACTCTCCCACAAGGGTGAAATTTTATGCTACAACAATATATGGCACACCCGATGGGACAACTTTTAATGATGATTAGCCAAGTTCGATGTTGGTTTAATCAATTTGTAGTGGTTGTAGCTTTCATCTTTTAGTAGCTAGTGACTCCGAAGAACACTCAATAATTTGGTGGTAAAAAAGTAGTTATATTTCATGCCAAAAGTGACTACAAGATCAACTTCTAGAATTATTCCTTTTAAATTTGTTGAATTACCTTTAAACTCAGCAAGAAGGTTAAGGTTCACCCATACTCACACATACATAGGAAACTATTTTCCTAAACCAGTTGTGAGGTATTCCTACGCAAGAAGATCCTTGTTAACCCCTCTTGCTACCATGATTCCCCAAATAGATTTTATAGGTTCAAATGGCCAAAGTCTTTTGAATTTACCACAATATGACTCTATGCTAATAGCAGCCCTCAAAATCATCACAGATTTCACAGGAGACCAAGCCGTAACTCATACTGAATGCATCATAGACATAGCCAATTTTTGCAATATCCATAATGTCACAGTATAAAAGGTAGCTATCAAAATATTGGTTGTATCCTTTAAAAGAAAGGCTTTAGATTGGTATAGAGGTTTAGATCCTAACTCTATTCAATCATGGGATCAGTTGGGAATAGCCTTATGTTTGAGATTTGTAGACAAGAGTGATCATTTGTCACTAGCAGAATAGTTGACCACAATCAAGAGAGCTCCTCATGAAGTTATGTAAGACTTCAACACAAGATTCCAAAAACCTTGTGACAGAATTCCAACCGTTGTTAGACCATCACCTAAATTTGCATTCTTATACTATTTGAAGGCTCTAAATAGTGACATAGTAGTAATGATCCAATCCATGGGAGGAGATATATTACTAGATGCTTATGAGGTGGCTATCAAAGCTAAAAATTGTTTAGTTCAGGCTGACAAGCTTACTCCTACGCCCCCAATGCCTCTTTTCCTTGAGATCAAACCACCTCCTGCAATTGCTACTATACTTTCACCTAAGCAAGAAAAGGCCTCCACTAGCAGATCAAGTGATTCCCAACAGAAAAAAATATGTAGAACTTAAAAGCATGCTCCAATCCTTGACAAATGATGTAGTAAATATAAAAAGGCAAGCTCAGTTCAATAAACCTTATCAAGCTCCATATCGACCTCAACAATAGTCTTATCAAGCAAATATGCCACCCTACAAAGGAAATTTCCAAGGACAAGGTCAAGGACAAGGGAAGCCTAAGTATGCTAGAAAAACAACTATAATCCAAATGTTGTAGGCTCTTCCAACTCCTTGGTTCCTATTCAAAACAATATGGTTTAAGAGGTTGAAGGGACAATGCCTTAGAATCACTCTTTTGGGCAATCCATTGTCCCAACTAATGATTCTAACTAGACATTTAATGACCAATGGCAGCAGGTTATTTCTTATGGATATAATCAAGCCCTAATGGCTTAAAGCATAGAGACTCCCATGATGACAAAGCCAGAGTAGTGTCCACAAGAACAAGGATCAGATCAAGTACCAAACCAACTAGATGCTACAATGGTCATCAATGAGCAAGAAGAGTGATATACATCTAATCAGCGGGTCAGCTCCACAAAATCTCATGTCCTAGTGGTAGAAAATACAAGATTCAAAAGAAGGAATATGGGTGACAACCAGGGAGTATTCAAGGAGCGTCCTACCACCATTCCTTCATTGTCTAAGCCTAACAAGCCTATTGTCACTCCAAAGCTCTCTATACCTCCAGAATGCTAACAGATTCAACAAATAGTAGCAATGGCCCCCAAAGCTCAGGTGAAAGTTGGTGGTCCACCAATCAATATTATTGAAAAATTAAAAATTCCAATGTGAGTGTGTCGATCTAGGACATGCTTTCCATGCTCAGTCAAGTGGACATCCTTCAAGAAAGTTTATCCAAGATATGTGTTATAACAACTACAAGTAAACAACCAAACAAAGAAATTGAGGTCCTCACCAATGCAATCAAAGGTCCTTTGCGAGAAGGATCAAGTAAGGTGGTTAAACCTCCTCCATTCTACATTTCATTAATCATTGGTGATTCTTTAGTACATAATTGCTTGGTAGATAGTGGAGCTAGCACTTCAATAATGCCAAAGTCTATAGCTAATCAACTGAACCTCATATATGAGCCACATACTAAGGGAGTTCTACAACTTGACAGTTCTTACACAAAGCCATCTGGTATCATCAAGGAATTAAGTTTGACCCTACATGTTTGTCCTAGTGTTACGGTGGTTCAGGATGTGTTGATCCTTGATGAGACTCCTTACTTTATGTTATGCCTTTCTAGAGAATTTACAACCAAAATTGGGGATTATCTAGCAGTAGATTTGTCCTACATGGCTTTCAGAATAAGTTATGAGACTAAGGTATCAATCAAGGCTAAGCTAATGGCACAATTTCACATTGAGCCTCATCAACCAGATAGCATAAACATCAATTGTACTATCCTTGATGAGGATGAATTTACAATTGGTCAAGAACTGAATACTTATCCTGAGGAGATTCCAGACTTGTTCTTGGATGAGCTATGGGGGGATAATCAATTTCTCAACCCTTTGGAAGGTGTTGAAGAAAGAGACATGGGTGTCTATTTGCTACATGAAGAAAATAAACTCATGATTTTCCTCATTGGACCTAAAGAAGACCTCAATGGTATGTGGAAGTTGTTATTTGATGGTTTAAAGAGCAAAAATGGAGTATGTGTAGGGGAAATGTTGGTTTCTCCTTCAGGTAATAAGCATTTCTCTTCTTATAGGTTCCATTTCATTTTCTCTTCTAATGTAGCAGAATATGAAGGCTTGATCCATGGTCTCCAATGGGCCATTAAAAGAGCAATCAAAATGTTGCAAGCATATGAAGACATTAAGATTATAGTGAACCAAGTCAGAAGCTTGAACATTAGAAAAAATACTTTGATGAGGTCTTACACAAATAGAATGTGGGACCTAATTGAAGATTTTGAAGCCTTCAACATCCAAGCTATACCAAGGAACTAGAATCATCATGCTGACAGGTTGGTAGCTATGGGAACCCAGTTTGATATTCTAATGAAGATTTTGAAGCCTTCAACATCCAAGCTATACCAAGGAACTAGAATCAGCATGCTGATAGGTTGGTAGCTATGGGAGCCCAATTTGATATTCCAAGTAAGCTAAAAGAGGCCAAGGTTCAGCCACATGTTAAGGTGGTGGTGAGGCCATCAGTGCTAGATAATGAAGTCCATTGGCAAGTTTTTGAAAATGATAAACAAATTACTTACTTCTTATAGCAAGAAGCAAAGTTTTCCTCGATAAACCAAGGTAAATTTCAACATCAGTATGAGGATCAAATTGTTCAACTAAGGTCTAACAAACTTCCTAAATGACTAGTTACACTTGAGGGCCTTTTCCATGAGGGAGACTATATGAGAAAAGAAAAGGTGGTAATGTCAACCAATGAAGAAAATTATGAGAGAGTCCTCATCTTCAAAGACAAACTTCTCAAGCTCGGGAAGGTAAGCAGCAAGGCTGAGAGGCATGCTTTCATAGCACTCTGCCAGGAATATGCAGACATCTTTGCTTGGAAATACAGTGACCTGAAAGGTTTTGATCCAAAGTTATCACATCATACTATATAACTGGAGGCCAATGCTAAGCCTGTGAGGCAAAAAAAAAGTCCCATTAACCCCAAAATTGAAGAGCTAATGAGGAAAGAGCTAATCAAGTTAATTGAATCCAAGATTATCTTTCCCATCAAACACTCATCATGGCTAACCACTTTGGTGCATATAACGAATAAGAGTGGGGAGATTAGGTTATGTGTTGACTTCAACAGGGTCTCCTTGAAAGACCATTACCCTCTACCATCCATGGAGCAACTTTTTCAAATAGTTGTAGGTTCAAAATGTTTTTCTCTTTTGGATGGGTGCTCAGGATACAACTAGGTGCTGGTAAGGGAAGAAGATCAGTAAAATACTACCTTCACCACCAAATGGGGCATGTAAGCATACCAAAAGATGCCTTTTGGCTTATCAAATATTGGATCCACTTTTCAAAGAGTAATGTACATGGCTTTCCAAGGGCTGATAAATTAAATGGTGCTAGTATACTTGATTGACATCATAGTTTTCTCCAAGGATGCTAACGAACACATGGACCACCTGAGATTGATATTTGAGAGATGCAGAGAGTATGGGATCTCTTTGAATGCCAAAAAGTGTGTGTTTATTGTTCATGAGGTCAAATTATTAGGACACAATTATCTCAAAATAAGGATTAGTTATTTATCCTGATAGAATAAGTGTCATCTTGGCCTTATCCTTCCCCAAGCATAAGAAGAGACTCCAAAGTTTTCTTGGGAAAATAAACTTTGTGAGAAGGTTTATACCTAGTTTTGTAAACTTGGTCAAGCCCATCACTACTATGTTGAAGAAGAACCAAGTGTTCACTTGGTCAAATAAAGGTAAATCAACATTTGAGGCTATCAAGTAAGCCATTACCCAATCACCCACACTCATGAATCTTGATTTCTCAAGGGATTTCATATTATATGCTTTTGTAAATATTGATAATATATCAGCTATGCTGATGCAAAAGAATGGTGAAGGACTTGAGCAGCCAATAGCATTTTTCTTTCAAAGGCTTGAGGGGTATGAGGTGAGGTATACTTTTGTAGAAAATCAAGTCCTTATAGCAATAATAAGCCTTAAAAAATTTAGGCCAATACTCTCTAATAGTAAAATCTATCTTATAGTGTCTCATCTTGGAGTGAGATAATTCATTCTTAATAAAAACTTGAATGAAAAGAGAGTTGGTTGGATTACCAAGATCATGGAGTATGATGTGGAGATCAAGGTCACTAAGCTAGTAAGAGGTAAAGGCTTGTATGAGCATATAGTCGATGACCTTCATGAAAACAAGATAACCCATAAATAGATGCACCTCTACTTCACACTAGTTGGCTCTAGGATATGACACATTTTTTGATAATAGGTGAGTGCCCTCAAGGTATGGATAGGGCAAAAAGAAGGTATTTTAGACTTCAATCCATACCTTATGCATTGGTTGTTAGGGTTTCATTCAGAAAGGACCTCAATGGAGTGCTCCTAAGGTGCATAGATAATGACCAAGTGATCAAGCTTTTGGAGTAATTCCATGATGGACCTGTAGGAGGTCATTTTGCACCTATAACCACAACAACAAAGATAATGAGGGTCAATTATTACTAGCCTAGCCTCTTCAAAGATGATTATGCATGGGTAAAAAAATGTCAAAAATGTGCCTTCTTTATGGGTAAGTAAAGATTAGTAGTTCTTCCTCTCAACCCAATTCAGGTAAAGCAACCATTCATGTAGTGGGGTTTAGATTTCATAGGAATCATCAACCCTCCATCAAGTGTGGGACATAAATGGGTGCTTACTGCAACTGACTACTTCACTAGGTGGGTGGAAGCCATTGCATTGAAAGAATCTAATGAAAGTGTAGTCCTAGACTTCTATGACAACATTGTGACCAGGTTTGGTGTTCCATCTACTGTCATATTTGATAATGCATTGGCTTTCCTTAATGGGCTCTCAAGATGGGCATCTACCTTAGCACCTCTTCCAATTTTATCCTCAAGGAAATGGATTGGCTGAGTCCATAAATAAGAATTTGTTGAGAATCATTAAGAGAACTATGGAAGAGAATCAGAGGGCATGACACACCAAACTAAAGACAACCTTGTGGGCTAATAGTGTGATTCTTAAAGCTACCATTGGAAATTCTCCATATGTCTTGGTATATGGAAGGGAGGCCAAATTGCCGAGTTCTCTGGAGCTGCCTGCATTAGAACTAGCCCATCATCTAGAGTTAACGGAAGATGAGCCCATGAATGTGAGACTAGTAGAACTCATGACACTTGAAGAAATGAGAGACCTTGTAATGAAATCACTAGAATCACATCAAGCTCAGGTTAATAAAGCCTTTGACAAGAGAGCCATAGCAAGGGACTTCAAAGAAGGGGAGTGGGATTCAAATAAGGCCAAGCTAGGCAACAATACCAAATTTGACAGCTTGTGGAGTGGTCCTTATTTGATCCATGGATACAAATGACATAATGTTTTTCAAATGGCTGAGCTAGATGGAGAGGTACTGCCCATCCCAGTCAATGGGATTCATCTAAATACTTGTTATTAGAAGAGTTTGTAGCCATTGTATATCTTGTAAATTATGTATTGTTTTTCTTGTTTTCTCCTAAGTGCCTTGTGCACATATTTTCAGTTGTGTGTTTCCCTTAAGTGTCTTGGGCACAGTGTTTATTTTGTTCTTATTGTCTTTGTTGCTTCAAGAGGATGTTTTGAAAAGGGTCAGCCTTGTATCTAGTTTCAGACTAGCTCAATTGTAGAGGTTAATAACTCCATGTCTAATAGACTAGGCAAGGCAAGTGGTCTGGGTTCTCAAGCATAGCAGGAATGCTTCCCTGTGAGTTGCTAGAAATGTTAGCCATTTTTGGCACACATACTAAGCTCTTGAATTTTTTCAAATGACACTTCTAAAGGGAAAATGGTTCTTTTCAAAGTTTTGAAAGACATCTTTTCTCAAGGAAACGGGGACCCTTTTCAAAATTTTCAAAGGACTATTGTAAAGAGGCCAAAGGCATATTCAATTTCCAATGGTCCATTGAGAGGAATTCGAAAGGTAATTTTCCTTCGTATTGGACCTTTTCAACTTTTCCAAAAGGTACTTTTCCTTCACAAAAGTCCAAAACATTTTTTCTAAAAGATCATTTTCACAAAGTTGGAGGGATCTTTTCAAATTCATGAAGGGTTCTTCTTTTCAAAAGGTCCGAACAAATAAGTTGAAGGGTGATTTTTAATTCTTTCAAAGGGTTTTTTTTTAAATTTTGAAGAATAAAAAAGGGGGTCACTTTTAAGAAAGCTGAAGGGTACCTCCCTTTCAAAAAGGGGCATTTTCATAAAGCTTGAAGACATGAATTCTTTCAAACAATTTATCCACAGGAAGCGTCTAAGAAAATTATTTGAAGAAAAATGCCAAAATAAGTTGTCCAAAGGAATTGATGACAGGCCCACAAACAACTAAATCTGAACCCCTGCAAGTAGCCATTAGCATTCAAAAAGATCAAAAGAAGATACTCAATCTATATACTTGTATCGATATAAATAGATATAGGAAAACCAATGTCCTTAGATTGGTTTTCCATCTATAAAAAAGTTTGGCCCAGGTTTTAAAGTAGGAGTTGGTGTATACAATTAATGGAAAGGCTCTCATCCTTCAACATGACCATCATCTCTAAAAAACATCCACTCAATTTAGAGGCAACATGACTTAATCCAGATTCAAAGTTATGAGGATTTTGTCCTTATCTATGTAAGACAAGTGAAGGATGGCGTGGAAGTGAAAGATGAAGATCAAGTGATTAGAATAGGTAGCTCGAGCATTAAAGTCATTCC
Organism: Torreya grandis; assembly: GCA_037957365.1. Lineage (NCBI taxonomy): Eukaryota > Viridiplantae > Streptophyta > Pinopsida > Cupressales > Taxaceae > Torreya > Torreya grandis. Next base: position 3,000,592 of record JARHVA010001063.1, read on the forward strand.
TAGACTTTTCTTTTTAGTGGATCATGACATCAGCATCCTCAACAAGCTCTTGTCTTCTAGTGTGTTTCTCAACCAATGAGAGGGATTGAATACTATTAGAGCTAATGGTGGTTAATTTGTTGAAGAAATATTAGTTCTAATTAACCCAAATGTGGGTGAGAATTCATGGAGGGTAGTTGGATCTCATTTATTGAATTATGTTTGCTTGCCTCTTCTCTTTTTCTTCTTTCCTTTTTTCATATATCTTCGTTGGCTCCCCCATAAAAAAAAAATATCCTCATTTGAAAAGGAGAAACCTTGTCAAAAAATTTAAGAAAGACCTTTTTAAAGAAAAAAGATCAATTTTTACCTATCTCTTGCCAAAAAATCATGCTTAGTAAGCTTGTGCATTATGGCGTTGTGAAGAAGTGTTCTTCCATGTCCATTGTCCTTTTTTGTTGCCTATTTTTAGGTGTTTTCAAGTTGGTTGCAGGTTTGAACTTGAGCTCTTTCCACCATTAATGGATGCTTGGTGTGAATTTTGAAATTCTTCTTTACTTCATGCATGGTTTAGTGAGCCTAGTTTATGAAACACTTATGCAAATTAACTAATTGTGAGGTTGTGTGAGCAAGAATTATCTTATGCTAAATTAGTGTTTATTTCATGATTATGTGGATCACTCTCTATTTGGTGCTTCACCTCCCTTAGCTCATATCTCCTTTTTATGTTATCTTCCTATCCTTTTTTCCTTAGTCAGCAATAGATTTTAGAGTGGAAAATAAGAGCTAAAGAGAAGCATCTAAGGAACTAGCTTCATAAAAATCCTAGAGCTTCAACCTCACTACAAGATACCCACAGCCTGAGGTTGTCCCAACACTTGTAGCTAGGAGTGAGAGAGCTTGATAAACTCTCCCACAAGGGTGTATTTCTATGCTACAACAGTAATACTAATCTCAGTGGTGATGTGATTCCACCCACACTAGTTGTGATAATTCCATCCAAGATTCATATTAGAGATTCTTTCAGATTTATTAGTATTGGTGGTGAAATATTCCACCCACACTAGTTGCTTTAGTATTTTCATTCTCAGGTTTGGAGTACATATTTTAGAGTGTGCAGAGTGCAAATTATTCTAAGCTCTAGATTCTAGTTTGTAGAGTGTTTGCAGGCGTTTTTAGTGTGCAAGAGTGTGGACTCTACAGAGTGTTAGTGTGTAGATTTTTAGCATCTAGTGTGTGGATCTACCTTGTATGAGGTTTGCCTAATTTGTAGAAGTATTGTAATTTGTGTCATCTCCTTAATATAAGTGTTGAGAGGATTGTTCAAATCCATTGTTATAGATAGTATTATTAATAGGGTGTTGTATTCACCATTGTCATTAGTGCGATAATTTTATGTAATAAGAGAATATGTATTTGAAGATTTGGCACTATGCATATTTTCCTAAGAGTGTATTTAAATAAGTTTGTAGTGCACATTTTATGAGAGTGTTTAAGTTTTTAGCAATAATTTTGTATGTTAATTTAAGGTGTTATGTTGTTGATTATAAATATGAAATTTATAATGTCATAGGTGATTTAGGAAGTCTCTTGTTGTTATTTTATGTGTTTAGTCAATATCCTCTAAAAGGGATACTTCAGTGGTATCAGAGCATATCTATGTAGTTTGGATTTTAGTGTTTTTATGTGTTTGTATAAAATATCCTTATCCAAGATATTTTAGTGGTATCAGAGCTATGCATCTTGCCAACCTATGTAGTCTTGTGTTTTGGGTCTTTGTGAATTTCGTGTGTTTAGATTTGGATGCCTTGAACCATGGCATCAATAAGAGAAAAATATTTGGCAAATAGGCTTTTCCATGCAGGACATAAACTTGAACCTTTACTCCAACCAAAGTATGATCTTCTCCATATTTTGAAGGAAGTAGAAGGTTATCTATCCTTGGTGGATCAGGCTTCTTCTTGAGAAATGTAGGTAGCTGTGTCTCCTTCAATTGTTTTTTTGGTTGAACTTGAGCTATTGAGACTGTTGACCATTTTTTGCCCAACAAGAAAAAATCGGTCACCTTCTGCCCCTATTGTGCTAGGCCATTTTTATTTTTTGATTTTGCATGAATCTGGTGATTTCTACAGACTCTACGGGTTTTGGATTTCTAAGGACTCAGCAGGTTAGTCCTTTGGCGCATGAAGGATCGTTCAACACAAGGTTCATTGGCAAAGATCATCAGTTGGTTCAATGCATCAGTTCAAAGGCTTAGGTTCAACGCTTTGGTTCAGTTCAGCGGTTCAACGGCCTTTGATTCAATGCAAGAGTTCATCACTCAGTTCAACGCCTTGTGGTTGAATCATTGAACTAATTTTGGTTCAATGGGTTGGTTCAACGGCTTGGTTCAAGGAGGCCACCAGTTCAAAGCAAAGGAGCTTGAAGAGAAGACAAAGAGCGGCCAATTCCTGTGGACTTTTGTCCATAGGAAAAAAGCCTAAAACAAAAGCCTTCAAAGCAGAAAAGCCACAGAAAAGGACCCAAAGGAAATAGCCAAGGATGGTGACGTCCCGAAAGCTGTCAATTTTAATGATGTGAAATATCCATTTGTTTTTGAACTGTTTAAGCGTCAAGCATGGAAAAGGCCCAAGGAACGCAGCAACCCGCCAAGAGATCACCCCTGAGGGCCGAAAGAGCTAGGAAGAGACAAGGTAGGGAAAAGACAAAAGTGTCAAGTGTAAGAGTAGACAGATAGTCTAAGTTGTGAACGGAGGCGTCTGATCCAAAACTCAGAAGTTCTAGTTGATGAATATTGCAATAGCACAAAAACAACACAATAATAATGAACTCTCTTGGAAGAGACGTCGTATTACTTACGGCTCGCAATACAAATGTAGGCTTATATCTGAGAAGAGATGTCTTGCCAAAACATACACTTATCTTTGAGAAGAGATGTCTTGCCAAAACATACGCTTATCTCTGAGAAGAGATGTTTGTCCTCCCCTTTCGGGTTACAATACATTTATACATATTCTTGAAGGCCACCTCAGGAGATTGCATAGCTCGAGGCATTAATGGTGACGACTGAACAAAACAATGCTTGAGGATATAATCGCTCGCAGCATTAAAATAATACAATGCTCGAGGATATAATTGTTCGCAGCATTAAAACAATACAATGCTCGAGGATATAATCGCTCGTAGCATTGAAATAATGCAACGCTCGAGGATATGATCGCTCGAGGACCAAAATGAAATGAAAATAATACAAAAGTCAAGGAGTTGACTGCCACCGAATGGTCACCTCGTATGGTTGCCTGGATCATTCCTCCCTCCTTGAAAAGCAATGGTCTCCATTACGTCAAGATTCCCTGTCAGGTGGGGTAGTTGTGTCTTGATGTGATTCACTCTGAGCTGCTCACCTTGGTGGCTAAGCTGGCCTCTCCTGACCACTTGATACAGTGGAATAGAGCATCCTCTTGTTGTCTTTATCCAAGTATCCACAATCTGATCCTCTTCTATCGGAGCAAGACTCTGTGGATCAAGCTCATTAATGTCTAGTTGTTCTGCCACAACTAAAGTGTCCAATAGAGGTGGGTGATATGGTTTGGTTATGGCTTGTAGGTCCACACAGAAAGATTTGGCCTCTGTGATAGATTCTTGTGGCTTGACCACCATGAAAACAAATTTCTTGGCGCCAAGCAGAGAGACAGATGTGGAACGTGGTACTTCTGGTACCCTGTAGCATCGTGTTCCAAGAGTGAGAGTGATCCATCTAGTTCTTGATTCGTATATACCATGTCGATCATACATGAATGGCTGTCCAAAGAGTACATCACAAATATCTAGATTGACCACATCACATAAGACCTCATCTTGGAAAGGTTGTATTGCATATGAGAGAAGACATTAGTGTGTGACACGGAGGTCTCTTCCTGGGCTCAACCATCCAATACTGTATGGTTTTGGGTGAGGCTTCATGGACAGATTTAGGTTTTTCACAACATTAGTAGAGATTAAATTCTTTTGACTTCCACTATCAAGAATGAAATGCAGAGGCTTACCTTTCACCCATAACTTAGAGTGAAACAACCTTTCCTTGTCATCTAGCATCTCGTCGTGTGTCTGTGATGAAGCTATAATGGCTTCAAGATCAGCATCTATAATTTCTTCCTCAACCTCTTCGACTACAGGGTCTGTATGAGGTAGAGTAGTAGATGTTGAGGATGGTGACTCAGAAAGCAGTGATTTGATAGCTCGACATTATTCTTTAGAGTGAGTTCCATATTTGTGATAACCACACCACTTCCCGGTCTTTCCTTCCTTTTGCTTCCAATTTTGACCTTCTTTATCACTTTTCCACTTTGCAGACTGATTCTTTATATCCATTCTTCCATGCTTCTGCTCAATCTTTACTGCGAACTTGTATGCCTCACTGATGGTTTCCAAATTGAAGAGATCCATCTCCCCCCAGATGTACCATTGTAGTCCACCATGATATTTGAGAGTTTTATGTTTCTCACTATCTTCAATGCCCAGTCTTGCAGACAAAGAATGAAAAGCGTCTGTGTAATCTTGCACAGATTGGTCCTTGCCTTGGCAGAGTTGTTGCCACTGTATGTACAGATCATCATACACGCCGAGGGGATAGTATTCTTCTTTTATTGCTTCCGTAAAATCATCCCAAGTGGGTTCCACCCTAAGGCCAATGATATCCGAATTGAACCTCTTTTTGTACACTTCCCACTAGTTTTTCATAGGCAATGATGATTTTAGAAGAGCAAAAGTGATCTTTTCTCCATTGGTGAACTTATTTACTGAGAAGTAGGATGACAGTTGGTCCAACCAATTTTCCACCGCATCAGCATTGATTTTGCCTTCAAATGTGGGAATATCAAAATTTACCTGAACCTTGAAGGGTGTTGGGGCACTGAAAGGAAACTCCCTTGATGAGGAGCCCGGCTGTGTAGTCGCAGAGCCAGAATTTCCCATCGAAAGTGTTTGAAGAATTTGAGCAAATTATTGGAGCCTCTGTGCTTGTTGCCGCTGGAGGGCTTCATTCACCATTTCCTTGAAAGGATCGGATGTCTCGGTGTCATCTGCCATTTGAGATCATTTGGGGTGCATAGGGGGAGCGTCTGGAAGCTCTGTCGCTTCCCACCCAAGTTTCTTGTATCCTGACCTTGTCCTTGGGAACATACACTTCTCAAGACAAACCGCAATGATACCACTGATCCAAAACTCAGAATTTCTGGTTGACAAAGATTGTAATAGCACAAAAACAACACAATAACAATGAACTCTCTTGGAAGAGACGTCGTATTACTTACGGCTCGCAATACAAATGTAGGCTTATCTCTGAGAAGAGATGTCTTGCCAAAACATACGCTTATCTCTGAGAAGAGATGTTTGTCCTCCCCTTTCGGGTTACAATACATTTATACATATTCTTGAAGGCCACCTCAGGAGATTGCGTGGCTCGAGGCATTAACGGTGACGACTAAACAAAAAAACACTCAAGGATATAATCGCTTGCAGCATTAAAACAATACAATGCTCGAGGATATAATCACTCGCAGCATTTAAACAATACAATGCTCGAGGATATAATTGCTTGCAGCATTGAAATAATGTAACGCTCGAGGATATGATCACTCGAGGACCAAAATGAAATGAAAATAATACAAAAGTCAAGGAGTTGGCTGCCACCTAACTACCACTGAATGTTCACCTCGTATGGTTGCCTGGATTAGCGTCAAATCCAAAAACTACTCCAGCAGGTGAAACAGTGTCTGTGAATTGACCATTAGAAGGTGCGAACGGCCAACCGTGTGACCCATTTTCTTCATTTCACATTTATGATCAGACAAACTACGTAGGTGCCTTCAAGGAGCAGTCTTGGTTAATGAGGAAACAGCATGGCCATGTCAAAAAATGGCTGAAGTCAAAGCCAAGGCCGACATAGCATTTATGTTTAAGCGGCCTGCTCTCCCCAATGCTCGTAAGGCACATGGGTCACTTGTAAAAAGGGCACCAAAAGGCCTCCTTTCTTCTCCTATATATTGAGGACTTGTCATTTGTTAAATCATCTTCCACATTTGTAAGGCGTAGCCCTGGAAAAATTTCACCTGAATCAATAAATGCATTTTTTACCTCTATCTTGGTTAGATATCTCTGTGTATGTCTCGAGTGTTAGTTTGTGTTTAGTCATTGTTTCTTGATACTTTCACAGGTTCAACACCAACATACCTGGTATCTACAAGGTGCCATTTCTATAGCTGACAAGGAGAGCTATATTTGGAAGTACAGAAACAAAAGAAATTACTAAACAAGTGTGCATTTCACAGCACCTTAGGTGAATCTCTATTTTTTGTATTTTCATTAAAGCCTCCCTGCCAAGTTTCTTGCAGCCTAGTCCTTCTGCCAAGTTTGAAGTGTATGTATGTGTTTGTCCAATTTCAAGTGTGAATGTGAGAAGGTTGATTTATTTTGGTGCATCACCTCTTTAGATTTGTTTGTTTTCCTGTAATCTTTCTCCCTTTTCATCCCCCCACCATTATATATATATATATATATATATATATATATATATATATATATATATATATATATGTTAGCACTTACTGGAACAAATCAAATGCATCAAAGGGAGCTAGCCCTTATCTAGAGACTCTCCCCTCCTACTTCGCCGATCCCACAGGCGAGAGGGGAGTTTCCATTGTTGTGTGTGGAAGGCAGGAGCTCAACCTCCTTGCCCCAGGTGTAATCCACTGCGTCAACAGAGACACAAAGACAAGGATGTGAATCTTGTAGTCACATCTTGCCTAAGTGAAATCATAAGGATTTCAGCACCTAATTTGCCTTACAAGGAGAATACCATGAGGGAAGTATTGTAGCTGGTTGTTAAGAGCTTTCATGGTTTACATGACATCAGAATCCCTTCTTTTGGTAAGAGGGTAAAGATTTTAAAATTGGTAGAAAAGGTTGGGTTATGCATTATTTTGATCGATTTAGGATGTGATGACCTTATTCTTGAGATGTTTTATAACTTCATAGCTTCTATCCAAAAGAGTCATGGAAAAATTATTTTTGAATATATGAGATCCATTATGTCATTGATTTTGAATGAAAGTGATAAGATCTCCCAACTAATTTTGTCAATGTTAGCGGATGTTTTGAACCAAGATCAAGTTATTTCATCAACTGCATATGAGTTGGTTCATAGTTTCTTCAAGCAATGTGAGCAAAAATTTTAGCCATACATATCATATGACCAGATAAAAGATGAGCCAAAGCAAGAGGAAAAAGTGGAGCCACCAGAGATTGAAGGTAAAAATATCCCTTTGGTAGAAGATGTTTATTTATTTTCTAATGTCGATATGCATGACATTGAGCTAAGGAAGGATGACATGGACGCTGTTGAGGATTTTGAATCCACCTTTGGCAATAACTCATTGTGTGGGTGTGTTACTTCCATAACCTATGTGATAAGTGAGGATGAGGAAATTCATGTTGAAGATCATGTTGCTCTTGAAGTTTCAGATCTTGAGTTACATGAAGAGTTGACACCCCTTACTTACAAAACCTCAAATGATGATGCTCTCATGGTTGAATTGCAAGGAGATGTGCAAGTGGAAGAACCTGATATTACAAGGGGTGAAGATGAGTTAAGATCTTCTTTGGAAGAAGCCAATAAAATGGTATTATCTATTGTTGATGTTCATTTGCATCAATGTGTGGGAAAAGAGTTTCCCTAAGAGATGAACATGGAGGTGATGCATATTAATGCACACAAGGAGGAATCACCCTTGAGCATTGCGGTGATCAAGCCATCATCAAGCCATTATGATCATGATATTAATAGCCCAAGGTATGAAAAAATTTCAGATTTTCTTCTACCTATGTCATTACAAGATTATTGTCAACATGGGAAACATGCAAAGAGAGATGATAGAATCAAAGATACAACTTGTAGTATAGTACATGTGGATTATTTGTTACAAATTCTAAATTATACTTTCATATGGGACCCAGGCAGCATCTTCAGAATAAAGGTAGAGGAAGGAATAGATATTACCATTAAATTATCCATGTCTTACATTTGGTACGGAAGGAGATCCATGAGGAATCAATTAGAGTTTGTTATGTTTTCTAACCACATTTTGAAAGTCATGGCTCACATATTATAGATCATGTGTGAGAAGAAAATATAATAAAAAATGGACCCATAGAGATAGTACCCAAGAGGATCTTGATGTTAGAAGGAGTTTGCAAGAAGGACAAGACCCCACAAGATGAAACCCTTGTCATTCTTGTTGATGGATATGATAGACCATGCCAAAGGAAGACTCATGACTTTGACCAAGAGGTTTGTGATATTTTTGACATTATTGGTTATGTTCAGACAAATCAATAGAGGATTCAAGTTACATTAGATTTTATACCTTCCACTACACTAGCACATTTGAGCAGTTTCTTTGGTTCCTTCAGAAGATTGACTATGAGATCTTCATATGCAGCAACACCCTTGCCTGGTATAGCAGAGATGAGAGATTTTTCATGGGATCATAATGGGGCAAGGAATCTTTGTTCATCTTATGGAGGTAATGATTTCATGTACTATACTTATTATCTCAAATTTCTCACTTCCATGTGTTATAGATAGTGTTGCTTCAGGAGTGGGGCTTAGAGTGATTCGAAGGTGGTAGCTCATAGCAAGATGGGAGTTGGAAGAATTAAGTAGAGGAATGATATTCATCATGCATGCCTTGAAAATTTTCAGTGTCTTGTCCCCAAAAATATCACTCATTTTTGGGACAACATATGAACTATTCTGGTCCTGCAAGCCCAAAATTGTCTCTTCCCTTTTCAAAAATTATTCTATGCATTCTAAATCTCCATTCTTCAAGCTTTTCAAAAATCTACAGACTCTGTAGGCTTAAAACTATGGACTCCATAGGCTCATTTCTATGGACTCTATAGGCTTGAATCTATGGACTCTGTAGGCTTGATTCTACAAACTCTATAGAAAGAAAATCTACGGGCTCTATAGGCTTGAATCTACGGACTCTGCAGGAAGAAAATCTACAGACTCTGTAGGCCAAGTTCTACGGGCTTTGCAGGTTGATTTCTATGGACTCTACAGGAAAGAGGCAAGCTCTCAACACTTAGGCAATTTCAAAGTTGGTTCAACGACAAGGTTTAACCAAAATGTCCATCGGCAAGATTTTAAGCAAAGATTGAACCATTGAACCGTTAAACCTTGAACCAAAAAGGTTCAAGGGTTCAATGGGTTCAAAGGTTCAATGTCATCAACAAGAGTTAAGCACATTTGTCAAGGTTCAAAGTTTCAATTGCTTCAAGGTTCAACGGCTTCAAAACACTTGTCAAATAGAAGAAGTCTTGAACCATTGAACCATTGAACCATTAAACCATTTTGGTTCAAAGGTTCAACAGGTTCAATGGTTCAAAGGTTCAATGCACAGTTGGTTCAAACAGACAAAGGACTTAGCCAAATAAAGGGATGGAATTGATTGAACCATTGAACCGTTGAACCAAAGTTGGTTTAATCAGTCAGTTCAATCGGCAGGCTCAAGGGAGTGTCCCAAAGCGAAAAGACCAAGTGCCCTTGCGGAAGGCAGGCATCATTAGTTCAAAGATCAAAGGAAAGAAGCGATTGAACCAATAAAGTGATCAAAGCAAGAAAGCGATTGAACCAAGGAGCTGAGAAGGTCACCCAAACCGTTGAAACAGTTAACCAATGACGTCCCTGTGAATGTCAAATTTAAGGTAATGAAATATCTGCTAAGTTTCAAATGTGGCACGAAACCTAAAAACAAACTCAGCGACTAGCTGAAGGAGTCGAAAGAGCTGGCAAATATAAGACTATAGCCTCGAGGGCTCATATTCTAGGAAAATACGAAACTGAAAGGGTAAAAGATAGACCAAGAGCTTAAATTCTAGAAAGAGACAAAGCTGGAAAGGATAAAAGTAGAAAGAGGAGAAGACCAAAAATATATGTGTAGAAGTTATTCTGGTAGCTGGAACAGTCTGTAGAATAGATTTTTGAGCTTACAAACATTGAAGGCATGGCCTGTTAGTCTCCTTTTGAGTAAAGACAAAATGGATAGCTACGTAGATGTCAGAGGGAATAGACCAGATGATCCAGACCCAAGAAAAGACATATTATATGAATTGACATGCCATAGTTAAGGCAACGCACTATTCCAGGCATGGTCCCTCCAGACAAAACTGAAGGTGCATTGAAGGCATTGACTGCAGCATGGGTCGTCCCATGGGAGAGAGCGCCAAGCCTTGCTTGGTGGCTATATATTATAATCTTTTTTATTGTTTTAGGGAGATCTTCCCGTTAACAGAAGTGAAACTCTACCCAAATTGAAAGGCATTACTAAGACTTTGAGCTCAAATTGTTGTTCATATTATTTTATCTAAATGAGAAAGCAAGTGATTTGTAGACTTTGTGATGTATAGCTTATATCATTTTAGGAGATAGTTCTTATGTCTGTCTTCTGAATGTGTTCTTATTTATTTGATCTAACAAGCAGAACTAGTGAAAGTAATCAGGGAGATGTCCTGAAGTCAGTTACTTTCAGACTTTGTGTTGTTATAGTTGTCTTCAGTGTGTGTTTATTTTTTATTTCTGTGTTGAGGATTTTGGGACAACTTTGTGCCCCCATTATCCTTTGTATCTCACTATTTGGGTAGTTAAAGTGGAGACTTTGTGCTACACTTCATTCTGTCGATTATTGCACCCTTGGTTACTAGTTACTTGTCACTACCTAAAAGAACTCCTGCTGTTACCTGCAAGATCACTTTTGAAAGAAGAAAAGTGTCTTTAGTGTCTTCACCAGGATTTTCTCCTCTTTTTGTGAACATCATCTCTAAAAAAATAGAGATGGATGGTGTATCCTACCCCTGTGTGTCATTTTCAGCTTATATATATAGTATATAGCCCCCTCATATTTATAGGGAACCTCCCCTTGATGAGAGGAGAGATTTGTCCCCTGGTGATGTAGTAAACTTGCACATCTGGCCGACCAATCTCCCTATGTTGTGGTTGAAGAGACCTATTTTGCTCACCAGTTAGTTGGTCGAAAAAATATTCATCCAATAGTTTTTGGTGACTCTACTGAGGACACAATAATTTTGTGCAATTTGGAACCTCAAGTTTCAGATTAAAACATCACCTGTGTCTTACCCATTATCATTATAACCTTATCCATGCATTCTACTGTGGAAAACCAAACTGTTCCAGTGCTTTCCCATTGTTAATTTTTCCTCCCCAGCCTCGTGTAACAATTTTTGGCGACTCCGTTGGGGATGAATGTGCAGTCTGAAGTCTCAAATTTTAGATTGAAGTAGTTCCTTCCCTTATCCATTATATAGATTTTGGTGAATCCATTTTGTGTCTTACCCATTATCATTAAAGCCTTACCATTTTATTCCATCTCCATTATTTTATTTGGTTTGCAAAACCAGAGCTGCTAAAAAAGAGTGCGCAGTTTGAAGCCTCAAGCTGAAGCAGCGCCAGTTCTTTTCCATTTTTGTTCTGCAATCTGACCACTCCACCTAGATTTGTTATCCCTATTTTTTATAATTAAATCATGGCAGTTCGAGGCCCCTGGGGTAGCTCTTTTGGCCCACTCAACTTGACTCCACCTCTGCATGAACTTCCACATACCTCAAAAAAAAAATTCTCCAAATTCTTTGGAGATGGGAGAGTTCACCTTGATGAGCACATTGCAGCCTTCAGCATATCCAGTGGTGTGATAGGGGTGGAATTTGAAGATGTGGTAGTCAGGATTTTTGTGGAGACACTAAAGGTGTTATTGTATACTAGTTCTACCATCTGCAAGCTGGATCAGTGACTGACTGGAACACACTTAAAGCCAAGTTTGAAGCAAGTTCAAGCCTATAGAAGATGCACATGCCTTGTTATCCCAGCTCACACAAATGAAGGAGCCCCATGAACCTATGAGGGACTTCATTTCCAGGTTTTACAAGCTGAGGCATAGGATTCCCATGATCGCCCAATTGACACCTAAGAATCTCAAGTGTTTTTTCATCAACTCACAGCTGCCTGAAGTGAGTTTCTTACTGAGACGAGCTAGACACAAAGACCTTGTTGCTGCTCAGGACTTGGCTATTGAGCTAGAAGATGACCTTGTCTTGGTAGGAAAGATAAGGAGAGATCCTAACAAAGGTAAATCCTCTTCATCTTCTAAGTATCCACCTTCAGTGACCACTGATCAAATGGTACAAAAGCTAGCAAATAAATTGTTATCTTTGAAAAGGCAAATGGCACAAGTTATGTCTTCTGCTCCTCTATATAGAGATGTACCAAGAAAGACATTCCCCAATCAGCCATATCAAGGCAACGCTGCCAGAAGTCAAGAAAAACCAAATCATTTTCCTTCCCCATAGAGGAACCTTACCCTTGAAGCATCTCCAACCCACTCAGTAGTTAGATATCTAGAAACAGAACATGCTTTCTCTTTCCAACCTGAGTTTGAGCAAGAAAATAACATTGATCTCTTCATGGAGGATCAAGAAGAATCAACTGGTGACTCCCACATTAGTTTCTTAAATTACCAGGATGAACCCAGAAGTGAAGGTGAAGCAGTCGAAGGATCATATGCAGTATTCACCCAGTCTAAGAATCAGTCAGCCCAGCAGGCCGACAAAGAGAAGATAGAGGAGCGACCTCAACCAATAATCTCAATTGCTGAGCAGAGAACCCCTCTTCCTTTGTATTCAAAGGACTCAGTGATTGCCAAAAAAGTAAGTGCATTGAACATCTTTGCACCTTCTACTTCAACTTCGCAGAACAATCCTCCCCCTCCCAAAAACCAAAAAGATGAACTCCCATCCTCTCTTCCAAGTCCATTTCAGTCATTTGACATAATTGATCATGTCAAGAAATCCAAAATTCAAATGACTAAATTTGAATTACCGCAAGCCAATCCTAAGCAGTTAAACATTGGTGGAGAACTAGGTGTGGACCTGTCTAAGGCAAAAATTATGGTCACCCAAACGTCAGCCCCTACAGATCAAATTCTATTTGAGCCTTCAGGCAGGGGCAATTACTTCTTGACCATAGAGGATGCTCATGTCTCAGCTGATGAAAGTCTTGTAGCTGGAAATCTAGGATTTGATCCAAATAAGACATCAAAAGAATTGGTAGGGCACAGTACAAATGAAGGACCTTTTATCTCCAATGAAGAGAGATCTGATAGAAGATCAGCTTCTAATGATGCTTAGATCCTAGAATATGATGGCAGCGATTCTTCCTCTAATGCAAGAGCTGGGATTGTGTTGATATCTCCTCAAGGAGATATTCTTCCTTCATGCTAGTTACAGTTTAGCAACACCAACAACATAGTTGGATGTGAATCTTTGTTGCTCAGATTGAAAATTGCTCAGGATGAAGAGATCAAACTCTTTCACACCAAAGGAGATGCTGAGATGATGGCTTGTCAGGAGTTTGATGTTGACAAACAAAGCATGTGCTGGACTGGACCAGCATGAACAACAAGCTATGATGGTGGACCATACTGTTGTACTCCAAAGTCAACAAAAGGAACCCTTTGATAAGAGAGCAAGGAGTTATGGTTTTCAAATTGAAGACCACATCCTACCATGGAGCAAGAAGAGAGAGCCAAAAGGAGTTCATAGAAAATGTGATTCCTGGTGGAGAGTTCCATTCACCCGTCATCAATTCTGGAGACAAAATGGTTTTTTACTAGTTTATCAGGTTGAAATTCCATTTTCATTGTCTCACAATGGGTAGCATCTGAAGCACTTCAATTTTTGAAGTGTCAAATAAGTTCACCTGTACATATGTATATCTGTATAGTCTTTGTTTGTACTTTATGTTGTTCATTTTCATTTTTTGGAGCCTTTCTTTTTGAGTAGCATGACTCCATAGCCCAATGGCATACTTAAAGGCACTCGAGATTTTGGTTTCTACTCCCCTCAGTTGTTCCAAGTTTTCAACTGAAGGAAGTTCCCCAACTAGAGCCAGTTGTTGTCCCCAAAAATATCACTCATTTTTGGGACAACATATGAACTATTTTGGTCTTGCAAGACCAAAATTATCTCTTCCCTTTTCAAAAATTATTTTGTGCATTCTAATTCTCCATTCTTCAAGCTTTTCAAAAACTACAGACTCTACAGGCTTAAAACTACGGACTCTGCAGGCTCATTTCTATGAACTCTGTAGGCTTGAATCTATGGACTCTGTAAGAAAAAAAACTACAGACTCTGCAGGCCAAGTTCTATGGGCTTCGCATGTTGATTTCTATGGACTCTACAGAAAAGAGGCAAGCTCTCAACACTTAGGTGATTTCAAAGTTGGTTCAACGACAAGGTTCAACCAAAATGTCCATCGGCAAGCTTCTAAGCAAAGATTGAACCATTGAACTGTTGAACCTTGAACCAAAAAGGTTCAAGGGTTCAATGGGTTAAAAGGTTCAATGTCATCAACAAGGTTAAGCGCATTTGTCAAGGTTCAAAGTTTCAATCGCTTCAAGGTTCAACGGCTTCAAAACACTTGTCAAAGAGAAGAAGGCTTGAACCATTGAATTGTTGAACCATTAAACCATTTTGGTTCTCAAAGGTTCAATGGGTTCAATGGTTCAAAGGTTCAATGCACGGTTGGTTCAAGCAGACAAAGGACTTAGCCAAATAAAGGGATTGAACTGATTGAACCAAAGTTGGTTCAATCAATCAGTTCAATCGACAGGTTCAAGCTAGTGCCCCAAAGCGAAAAGACCAAGTGCCTTTGCGGAAGGGAGGGAACATTGGTTCAAAGATCAAAGGAAAGAAGCGATTGAACCAATAAAGTGATCGAAGCAAGAAAGCGATTGAACCAAGGAACCGAGAAGGCCGCTTGAACTGTTGAAATAGTCAACCAATGATGTCCCCATGGACGTCAAATTTAAGGTAATGAAATATCTGCTAAGTTTCAAATGTGGAGCGAAACCTAAAAATAAACTCAGCGACCAGCTGAAGGAGCCGAAAGAGCCGATAAAGATAAGAATATTGCCTCGAGGGCTCAAATTATAGGAAAAGACAAAACTAAAAAGGGGAAAAGATAGCTTGGGAGATTAAATTCTAGGAAGAGACAAAGATGGAAAGGACAAAAGTAGAAAGAGGAGAAGACCAAAAATATCTGTGCAAAAGTTATTTTGACAGCTGGAACAGTCTGCAGAATAGATTTTTGAGCTTACAAACATTGAAGGCACGGCCTGTTAGTCTCCTTGGGAGTAAAGATAAAATGGACAAATGCATAGACATCAGAGGGGACAAACTAGATGATCCAGACCCAGGAAAAGACATATTAGATGAATAGACACACCATAGTTAAGGCAACACACTGTTCTAGGCATGGTCCCTCCAGACAAAACTGAAGGTGCATTGAAGGCATTGACTACAACATGGGCCATCCCATGGGAGAGAGTGCCAAGCCTTGCTTGGTGGCTATATATTGTAATCTCTTTTATTGTTTTAGGGAGATCTTCTTGTTAACAGAAGCAAAACTCTGCCCAAATTGAAAGGCATTACTGAGAGTTTGAGCTCAGATTGTTGTTCATATTATTCTATCTGAATGAGAAAGCAAGTGATTTGCAGACTTTGTGTTGTATAGCTTGTATCATTTTAGGAGATTGTTCTTATGTTTGTCTTCTGAATGTGTTCTTGTTTATTTGATCTAACAAGTAGAACTAGTGAAAGTAATCAGGAAGATGTCCTGAAGTCAATTACTTTCAAACTTTATGCTATTATAGTTGTCTTCAGTGTGTGTTATTTTTTATTTTTGTGTTGAGGATTCTAGGATGACTTTGTGCCCCATTATCCTTTGTATCTCACTCTTTGGGCAGCTAAAGTGGAGACTTTGTGCTACACTTCATTTTGCCAGTTATTTCACCTTTTGTTACGAGTTACTTGTCACTACCTGAAAGAACTCCTGTTGTTACCTGCAAGATCACTTCTGAAAGAAGAGAAGTGCCTTCAGTGTCTTCACCAGGATTTTCTCCTCTTTTTGTGAACATCATCTCTGAAAAAATAGAGATGGATGGTGCATCCTACCCTTGTGTGTTATTTTCAACTTATATATATAGTATATATCCCCCTCATATTTATAGGGAACCTCCCCTTGATGAGAGGAGAGATTTGTCCCCTGGTGATGTAGTAAACCTGCACATCTAGCCGACCAATCTTCCTGTGTTATGGTTGAAGAGACCTATTTTTCTCACCAGTTAGCTGGTCGACAAAATATTCACCCAACACAACAATACTTATCTCATGGTAGAATTTGGGAGAGGACATCCCATATTAGCTTAGAGTTTTAGGTGAGTGTTGATTATTGCAATGATTTTATATTGATAGCCTTTGCATTTTCAGATGTTCCAATGATGAGCACAAGTTTTTATATGGGTTGGAGTGTGAGGGACTATCTTTTTGGCACTCAAAGTTTGAGTGTTAATAGGACACTATCAGTTGATGATAGCAAAATCATTTCCAGGATAGCTATGAACTTGACTTTCAGTTCTAACACAACTGTCATTCAGATGAAAGGGATTGATCTGCACCATTTATGGGAATATATAATAACTTATGCTTAGAATCCTACTTTTTCATTACCCAGGATCATAAGAGATGAGGGGATTGTTGATGTTGATGAGGTCTCCAGTCCTCCCAAGTTTTCCAATTTGGTTTATAAGGACAATATTTTATCTGGAGTCCACAGAAGAAAGATGCATACATGACGTGGTGACACTCCAATATTAATGAAAGTGGTGCAACGAAAACATAGCAGAGAGTTTCCAAGATTGATCTAGGATCCTACTCCTTTATTGGATCAATCTGATTTGTGCATTTCTTGAGGACAAACAATCTTTGGGAAGGGATGATGTGTAGTGTCCCCTTTTCCCCAATTATGACATTTTATGAATACCAATAGCCTTTTTATTTTTGTAGGTTATTTTGGGTGTTTTAAGGGATTTTCCCCAGGTCCTTTTGAGCTTGCGGCCTTCCAAATTCCTTCGGGCTTTTTGTCCAAAGGAATTCCTTCAAACAAAAAGTCTGAAGGAATTTTGCCTTTGCCTTAACAAAAATTTGAAGGAACTTACCCTTGCGGCTTTCTTTGGCTTCTTTGAAGTGCTCCTAGCCCTCTACAAGGGCTCTTGAACCCGAAACTACCCTTCGCAAAGACACTTGCCCTTCGAGAGGCTTGAACCTTCATTTAAACTACTCCTTTGAACCAACTGTTGAACCATTTGATTGAGCCAAGGCATGAACTGTTTGATTGAACCTGCTGATGAACTTTGTCGATGAACTTTAACATTGAACCAAAAATGTTGAACCAACGCATTGAACCAAGCTGATGAACCAACTGAGTGAATCAAGTGATTAAACCATCTGATTGAATTGAAACATTGAACCAAGGCTTTGAACCAATGTGTTAAACCAAGCCGATGAACCGTTTGATTGAACCAAAGCATTGAACTTGCCAATTGAACCAAGGCTTTGAACTGAAGTGATGAACTTATCGATTGAACCAAGGCGTTGAACCAAGGCATTGAACCAGTTCAATGGTTCAATGGTTCAAAGATGTTAACCTTCCTTGTGAATTTTTGACAAGAGTTTGAAGAAGCTTTGCAAAACCTTGCACTCTTTGAACTAGTTCTTCATGTGCTGAAGGACTCGCCTGCAAAGTTTGTAGAAAAATCTTCTTTGCAAAATATGTATAAAATTCACCTGCAGAGTTCGTAAAAATTTATAGACTTGTGCAAAATCAAAAAATAAAGTGGCTCAAAATAGTAGGGGAAGAAGGGGACCAATTTTTGGCCTGTTGGACCAAAAATGGTCAACAAATTGGCACTCCCAAGGGAAGCATGCTTGCTATGCTTAGAAGCCAGTTGCCTCAAAATCCATTGGGCACAGTGTCAGGATATAACTTAAAGATCAACAATAGCTCTGATAAATTCTAGAACTAATCATGAAGATTTACCTCAAAAGGAAATGAAAACACACAAAGCTAAGAAAACTATTAACATGTGCAAAAGGCACTTAGGGAAAGTAGGAGAAAAGCAAGGGAAATATATACATGATGGAAAAGGGGGTCAGTAGCAATGCTTAAGATGTATCCCATTAACTAGGATATACAATTCTTCACCATCCAACCTGGAGAGTTGGAATGCATTATACTGCTTGCACTGAGTGATTACATATGGGCCACTCCATAGGGCGTCGAACTTCACATGCTTTCCAGGCTTAGCTCGGTCTTCATCCCATTTCAAGACAATATCTCCTTTAGAGAAACCTTTTGATGAAGATTTCTTATCGAAGTGTCTCTTCATTTGTTGTTGGTGACTAGTCATAAAAGCCATAGCCCAGTCCCTTATCTCTTGGAGCTCCATCAGCTCGCATAGCCTAACCTCCATGCTATTTCCTTCTTCTAATTTTAGCTGGTGAGCGAGGTCCAATGCTGGGAATTCAAGTGAAATGGGGAGCCTAGCTTCCCTCTCATAGATGAGCGTGTATGGCGAGTTGCCAATTGCCCTCTTCAGGGTGACCCTATTTGCCCACAGGGCTATTTTCAACTTGGTATGCCAAGTCCTCTGATTCTCCTCCATAGTTCGCTTGATGATCCTGATCAGGTTCTTATTTGTAGACTCAGTCAGCCCATTCCCCTATGGGTATGAATTGGATGAAGTGTTGAGATATATACCATACCTCAGTGCCCATTCACTTGTTTTGGTTCTTTGAAAAGCCAACACATTATCTGAGATTATGGTTGCTGGAACCCCAAACCTTGTCACCAGGTCCTCATAAAAATCCAGGACTGCCCTTTCATTGGACTCCTTCAGAGCAACAGCCTCTACCCATCTTATGAAATAATCCATGGTGATCAGGACCCACTTGTGTCTAGCACTTGAGGGAGGATTAATCATCCCTATGAAGTCCAGGCCCCATTGCCAGAACGGTTGTTCCACCTGAATAGGTTGTAAAGGCATGGCAGCCAACTATTGCTTCCCATCACAAAGTGCACACTTTTGGCACTTTCGTACCCAGGCATGGGTGTCCCTAAAAATAATAGGCTAGAAAAAGCCAGCTCTCATTATTCTTGTTGTAGTAGCCCTAGGAGCAAAATGACCACCGACTGGCCCATCATGGAACTCAGACAGCACCCTGTCAGCCTGATCTGCGTCTAAACATCTTAAAAGGACTCTTGAGAGATCTTTTCTGAATAACACTTCATCAATCAAGACATAAAGGAGACATTGGAGTCTAAAATATGTCCTCTTGGTCCTATCAAGGCCCTGCAAGCACTCACCAGTGAGAAGGAAATGCCTCACATTTGATATCCAATCCTTCATGATAGTTGGTTCCTCTGTTGTAGCTGCATCATGAATTAGCAGACTGTCCTCTTTCTACTGCTTAAAGTCTACAGCAAGGTGCTCACATAGGCCTCTTCCTCTTACCAGTTTGGTGATCTTGATATCCACATCATATTCCATCACCTTAGTGATCCACCCTGCTCTTTTTTCATTCAGATCTCGATTGATCAATAAATCCTTGATGCCAGGATGTGGGACCATAAGGTGGATTCTGCTACTGGACAGCATATGCCTGAATTTCTTTAGATTTTATATGACCACCAGGACTTGCTTTTCCACATATGTGTATCTGACTTCAAAACCTTCTAGGCCTTGGCTAAAAAATGCAATTGGTTACTCAAGGTTATCATCACTTGCTTGGGTAAGCATGGCAGAGATTACCTCTTCATTGACGAAGGTGTAAAGGTTGAAATCTTTGGTGAAGTCAGAGCTGATCAAAGTGGGAGCTTGGGATATGGCCAACTTGATTTCTTCAAAATTGTCTTTTCTCGGTGTTGTCTATGTGAACTCCTCACCCTTCCTCAGTATAGAGGTCAATGGCTTGACCATCTCTAAAAAATTTGAGATAAATCTCTGTATGAAATTTATCTTGCTGAAAAATCTTTGTAGGCCTTTCTTGTGCTTAGGCAAGGACAGCTCCATGATGGAGCGACTCTTTATGGGTCAATAGTCAAGCCTTTAAAAGAAACAATGTGACCAAGGAGCTTTCCCTCGTGGACAGCGAACATGCATTTCTTAGGATTGAGAGAGACACTAAACTCTCTACACCTCTCAAAGATTTTCCTGAGGTGTTTCATGTGTTGGCTCACTTCCTTGAAGAAAATTGTCACATCATCAAGATATACCGGCACAGTATTATTTATCAGGCCTTGAAAGGCCATGTCCATAGTTCGTTGAAAAGTGGCACCAGCATTAGACAGTCTAAAAGGCATTTTCCTATAAGCAAATGTTCCCCACTTGGTTGTGAAGGCTGTCTTGTGTTGGTCACAATCTTGCATCAAAATTTGGTTGTATCTTGAATACCCATCTAGGAGGGAGAAACACTCACTGCCTGTCACCATTTGAAGGATCTACTCCATGCTTGGAAGAGGATAATGGTCTTTCAAAGAGACTCTATTGAGGTCTCTGAAATTGATGCACAGTCTAATCTCACCATTCTTTTTTCAAATAGGAACAAGATTGGCCAGCCAAGAAGAGTGTTTGATTGGAAATATTATCCTAGACTCAATCAACTTGGTGAGCTCCTTACGCATGAGAGGCTCAATCATTGGGTTGATAGGCCTCTACTTCTACTTGATTGGTTTGGCACCTTATTCTAGCTCATTGGTATGTTGGGCCATACTTGGGTTAAAACCCTTCAAATCACTATACTCCCAAGCGAAGATATCAACAAATTCTTGGCACAACGAGATGAAGGCCTACCTTTCATGGTCCATGCACACTTTTCCAAGTGCAAGCAACTTATCCTTGAATATTTCCACCTTATCATGGTGCTCCTCTTTTGTTACAATGCATGCCTTATCGCTTCTCAATTGGTCATCTCCATTGAAGATACTCTCTAGAGTGACCAAACCCTTGGGGAGCTTATTATTCTTTAGCTGAACAATTTGGTTGCCATATTGTTATTTCAGCTTAACTTGGTTTTTTGTAGCAAACTCAGCTTCTTCCTATAAGAAGAGTGCTATTTGTTGATCATTGTTGAAGACCTACCAGTTGGTGACATTGTCAGGTAAGAGGGCCGGATCACTACATTCAAGTGACGTGAGTTGTGGTCTTGGCCTATCTCCTGAAGGATATCTAACTGGGCACCAACTACTGCCAGCCTATTTGCTTGCTTGTTCTGCTCTCTAAGAATGGAGGAAATATTGAAAGCAAAGAAATTTTCCACTAAGTCCCATACCCTATGTTTGTAGGATTTTAATAAAGAATTCTTTGTCAAATTTTGGCCTCTTACCTGATTGACAATCAGCTCATTGTCACCAAAAACTTACAACTCTTTGATTCCTCTTTTTCTCACCCACTCCAAACCATGGATGAGGGATTCATATTCCATGACATTATATGTGCAAGAAAATTGGAAATGAAACGCTAAAAATTACCTCTCCTTTGAAGGATAAATCAACACCACTCCACCACCAGCTCCCAACTTACTTCTTGAACCATCAAAGAACAATTGCCATAGACCTGAGCTTTCCTAGCTGGCTTTCATCATATTTGGTACAAAAGTACCTTCTTCATGCATGTAATAAATTCTAAGGCCTGCCTCCTCTATGAATCTATAAGGATCATGCTCAAAGTTGTCACTTCCCCATTCATCTAAGAGCAGGTCTGCAACTCCTTCAAGGGCAGAGAATGGAGATTTGTCTACTTGGGACTCTTCTTGGTTAATTATGGCATAGCTGACATTTACTGCCTTGAGTGAGTAAGGTTCTAGATGATCTCTGTGGAGTGGCTCGGATTCAATCTTGACTTTAGTCCCATACTTGGTTCTAAAAACCAGATAAGACCAATTCACTACTAAGTAGCCACCTATCTTGGATGTAAAATCCCTGGATAAGCAGATGACAAAGTAAGGAGGGACATCCGCCACTACCACATCATGAGGAACTGAGAAGGTCAGGCAAGTGTGCAGCATCAAGCTCAAACCTCTTACCACCTCAACTGTCTTTGATGGGGTTCCATCCAGCTGCAGGACTCCCTTGGTCATTTCTTCATATTTCAAGCCCAACTTGTCGGCTATACATTTGGGCATCACCAAGGTGCTTGCCCCACTGTCAATGATGCAATTTTGCACCAAGAAATTTCCTATGACCAAGGACACGTAAAAAGGAGGAACCTTTTCTTCTTTTTGGGCTTGACCTGAGGTGGAAGGCTGTCCATTCATCATCAAGACATTATCATCCTTTATTGGGACAGCTTATTCATTTAGCTCCTATAATTCTTTTTGTAACATGTCCTTTTGCCCTAGTATTGATAGTGAATCCCACAAGGAGATGCTCATGTGCATCTTTTTCATCTGGTCAACCATATTGACTCAAGAATTGCCTTCATTCAAATTTTATTTGGAAATATTTACAGCCTGAGGTGCGGGCCAAGGAGCTAAAGGTATAACTGGCAGTCCGAAGCTTGGGACTTTTTGGTGTATAGGTGATGAAGAAAGTATTGCTGATATTTGGGTAGTAACCTGAGCTTCTTCCATTGCTCTTCTTTTGAATCTTGTGTTGGCTGTAACATGGTCAATCTGATTGTCTATAGCACCCACATAATTCACTGAATAAAATTCTCCTTCCAGATGATTCATGAGAGTAGAATCAGGGTGGGTCTAACTGCTGCTCGTGCTGGGTTGCATCAGAGCCTCAAAGACTTGGGAATGGGTGGCTGCCTGATTATCTTGTACATTTGGATAATAATCTGTCATTTCATTTGTATAAACAACCTACTCCTGGCCATATCCCATGGTTGAACAACTTGGTTGTTCCTACACCAGATTGTTTTAAACGGGCACCATAACCTTAGATGATGAAGGGGCACCTGGGTTGTAGCCTTAAAAGGGTCTTATCTGAGTAAGCTAACCCTGTCCTTGATTGTAATTTTAGAAAGGGGGTCGCAGAGCTTGACCATTCTGCTGGTATCCTTGGTTTGGTCGGTTGCTTTGAGCTTGCTACTTTTTAATAGCCACAAGTTTATTTGACATATTTTGCAACAGACTCTTGACTTCATAAAGCTCATTGGATGGAGTAGCAGCTAGTTTTTATATGCTAGGCAGAAGAGCTAATGTGGGAGCAGCGATCTGAATTGGAGGCAGCATTTCAAGGAAAAGTGGCATATGGGGTCTAGGAGCTATCTTTCTAGCCTGCACTAAGCAATTTTTAGCTGTTATAGCTATGTCATAGGCAACAGGCAACACATGTCCTCCCATGGATTGTATCATAACAACGATATCACTATTCAATGCTCTTAAGTAATATAGAAAAGCATAGCTAAGAGTAGGTTTTACCAGAATGGGGATTCTATCCCAAGTCTTTTGAAATTGAGTGTTGAAATCTTGCATGTATTCATGTGGGGCTCTTTTCATGGTAGTCAGCTGCTCGGCAAGCTAGAGGTGATTGCTTTTTTCCCCAACACGGTCCATCAAGTAAGTGCCCAATTCATTCCAAAAACTGATTGAATTTATAGTCAAAGTCCCATACCAGTCAAGAGCTTTGCCCTTGAGAGACAATGCCAACAATCTGATTGCAATATTTTCCTCAGTGACATTGTGAATATTACAGAGTTTAGCAATATTTCTGATGTGTTTGATGACTGTAATAGGCCCCTCTCCATCAAAAAAAGGCACACTTTTAAGGGTTGCTCCTGGAATTAGGTCATAACGTTGGAGATTTAAAGGACTCTGACCACGAAAAGTCACAAAGGGTAATGCCATAGCTATGACAGGATGTAACTGCGGCCTTCTTGCGTAGGTGTTCTTTATAGTAGGTTTGGGAAAGTGGTTTGCTGAATAAAGATTGGTCCTCTCAAATCTCAGTCGCTTTGCTGGGTTTAAAGGCAATTCAATAAATTTGAAAGGGACACCCTTAGAAGCAGACCGTGTGGTGACTTTAGGCATAGGAAGTCAGACTGGTCTTTGATTAGAAAATGAAGTTTTTACCAGTGGAGTTGCCAGATGCTGAAAATAGTTGATTTGTTCTAACAGGACCAGCATCAATCCTGAAACTTTATTGAGTGTAAAAAATTGAGTCCCACTGGGTGTGCCAAAAACTGTTGACGCAGTAGATTGCACTTGGGGTAGGACGCCTAGCTCCTACCTTCCACACGTCAAAATGGAAACTCCCCTCTCACCTATGGGACTGGCGAAGCTGAAGGGGAGAGTCTCTAGGTAAGGGCTAGCTACCTTTGATGCATCTGAGTTGTTCCAATAAGTTATAATACATATATATATATATATATATATATATATATATATATATATATATATATAATGGGGGGTGAAAAAGGAGAAGGATTACAGGCAAATAAAACCTACTCTAAAAGGGGGTGATGCACCAAATGATTCGACCTACTCACACTCACACTTGAAACTAGACAAACACATACGTACACTTCAAACTGGCAAAAAGACCAGGCTGCAAGAAGCTTAATAGGGAGGCTTTAATGGAACACACAAAAAATAGGGACTCACCATAGGTGTTGTGGAAAGGACACACTGTATAGTAGCTTCTTTCTATCTCTGTGCTTCTAGGTGCAGCTCTCCTTATCACCTACAGGAATGGCACCTTATAGACACCAGGTGCATTGGTGTTAACCCTGTGAAAGCATTAAAAAATCAATGACTAAACACAAAACTAACACTCAGACACACACAGAGATATCTAATCAGAATAGAGGTAAAAAATGCATTTATTGATTTTAGGTGAAAATTTGCCAGGGCTTCACCTTACAAATGTGAAAGATCATTTTCCAAATGACAAGTCTACAATATATATAGGAAGAAAGGAGGCCTTTTGGCACCTTTTTTACAAATGACCCATGTGCATTCAGATCATTAGGAAGAGCAAGCCGCTTAAACATCATATGAGGAATTATGGGCTGCGTCGTTTGTCTGCAAACAAGACCACTCCTTCAAGATGATTACATGGCTTGTCTACTCATTAATGCAAAATGAAGAAATCAGGTCATGTCATTAGCCATTTGTGCCTCTTGATGATCAATTCACAAACACTGTATCACCTGTTGGAGTAACTGCTTGAGTAGATGCCTTCTTTCGCCACTTGGACTACTTGTCCATTTTTGTACTTGGTCTTTCTTCTTCCTTTAAGCCTTTGAATTCCTTCGAGTTCATGCTTAAGTTTGCAAAGATCAATAGCTACCTCACTTTCACAAAATTTACATCCTCAGGTCTGGCATTCTTCTTGACAATTCATTCGTGTCTTTCCCACTTGCCTTGGCTATTTTTTGTTGATTCCAATAAGTGACAAGTGGCATGTTTCACTGTTGAAATAGGTAGGACACGTGGCAACATCCATTGAATTTATAGAAGCTTCAAACACCTTTGGAAAGTTCTACAGAAAATGATGCATGGTGGCTTTCGCTCTCTTCAGTAGTTCGTCGGGGCCCACCACAGTGTTAGGATACACCGAGTACAATTGACTACTTTTGTATAAGCAACTAAACACAGAATTGAACCATAAGTAATAAGTAACTAGAAATATGAAATAGCAAATAAGAGGAGATATGAGAAACAACCAATCTCTATTAAACTCTTCTAGAATACAATGAAGAAATCCCACTCTTCCACACCTCTTGGGTGTATAGTATTTCTCTCAAGAGTTCTCTCTCTCTCTCAATCAATTACAATCAACTCAATAACTGAGTTATTATTCCCTTCTCTTCAGCGGATCTTCTTGATCTTGCACCTTGCAGATCTAATTGATCTTACTTACAACTTAATTACAATACATGCCCCATGGGTCTCTTAAATAGGATCCAAGGCATACAATAATTAGAAACACGGACTCAAAACTAAAATTAGTCTTTACATGCAAACACTATGTCCTCCTAAAATTAGAATAAATCTAATTCTAGAAATGCATGCAAATGCACACACATAGGTGATCGACGTCGGTTGTTGTCGGTCTACATATGACTGACGTCGATCGATCCCTGACCGATGCCAATTGGTTCTGATCCATGCCTGACTAATGTCGGTGATACTGTCGATGTTGGTTACTGGTTAAGTCTAACAACCTCCATATTTGCATAACAGTGAAGCTTTTAGCTCCACAACTCAATAATCTCTCACTTGGAGATAAACAGCTGCACCTGTACAGCAACATCCTCTGTCTTGTTTCTCTGGCTTATTTCTCCATCTTCAAGTTTAATTCTGAAAACCAACAAAAGTTCAATGAAGATTCAACTTCTCTTTTGTTACCAGCTTTGTTAACATATCTACAGGGTTCTTATTTGTATAGATCTTTTCCAGCTTCAACTGTCCATCCTCCAATACCTGTCTAATAAAGTGGTACCTAAGTTGTATATGTTTGGTTCTTGAATGAAAGGCTGAATTCTTTGCCAAATGAATTGCACTTTGACTATCACTGTACAATCTACAACTCTTTTGCTCTTTTCCCAACTCTTCCATGAACCGAGTCATCCATATAATTTTTTTGCTAGCCTCTGTGACTGCAATGTATTTTGCCTCTATAGTAGACAGGGTAACAACCTTCTACAACTTTGAAATCTAGCTAACCGCCATTCCACCAACAGTGAACACATATTCTGTGGTGCTTCTCCTGCCATCTAAGTCACTTGCCATATCTGAATCTACATACCCATGCAGGGAAGTGTTTGACCCTCCATAGCATAAATGCCTACTATTGGTCCCTTTCAAATATCTGAGAATCCACTAAACTGCTTTTCAGTGTTCCTTTCCTGGATTGGCCATAAACTTGCTAACAACTCCCACTGCTTGGGCAATATCAGGTCTAGTACATACCATTGCATATATCAAGCTCCCAACTGCTGAAGCATATAGAACTTTGCTCATGTACTCAACCTCATCATGTGATTTAGGACACTGTTCTTTGCTCAACTTGAAGTGTCCAGCCATAGGTGTGCTTATCGATTTTACATCTTGCACATAGAACCTCTCCAACACCTTATTCACATAATCCTCTTGAGACAAAATCAAACTGTGATTTTTTTTGTCTCTCTTAATACTCATGCCAAGGATTTTCTTTGTTGCTCCTAAATCCTTCATGGCAAATGTGTGAGCTAATTTTACCTTTAGCTTAGTAATTTTTTGCATGTGTGAACCTGCAACAAGTATATCATCTACATACAGTAACAGGATAATATAACTACCATTATCCAATCTGGTAAAATAAACACAATGGTCAAATTGAAATTTACTAAAGCCATGCTCTATCATAAACCTGTCAAACCTTAAATACTATTGTCTTAGAGCTTGCTTAAGACCATATAAGCTTTTCTTCAACCTGCACACAAGTTTCTCCTTACCATTGACCTCAAAACCTTTCGTTTGATCCATATATATCTCTTCATCTAAATCTCCATGAAGAAACGTTGTCTTAACATCAAGCTACTCAAGGTGCAAATCCTCAATAGCAACTAAAGACAATACAATCTGAATAGAAGTCATCTTTACTACAGGAGAAAAGATTTCACCAAAGTCAATACCTGGTTTTTGTGCAAATCCCTTTACTACCAACCTGGCCTTATGTCTCATTTGTCCATTCTCTCCTTCCTTTAACCTGTAAACCCATTTGTTTTTTAGTGCTTTCTTTTCGGCTGGCAACTCAACCAAATCCCACATTTGGTTCTTTTCTAAGGAATCAATTTCCTCATTCATGCCATGCTCCCACTATTTCCTAGATTCTACTTGCATTGCCTCATCAAAACTTTCTGGTTCTCCACCATCAGTGAGCAACACATAGTATAAAGAAGGGGAATAATGAATTTGAGGTTTACTTACCCTTTTAGACCTCCTCATGGGTGTTTGAGACTCATTTACAGCTTGTTGTCAGCCCAAATTCTTTGACAGTGACCGATCTCAGTCATCTCTCGGTCTGCACCCGACCAATGTCGGTTCCAGCTAACCGATCTGACCGACATCGATTGCCTCTTGACCGATGTCAATTTTTGCCTAACCATCGACGTCGGTCTCTATGTTTTCTTGTGAGTGATGATTTTTACCCGCGAGCTCATTTTGAATCATAACCTCATCCAAATCAAGATTGCCCTGCTTAGAATTATTCAACCTCTTGAGCTGATCACTGTACATCACATTCTCATTGAAAACTACATCACGACTTCTAATAATTTTGTTAGTTTCTAAATTCTACAACCGAAATCTGAAATCTCTAAAACCATAACCAATGAAAGTGCACCGCATAGATTTAGCATCCAGCTTCTTTCTATTTTCTTTATCAATGTGCACAAAAGCTTCAAAACTAAAAACTCTGAGAAATAAAAGATCTACCTTTTTACCTATCCATGCCTCTTTTGGAATTCCACCATCCAGCACAATAGAAGGTCCTCTGTTAATCAAGTAAACTACATTATCTACAGCTTCTATCTAAAACTGTAAGGGCAAACTAGCATGCAACCTCATACTCTGTGCACGCTCCATTATTGTTATATTCATCCTTTCAAAAATTCTATTTTGTTGAGGTGTCCTTAAAACCGTCCTTTCCCTGCGTATTCCACTCATAGAACAGTAGCTATTAAATTGATTACTACAGTACTCACCACCATTGTCAGATCTAAGGCACTTCAATCTCAAACCTATTTCATTCTCAACCAAAGCTTTCCATTTCTTAAATGTGTCAAAAACATCAAATTTTCTCTTTATGCAATAAACCCATACCTTTCTTGTAGCATCATCAATGAAAGAAACATAATACTGTGATCCTCCAATAGAAGCTACCTAAACTTGTCCCCACACGTCTGTGTGAACAAGCTCCAACTTGTGCTCCTTCTTTGTTGACCCAGTTTTGAAAAACCTTACTTTCTTCTATTTCCCAAAAATACAATGCTCGCAAAAATCTAGCTCTATGCATTTCAAATCTAAAAGTTTACCTTTTGACTTAAGAACATTCATTCCCTTCTCACTCATGTGACCAAGCCTATAGTGCCACAACTTTGCATCTACATCCGAAGTAGATAAAACAAAAGGAGAATAATCAGTAATACAAGTAGATAGATAAAGTGTACCGACTCTCTTACCTCTTACTAATACAAGTGCACCTTTGGAAACTTTCCAAAATTCTATTGTGAGAGTTACTGTGCAACTCTCATCACCCAACTTTCATGTAGAAATCAGATTCCTCTTTAGGGTGGGTACATGCATTACATCCTTCAACACCCATGTGTTGCCATTCTGCAACTTCAGCTGCACTTTTGTTTTGCCAACAATTTGACAAGGCTCATCGTCCCCTAAATAAACTTTTTCAAAATCTCCATGGACATAATTATTGAAAAATTCTCTATTTGGGGTTGCATGGAAAGAAGCACCAAAATCTAAAACCCATGATTCTACTTGATTATCCAAAGAAAATATAAGAGCATCATGTGCAACAATACCTGCAACATTTGCTTCCTTATTACCTTCATGTTGATTTTCTTTGTTATCCTTTAACTAGTAGTCTTTCTTTGCATGCCCTTTCTTTCCACAATTCCAGTAGGTTATACCTCCATTTTTGGATTTGGATCTCCTTCCCATCTTTGACCTTGATTTCTTTTGCTTGCCCTTCTCTCTTTCCTTCCCCTGCTTTCAATACTTAAAGCATTTCCTGATGTTTTCCCTGTGCTTTTCTTGCAAATATCTTCATTCAAGATTACACTAACAACATCATCAACTTTTAAGATATTTGAAGCAGATGCAGTATTGCTAATTACCATTACCAAGCTGCGCCAGCTTTCAGGTAAAGAGCATAAGATTAAGAAAGCCTTAATTTCATCATCAAAAACTATTTTAACTGAATTTAACTGATTTACAATTTCATGGAAATCATTAAGATGACTGTATATAGATCCACCTTCTTGCACTTGCAAACTAAATAACTGCTTCATAAGATATACCTTATTCGAAGCTGAGAGTTTTTCATATAAATTTGCCAAAGTAACTATTAACTCTACCATTATCTTTGCCTGTGATAAGTTAGAAATCACAGAAGATGTCAGGCTCAACCTTATAGATCCAAGAGCCTTTCTATCAAGAACATTCCATTCTTCATCTTGCATATATGTGGGCTTACTTGAAACCCCACCCAATGGTAAGTACAGATCTTTCTGATATAGATAATCTTCTATCTTCATCCTCCATAATTGATAATTCTTGCCATTAAATTTCTCCATTATTAGTTTACTTTCTTCTGCCATTGCTTTACTCTCACTCAAACAAAAACCCCTGTGAGTGAACCTGTAATCAATAAACACTAACCTGGCTCTAATACCACTTGTTAGGATACACCAAGTACAATTGATTACTTTTGTATAAGCAACTAAACATGGAATTAAACCAAAAGTAATAAATAACTAGAAATATGAAATAGCAAATAAGAGGAGATATGAGAAACAACCAATCTCTATTAAACTCTTCTAGAATACAATGAAGAAATCCCACTCTTCCACACCTCTTGGGTGTACAGTATTTCTCTCAAGAGTTCTCTCTCTCTCTCAATCAATTACAATCAACTCAATAACTGAGTTATTATTCCCTTCTCTTCAGTGGATCTTCTTGATCTTGCACCTTGCAGATCTAATTGATCTTACTTACAACTTAATTACAATACATGCCCCATGGGTCTCTTAAATAGGATCCAAGGCATACAATAATTAGAAACACGGACTCAAGACTAAAATTAGTCTTTACATGCAAACACTCTGTCCTCCTAAAATTAGAACAAATCTAATTCTGAAAATGCATGCAAACGCACACACATAGGTGACCGACATCAGTTGTTGTCGGTCTGCATATGACCGACGTCAGTCGATCCCTGACCGATGTCGATCGATTCTGATCCACGCCTGACCGATGTCAGTGATACTGTCGATGTCGATTACAGGTTAAGTCCAGCAACCTCCATATTTGCATGACAGTGAAGCTTTTAGCTCCACAACTCAACACATAGTGCTCGTGAGACAAAAAGGAAGGGACGGCAAGTATTGACACTTGTCAGCTTCCACTGAACTTTATAAGAAATACATGGTGCGTTCCACTTCTTTTGGAGAAAACATGTCAAAGCTTCCACAGTTGCCACTTGGTGCTTTCTACGCTCTGGCTTTCCCTAGTTTTATTGCTTCCTAGCTCCTTCAGCCCTCGGGCTATCTTCTTGGTGAGTCGCTGGCTCATTCGCTCTTATTTGGTTGGCACTCATGCATTTTGAAAACAAACAACTATTTCACCATCTTAAATTTGACGTCCGTGCACCCGTCAATGTGTTTGAATACCCAACTGCTAGTTTGTCATGTTCAACTTTGATGTCCTTGGGCCCGTCACCCTTAGACCTTTCTTTGACTTTCTGCTTCAGCCTTTTTGCTCGCGGGCCTTTTGTGCAGACAATTTTCCCATAGACAAAAAGTTTGTGAGAATTGTTTCAGCTGCTTTGATTTCTTTGGAATTTTCCCTGGGTCCTTTTGAGCTCACGACCTTCTGAATTCCTTCAGGCTTTTTGTCTGAAGGAATTCCTTTAGACAAAAAGTTCAAAGGAATTCTGCCTTTGCCTTAACAAAAATTTGAAGGAACTTACCCGTACGGCTTTCTTTGGCTTCTTTGAAGTGATCCTTACCCTCTGCAAGGGCTCTTGAACCTAGAACTGCCCTTCGCAAAGGTACTTGCCCTTCGAGAGGCTTGAACTTTCATTTGAACTACTCCTTTGAACCAACCGTTGAACCATTTGATTGAACTGGTTCAACGGTTCAAATAGTTGTTGAACCAAGGCACGAACCATTTGATTGAACCTATCGATGAACTTTAACATTGAACTAAAAATGTTGAACCAACACATTGAACCAAGTTGATGAACCAACTGAGTGAACTGAGTGATTGAACCATCTGATTGAATCAAAACATTGAACCAAGGCATTGAACCAATGTGTTGAACCAAGCCGATGAACCGTTTGATTGAACCAAAGCGACAAACTTGCCAATTGAACCAAGGCTTTGAACCAAAGTGATGAACTTGCCGATTGAACCAAGGCATTGAACCGGTTCAATGGTTCAACGGTTCAAAGATGTTAACCTTCTTTGTGAATTTTTGACAAGAGTCTGAAGAAGCTTTGCAAAACCTTGCACTTTTTGAACTGGTTCTTCATGTGCTGAAGGACTCACCTGTAGAGTTCGTAGAAAAATCTTCTTTGGAGAATCTATAGAAACTTCACCTGCAGAGTTCGTAGAAATTTCTAGACTTGTGCAAAATCAAAAAATAAAGTGGCCTGGAACAATAGGGGAAGAAGGGGACTGATTTTTGGCCTGTTGGACCAAAAATGGTCAACAATCATGACATAGGACACATTACAATTTTATGTCCTAATAAGGTAAGGTAAGATACATTTCTTGGAAAAGGAATGGTGTGCTACAATGTTGAACAAAGAGGACACATTGCTAGGTGTCACAAGCAAAGGCTTACAAGATAAATTAAATTTAAACAGGCTCTTAAAATTCAATAAAGAAGGTAAATTAACAAATGAAAGCAAAAGGTTATAAGTGTGAGTCATGATAAGAATGCAAATCCAAGAAATTTATTTGCTATGGTGGAAAATGCTTCAAAAGTTGAAGAGTACCAAGAGGTCTCACTGTTTGCTCATGTTGAGAATGAAGAGATCAAGCTCAAAGAGAAGACCAAGGTGATGATTGAAGCTAGTTATGATGTATGTATGGATCCAAGTGAATATCCTATTGTTGATGATCATGTATCATGTAAATAACATCAAATTTTTGTGCCTAATGAAGAGGTTCCAAGCTACAAAAAAGATTCTACATGTTGTCCCAAAAAAATATCACTCATTTTTGGGACAACATATGAATTATTTTGGTACTGCATGTTGGGTGAATATTTTGTCAGTCATCTCTCTGATTGAGCAAAATAGGTCTTATCATCCACAACAAAGGAGATTGTTCAGCCCAATGTGCAAGTTCACTACATCAGAGGTGGACAAATCTCTCCTCTCATCAAGGGGAGGTTCCCTATAAATATGTAGGAGCTATATACTATAAATATATGCAAAAAATAACACTCATGGGTAGGATACATCATCCATCTCTCTTCTTTCAGAGATGATGTTCACAAACAAAGGAGAAAATCCTGACACTGAAGGCACTTCTCTTCTTTCAGGAGTGTTCTTACAGGAAACAACAGGAGTTCTTTCAGGTAGTGACAAAGACCTAGTAACAAAGGATAGGAACTACCATGATGAAATGGAACACAAAGTCTCCACCTCAAATACCCAAAGAGTGAAACACAGAGGATAATGACGGCACAAAGTCATCCCAGAATCCTCAACATAGAAGGAAAAGAAAAACACACACTAAAAAATTTATGAAAGCACAAAGTCTTTCCACAATTGGCTTCAGGACACCTTCCTTATTACTTTCACTAATTCTGCTTGCCAAATTAAATAAACAAGAACACATTCAGAAGACAGACATAAGAATAATCTCTTAAAATGATACAAGCTAAAATAACACAAAGTCTGCAAACAACTTACTTTCTCATTTAGATAAAATGAAATGAACAACAATCTGAGCTCAAAGTCTCAGTATTCTCCTTTCAATTGGGTAGAGTTTTGCTTCTGTAAAATGAAAAAGTCTTCCTCGTATCACATGAGAGATTACAATATATAGTGCTCCAAGAAAGACTTGGGCACTTGTT
The DNA here is from genome assembly GCA_037957365.1 of Torreya grandis. NCBI lineage: Eukaryota > Viridiplantae > Streptophyta > Pinopsida > Cupressales > Taxaceae > Torreya > Torreya grandis. The sequence continues at coordinate 3,034,364 of JARHVA010001063.1, forward strand.
TTCATGAAAAAGGCCCATGCTGAATTGAATGCCTTCAATGTGCCTTTAGTTATATCTAGAGGGACCATGCTGGGAACAGTGCATTGCCATAACTATGATGTGTCCGTTCCTCTAATATGTCTCTTCCTTAGTATGGACTGTCTGGTCCTTTTCTTGATGTCTGCACAACTTTCCAATTTGACATTACTGCATGGAAGAAAAATAGGCCGCATCCTTGATTAGGTGTGCTTAGAAGTATACTTGATCCACTATTTCACCTACTAGAAATAACTCTTTTAAAGATATTTCTGGTCCTCTAGTCTCATTCCTCTCTCCCCTATAGCAATTTGAGTCTTCAGGCTCTCTTTTCAGCTAGTCGCTTAATTCTTTCTTCGTCTCCTTCTTTGGCTGTGGCAAGTTATACTGTTATGAAACTTATTAGAAACTTACGAAATATGGGATCCATGACACTTCTTGCCCAAGCAGCTTCAAAAGGGGAATGCAGATGCAGACACTTGTCACGTTTTGATGAGTTATAAAGGGACACGTGGTGTGTTCCACTTAACTTATAGAAGCTTTAGAAACCTTTTGAGAGTCTTGCAGAAGATGACATGTGGTATATTCCACATTACTTTAGAAACAATATAGAAACATTCAAGACTCATTCAGATTCATATAGATGATGCCACTTGTTGCACTCTGCTTGACCTTAGCAACTCACTTGGGGCCCACCACAGTCCTTACGACATAAAAGGGAGAGACCACGGATGTTGACACTTGTCAACTTTCATAGAGTTATAATGGAACACGTGGCACGTTTCGCAGCTTTGAAACTTTATTAGATACTATGTTCCGATAGACGACACTTGGCAGCTTCCGCTTCAACTCTAGAAGGGACACATGGTGGCTTCCACTGCACTTTGAGGTTTGATCTTTCCTAGAGGGTTCTTGCTTCTTCAACAGGATTTAGCTTTTAGGCTTTTTCTGTCAGGCTTTTCCTTCAGACAAAATGTCTGATTTCAATTTCTTCGGGCTTTCTTTCTGAGTGAATTCCTTCAGATAAAATGTCTGAAGGAATTTTGTCTTAACCATTTTTTTGAGGAAAATCTTCCCGAAGTCTAACGGCTCTTTCACTTAATAATTTTCTTCGGATAAAAAGTTTGAAGGAAATGTTCCCTATCAGCCTTTGAACAAATCCGAAGGAATTCTATCTTTTATGTCTTCTCTTTGACCCTAGAACCAATGTTGCCTACCCTCCGCAAGGGCACTTGCCTCTAGTTCACTGCCGTCTGCAAGGGCATTTGTTCTTTCAACCCTGGGGTAGCCCCTTGAACCTGCCGATTGAACCAACCTTGGTTCAATGGTTCAATCGATTCAATCTCTTTATTTGGCTAAGTCCTTTTGATCTTTTGAACCAAACGCATTGAACCATTTGGTCGTTGAATTTGTTAAACCATTGAACCCATTGAACCTTTGAACCAAAGTGGTTTAATGGTTCAATGGTTCAAGCCTTCTTCCCTTTGATAAGTGTTTTGAAGCCGTTTGAACCTTGAAGCAGTTGAACTTTAAACCTTGACAAATGTGCTTAACTTTTGTTGATGATGTTGAACCTTTGAACCCATTGAACCCATTGAACCCATTGAACCAAAATGGTTCAAGGTTCAATAGTTCAATGGTTCAATGGTTCGATCCTTGCTTAGAAGCTTGCCGATGGAATTCTTTTGGTTGAACCAAGGTATTGAACCAATCCTGAAAATGTCTAAGTGCTAGAAACTTGCTCTTATGAAAGAATTTACCTATTAAAGCCATTGAACCTACTGAAACTACTGATTTCAAGCATGTTGAGTCTGTAGAAACATATCTGTAGAGTTCATAGATTTAAGAAAAAACCTTGAAAAAAGAACTTGAATGCTCAGAGCAATTTTTGAAAAGGGGAGAGATGATTTTGGTCTGTTGAACCAAAATAGTTCATAGGTTGTCCCAAAGATGTAACTCATTTTTTGGGACAACACTGCAGACTAAAATAATTTCTTCCCTTTTCAAAAATATGTTTTAGGCATTCAAATTCCTCATTTTCAAAGCTTTTTCAGTAAATGAACTAGTAGGTTCAACGGGTTCAATGGCTTTAAAAGCCAAGTTCAATCAAAGGAACAACTTCCCAGCACTTAGGCATTTTCAAGCTTGGTTCAATGCCTTGGTTCAACCAAAAATGTTCATCTGCAAGATTTTAAGTAAGGATTGAACCATTGAACCATTGAACCATTGAACCTTGAACCAAGCAAGTTCAATGGTTCAAAGGCTCAACGTCGTCGGTAAGCTTAAAGAGTTAAGCGCTTTGTCAAAAGTTCATCAAGTTCAATCGCTTCAAGGTTCAACGGCTTCAAAACACTTAGTGAAAAATGAAGGAATGAACTGTTGAACCATTGAACCAAATGGTTCAACCAGTTTAATGGGTTCAATAGGTTCAAAGAGATCAAAAGACTTAGATGAAAAAGGGCTTCAAATGCAAGATTGAACCATTGAACCAAAGTTGGTTCAATCAATCAGTTCAATCGATTGGTTCAAGGGACTGCCCCAAAGCTGAAGGAACAAGAGCCCTTGCGGAGGGCATTGAACCAAGTCCAAGTGCCATTGCGAAGGGCAGTGAGTAAAAGCGGACAAAGAGATTTTCTTTAGAAAAATGACTAAGGCCGAAAGAGAAGAATCCTTCAAACTTTTTCCCTGAGGAATTGGCCAAGTAAAGGAGCCAAAAGAATTCCTTCAAAAAGATTTTTTGTGGAAAAGTGACTAAGGCAAACTTCTTTCAGGCAAATTGTCTGAAGGAATTCACTCGAAAGGAAAAGTAGAAGCCTGGTGAAAAGTGTTTAAGGCAAAGAAGGAAGATTTATTTTGGACAAATTATCTGAAGGAATTCCTTCGGACATTTTGTTTGAAGGAAATGAAGAATGAAAACCTGCTGAAGGAATTAAAGCCCGAAGGCCACCCAAAGGTCCTCGAAGGGTAGGTACCCTTGCGGGGGGCTCTTGAAACCCAAAAGTGGACCTTTCTCAAAGCCCGAAGGGACACCTCCCCTTTGGGTGTTCCAAAGGCTTGATAAAGACAAAGGGAAAAAGCTTCGAAAGACTTAGCTAAAAAATGGCTACAAAGAATGAACCATTGAACCGTTGAACCTTGAACCAAATGGTTCAACGGGTTCAAAGGTTTGACCAGTTCGATAAAGAATGCAATGGAATGAAGAATGAACCAATGAACCGATTGAACCTTGAACCAAAAGAGTTCAAAGTTTAATGGTTCACAAGTTCAACAGTTCAAAGCAAGGAAGTAGCAAACAGATGATTCCATAGAGTAGTTCAAAAGGATGGTTCAACCAAGGAGCAAGAAAGCGATTGAACCAGGAAGCGAAGGAACCAAGGGACCGATAAAGATCACCTGGACCAATGAACCATTGAACCAATGAATTTTCACAGGTTCAAAGGTTCATGGTTCAACATGGTTCGAACATCTAGCCACCATTGATGGCCCCATGGACGTCAAATTTAAAGTAATGGATTATCTGTTAAAATTCAAATATAACACGAAACTTGAAGGATAAATCAAGCGACTAACTAAAAAGAGAGATCGAGAGCTCAAATTGCTACAGGGAAGAGAGAACAATTTAAAAGATCAAAAATATCTATATGGGAGTTATTTCCAATAGGTGAAACAGTGGATCAAGTGGTCATCTGAGCACACCAAATCAAGGACGCAGCCTATTTTTATTCCATAAAGTAAAGGCAAAGTGGACAAGCTGTGCAGACATCAAGAAAAGGACCAGACAACCCATGCCAAGGAGGAGACATATGAGTTGAATGGGCACGCCATAGTTAAGGCAATACATTGTTCCTAGCATGGCCCTCTAGACAAAACTGAAAGCGCATTGAAGGCATTGACCCCAGCATGGGCCATTTCATGGAACGACATGCCAAGCCTTTCTTGGCTACCATACATTGTAATCTCTTATCTTTTGCAAATAGAGACTTTTCATTATAGAAGCAAAACTCTGCCCAAATTGAGAGGCGATTACTGAGACTTTGAGCTCAGATTGTTCTTCATATTTCTTTGTTTGAATCAGAAAGCAAGTTACTTGTAGACTTTGTGTTGTTATAACTTGTGTCATTCTAGGAGATTGTTCTTATATCTGTTTCCTAAATGTATTCTTGTTTATTCAAATTAACAAGCAGAACTAGTGGAAGTAATCAGGAAGGTGTCTTGAAGCTAACTGTGGAGAGACTTTGTCCTATCTAAAACTGCCTTTAGTGTGTTTGTATGTTTTTTATTTTTGTGTAAAGGACCTTGGGATGACTTTGTGTCCTCATTATCCTTCGTATTTCACTCTTGGGTAGTCAAGGTGGAGACTTTATGCTACATCTTAGTCTGTTGGTTACTATGTCCTTTGTTACCCGTTACTTGTTATCCACTAGAAAAAACTCTAGCTGTTTGATGTAAGACCACTTCTGAAAGAAGAGAAGTGCCTTCAGTGTTTCCACCTAGATTTCTCCTTTGTTTATGAACATCATCTCTAAAAAAAGAGAGATGGATGGTGTTGTCTTACCCTTGAATGTTATTTTTTTCATATATATATATATATATATATATATATATATATATATATATATATATATATCCTCATATTTATAGGGAACCTCCCCTTGATGAGAGGAGAGATTTGTTCCCTTTTGATGTGGTAAACCTGTACATCTAGTTGATCAATCTCCCTTACTGTGGTTAATAAGACCTATTTTTCTCATCAGTTAGTTGATTGACAAAATATTCACCCAACAGTCTTTTTGATGACTCCACTGGAGAAGAGCACACAGTTTGAAGCCTCAAGCTTCAAACTGAAGCAAGACCAATTCTTTCCCATTTTTTTTCTAAAATCTGGCAACTCCACGTTATACTAAAAGTTAAAAATCCCAAGGTGTGGTTGACCCTATCTTTGAGTTGGTTTAGCAAAGAAATTTTGACTTGTTCCCTCCCCAACTTCAAGTTCAACGATCTAGAAGTGTTCCTCCTACCCATACCAGGACACCAACACAAGGTAGAGCTTCCTTTTTTGCTGTTAGCAGAGCTTTGCCTATGCATACACTAGCCAGAATTATTATCCCCCTTTTTCATAATCAAATCATGGCAATTCAAGGCCCCTAGGGTAACTCTTTTTGTCCACTAAATCTTACTCCACCTCTACATGAACTTTCACGCAGCTCAAGAAAGAATTTCTCTAAATTATTTGGTGATGGGATAGTTCATCGTGATGAACACATTACAGCCTTCAACATAGCCTGTGGCATGATAGGTGTGGAATTTGAGGATGTGGCAGTAAGGATTTTCATGGAAACACTATAAAGCACTACTATAGACTGGTTCTACCATCTGCAAGCTAGGTCAGTGACTGATTGAGACACTCTTAAAGCTAAATTTGAAGCCAGGTTCAAGCCTGTAGAAGATGCACATGCCTTGCTGGCCCAACTCACACAGATGAAGAAGGAACCTCATGAACTTATGAGGGATTTCATTGCAAAGTTTGACAAGCTCAGGAACCAAATTCTTGCAATTGCTCATCCAACACCTAAAAATCTCAAATGCTTCTTCATCAACTCATAGCTACCTAAAGTGAGTTTTCTACTGAGATGAGCTGGGCACATAGACCTTTCTTCTACTCAAGATTTGGTTACTGAGGTGTAAAATGACCTTATCTTGGTAGGAAAGCTAAAGATAGATCTAAATAGAGGTAAATATTCTTCTTCTTTTGATTACTCGCCTACAGCCACCACTAATCCAATGGTGCAGAAGCTGGAAAATAAATTGCTAGCGCTTAGAAAGAAAATGGCTCAAGGGATGTCATTTGTTCCTTCATACAGAGATGTATCAAGGAGGACATTCCCCAATCAGTCTTACCAAGGCAATGTTGACAAAAATCAAGGGCAAGCAAATCGTCTTCCTCCCCCATGAGGGAACCTTGCCATTGAAGCACCTCCAACCAATTTAGCAGTTGGATATCTTGAGGCAGAATCAGATTTTTACTTCCAACCTGAATTGAATTCTGAAGATAATGCTAATCTCTTCATAGAGGGATAAGAAGAATTAGCTGGCAACTCCAACATTGATTTTTTGAATTACCAGGATGAACCCAGAAGTGAAGGGAAAGCAGATGAGGGATCATATGATGTGTTCACCCGGTCTAAGAATCAATCAGCCCAGTAAGCTGGTAAAAAAAGAATAGAGGAATGAGCTTAGCTTGTAATTTCAATTTCCATGCGGGGAACCACTCTTTTTTTCCAGCCAAAGGACCCAGTGATTGCAAAAAAGGTAAGTTCATTAAACATCTGTACACCTTCTACTTCAAATTCCTAAAGCAGTCCTCTCCCTCCCAAAAATCAAAAGGATGAACTCCCATATTCTGTACCTAGTTCATTTCAAACATTTGACATAATTGACCATATAAAGAAAACCAAAATTCAAATGTCTAAATTTAAATTCTTGCAATCCAACCCTGATCAGTTGGACAAGTTGGTTCAATGTGTAAAGAACCAAACCACCCCTACAAGATAAGATGCTAAGAAGGTAACTCATGATCCCCCAAGGAACATGTCCATCCCAAACAATCTTGTCATTACTCCTCCTACTGCCCCTAGAAAAATAGAGCCTTTTTATGTTTTCATGTTGATAAACAGTCACAAGCTAAACAATTGCATCATTAATTTTAGAGCTTTAGATAATGTCATGCCTGCCAAAGTGGTAGATTCTCTTGGTCTCACACTGACCAAGACATTTGTTAGGTGTTTCTCCATGGAGAATAAGCAAGTGCCACTGTTGGGACAAATTAAGGATGCCCAATTTGCATTTGCAGCGTTCTCAGATAAAAGAATCAAGATGACTGTTCTGGTGGCCAACATCCCAGCATCATATGGCATCTTTCTTGGACGTAATTTTTGCAAGGATGTTGGAGGTGAATTAAGCATGGACCTATCCGAGGTGAGGATCCTAGTCAAGGGTGTTATGCAAAGATTGCTCCCTGAGAAGGAAGCAAAATACGTAGTCACTCAGACATCAGCGCTTGAAGCTCAAATTTTATTTGAGTCTTTAGGCATGGGTAACTACTTTCTATCCACAGAGGAAGTTCATGAGGCGTCTGATGAAGCTCCTAAAGGTGACAATCTAAAAATTAGTTCAGATGGAGCAACAAAAATATTGGTGAATCATAGTGCAAGTACAAAGGAATCCTTTCCTCCAAATGAAGAAGAATATGAGAAAAAATCAGTGTCTGAGGAGGTATGGATTCTAGAATTTGATGGCAACTACTCTTCTACCGGCTCAGGAGCCAAGATTGTGTTGATATCTCCTCAAGGAGATATCTTTTCTTCATCATACAAGTTGCAGTTTAACAACACTAACAACACAACTGAGTACAAATCTCTATTACTTGGATTGAAGGCTGCTCAAGACAAAGGCATCAAGCTCTTTCATGCCAAAAGAGATGTCAAACTAGTGGTTTACCAGGTGAGAAACTTGTATCAAACCAAAAATAAGAGATTGCGCCACTACTACAATTTAGTCTGGGATCAGATTAAAATTTTTGATGCTTTCAGCATCTCTATCATACCTAGGGAATTTAATGACTGAGCTGACGCACTAGCTGTTTTGGCAACTCTTCTGGTCCCTTACCTAGACTTCAAAGGAGATAGGTACACTATTGAACTAGTTTTTTGACCAAGTATGCCTAATAATGTCAGTCATTGGCAGGTGTTTAACAATAACAACTAAATCATTGCCTTCTTGATGCGTTTGATGAAGCTCCTAAAGGTGACAATTTGAAAATTAGTTCAGATGGAGCAGCAAAAATATTGGTGAAGTGCAGTGCAAGTGTAAAGGAATCCTCTCCTCCAAACGAAGAAAAATATGAGGAAAAATTAGTGTCTGAGGAGGTATGGATTTTAGAATTTGATGGCAACTGCTCTTCTACCGACTCAAGAGCCGAGATTGTGTTGATATCTCCTCAAGGAGATATCTTTCCTTCATCATACAAGTTGTAGTTCAACAACACCAACAACACAGCTAAGTATGAATCTCTATTACTTGGACTGAAGGCTGCTCAAGACAAAGGCATCAAGCTCCTTCATACCAAAAGAGATGCCGAACTGGTGGTTTACCGGTGAGAAACTTGTATCAAATCAAAAATAAGAGATTATGCCACTACCGCAATTTAGTCTGGGATCAAATTGAAATTTTTTATGCTTTCAACATCTCTGTCATACCTAGGGAATTTAATGATCGAGTTAACGCACTAGCTATTTTGGCAACTCTTCTGGTCCCTCACCTAGACTTCAAAGGAGATAGGTACACTATTGAACTAGTTTTTTGACTAAGTATGCCTGATAATGCCAGTCATTGGCAGGTGTTGAACAATGACAACCAAATCATTACTTTCTTGGAGAAAAAAGATAGCTTTGAACAACTTCATTACGAAGGCAGTGAGCCTCAAAAGCTTGAACCAGTTCCTGAATCAAGTTCAGACGCAGGTGAAGAGTTTTTGCAACTTAAAGGGAATAAAATCTCAAAGCGCCTGGTTTTCTTTGAAAAGTTGTTTGACAAACATGTCAGATTCATCAAACATCAGCAAACAAATTCAAGCTCCTCCCAGGCGTTTGATCAAGTAAACCTGGGTACCAAGGAGTATCCCAGGATGGCAAACATTGAGAAATGTTGCATTCTTGAAGAGAAGTTCAAGTTCACTGCTCTACTCTGCCAGTACATGGATGTCTTAGCATACTCTTATGATGATTTGAAGTCACTTAGGCTTGAAAAAATCCACCATGACATTCCTCTCAAAAGTGATTCAGTACCTTACAAGCAAAAATCTAGACAATCTAATCCAAAGATATCAGGTACTATTCTATCTGAAATACAAAAAATGTTGAATGCTAAGATAATTTTTCCAATTCATCATTCCACATGGATTGCAAACATAGTCCCTGTGAGGAAGAAGAATGGTGAAATTCGCCTTTGTGTGGATTTCAGGAACTTGAATCAGTCATCCTTAAAGGATAACTATCCTTTGCCTATCATGGATCAAGTGCTTTAGACAGTGACTGATTTAGAGATGTTATCAATGCTAGACGGCTTCTCAGGGTATAATCAAGTTGAAGTTGGTGAAGTAGACCAGCATAAGACTGCCTTCACCACACCTTGGGGCACCTTTGCCTATCATAGAATGCCATTTAGTCTGATAAATGTTGGTGCTACTTTTTAGAGAGCAATGGACCTTGCTTTCAAAGATGAAATGGGTAAGTTCATTGTAGTATATCTTGATGAGTTAACAGTCTTTTCCAAGCATTACCCTGACCATGTACGCCATTTGCAATAAGTTCTGAAATGCTGCTACCAAAATGGCATTTATTTAAATCCCAAGAAGTCTATTTTTGAAGTTGTCCCCAAAAAATGCCACTCATTTTTGGGACAACCTACAGACCAAAATTTCTCTCTTCCCTTCTCAAAATTTGTTTTGAGCTTTCAAATTCCTCATTTTTTAAGCTTTTTTTGTAAAGGGATTCACAAGTTCAATGGGTTAAAAAGCTTCTGAAAGCGAGTTCAATCAAAACAAGTTTCTAACACTTAGTTGTTTCCAAGATTGGTTCAATGCCTCGGTTCAATCAAAAGAGTTCAATCGGCGAATGATAAAGGACAAAGGCTTGAACCATTGAACTTTGAACCACTTTGGTTCAAAGGTTCAATGGATTCATTGACCAAGTTGGTTCAACGTGCTTGGTGCAAAAGATCAAAAGGACTTAGCCAAATAACAAAGAATGAGTCGATTGAACCATTGAACTGTTGAACCAAAGTTAGATCAATCGGTTGGTTCAATCGACAGGTTCAAGGGGCTGCCCCAAAGTGAAAAAGGGAAGTGCCCTTGCGGAGGGCAGGCAGCATTGGTTCGAAGGTCAAAGAAAAAATAGAATTCCTTCAAAAAAATTCAAAGGCCCAAAAGGAACAATTCTTTCAGACTTTTTGTCCGATGGAAATGGTAAAGTAAAAGAAGCCGAAATAATACTTTCGATAAGATTTTCTCAAAAAAATGTTAAGGAAAAATTCCTTCGGACTTTTTGTCTGAAGGAATTCACCCAGAGAAAAAGTCTGGAGAAACAGAAAAGAATGAATGGCCAAGTAACAAGAAACTTTCCTTCAAACATTTTGTCTGAAGGAATTCTTTTGAGCTTTTTGCCCGACAGAAAAAGCCCGCCAAAGAAGTAAGAACCCACTGGGGAAGTTGAAGCCTGAAGGACAAGTACCCTTGCGGGGGCACTTGGCGACAGAGAAAGGACCATTTTAAAATCTTGAAGGGACACCTTCCCTTCGGGACGTTCCAAAGGCTGAACAAAGATGCAGAAAGGAACTTTCACATACTTAGACAAAAAAGGGCTTCAAAGGATGAACTGAATGAATCGATTGAACCATTGAACCAAAAGGTTCAACGGGTTCAAGGTTAAAAAGTTCAACCAGAGCTTAGAAAGATAAAGGAAGCAGTGTTTGAGCGAGACACAGAATAAACCAATGAACTGATTGAACTTCAAACTAAAAGAGTTCAAAGTTCAATGGTTCATAGGTTTAAAAGTTCAAAGGCGGCCTCAATCAAGAGAGAAGTAGCAAACAAGTGGTTCAACGGATGGTTCAACCAAGGAGCAAAGAAGTGATAGATAAAAAGAGACAGAATGAAATAATGAACCGATGAACTTTCAGCAGTTCAACGGGTTCAGGGTTCAACATGAATCAAGCGATCGACTGAAAAGAGAGCCCGAAGGCTCAAATTGTTGTAGGGAAGAGAAGAGCGATGTAAAGGACCAAAATTATCTTCGAAAGAGTTATTTTCAATAGGTGAAATAGTGGAGTGATTAGACTTTTGAGCGCACCAAACCAAGGATGTGGCCTATTTTTCTTCCATGAAGTAAAGACAAATTGGAGAAGGACCAGATGGTCCATACCAAGGAAGAAACATATTAGATGAAGGGACATGCCATAGTTATGGTAGGGCACTGTTCTCAGCATGGTCTCTCCAGACAAAATTGGAGACGCATTAAAGACATTGACTGCAGCATGGGCTATCCCATGGAAAAAGGCACCAATCCTTGCGTAGTGGCTATAAGTTTGTTAATTCTCTCATTTGTAGAGGGAGACTTTTCATTTTTACAAGAGCGAAACTCTGCCCATTTTGAAAGAAGACTGAGACTTTGAGCTCAGATTGTAATTTTATTTTCATTTGAATGAGAAAGCAAGTTACTTACAGACTTTGTGTTATTTTGGCTTGTGTCATTTTAGAAGATCATTCTTATGTCTGTCTTCTGAAGGTATTCTTATTCATTTAACTTGGTAAGCAAAATTAGTGAAAGTAATAGGGAAGTGTCCTGAAACCAACTGTGAGAGCTGTTGAGCATCCTTTCCAAGCGTTGCTATAGTCCTCTTTAGGAGGAGGATGAGCTAGCTTGGTCTCCCAATCCCAAGGGAGCTTACATAGTTTCATCTATTTATAAGGCTTTACTTCTTCAGAGATTGAGCGAGGGGGAAGTGCATTCGTGGAGACAGGTCTAGAATAATTTCACATGGCCTAAATGCAACTATTTTTCTTGGATGCTGGCTTGGAATAGGTGCTTGACCTGGGACAATATCTGGAAGAGAGGTTTCTAAGGCCCTCCAGTATGTGTTATGTGTGGAGCAACCGAGTAGGATTCAACACACCTTTTTTTGTGATGCCCCTTTGCCTTGCAACTCTGGGATTATTGGTGGGATGTTTGGCAGCACCCATGTCTTCATGCTCAATCTGTGATTGATTTCTAGAATGGATTGGGAGAACCCCCCTCAAGGACGCCCTTCTTGTAGGACATATGGTTGGGTGGCCCCATTTTCCTATTCTAGCAAATCTGGCTTGAGAGAAGTAGGTGAATTTTTTGGGGGGTGAGGGTCATGGTGCAGCAAGTATGGAAAAAAGTGGTGGGGATGATCCAAAAAATTGTCAAAGCAAAGAGCGTGATCTACTTTCTTTTTACCAAACAAGACACTCAGGTGGTGGCATGACTTGGATTCCAACAGTTAACTGGTAAGTCAGCATGTGTCAGGAGGAGCAAGAAGGTCAAGGAGTAGATTATCAGGACTGGTCAGTGACAATGCCCCCTAGTGGGATTCTCAAGATCAATACGGATGGTTCCTCTAGAGGTAATCTAGGACCCACAGGTATTGGAGGGATAGGAAGGGATTATGAAGGTATGATGATTTTTTTTTGTGGTTTTTGAGGGGCTGCAAACCATTAACATGATGGAAGGTCAGGGCATTCTTTATGCCCTTGAGAAGGCCCAGGCGTTAGGTTGGCATAGGATTATCTGTGAATCAGAATTTCAAGTCTTGATTAACCTACTCATTAAGAGGAAAGTGGTGGACGTCAATTGGTAACTATCTCTGATTGTGCAACAGATTTTGCAGATTTGCTCACTTATGGATAGCGTTATTTTTGCTCATATTATGTGAGAATGGAACAAGGCTAATGATTTTTTGGCTAAAAGGGTGTCTGACCATTTAGATGGTGGAAACATTGAGGATTGGGGGTCTCTCCCCTCGATGTTGTGTTCTGATTTGGAAAGAATTCTGGAGGTTGATAGGGAGGTTCATAATATTATCTAGTTAGGCGTGTGCCTAGTTTTTCAGTTTATGCTACTTTTTTTTGGGGGTTTCTGCCCCCCGTTCTTCTTGTAATGCTATTTTCTTATTAATATTATTTTTACCCCTTTTAAAAAAAAACTGTGGGAAGACTTTGTGATTTCACAATTGTTTTCAGTCTGTGTTTTTCTTTTTTTTTGTGTTGAGGATTCTGGGGCAACTTTGTGCCCCCATTATCTTTTGTGATATACTCTTTGGGCAGTTGAGGTGGAAACTTTGCATTCTAATTCATCCTGCTATTACTACACCCTTTTGATTACTGGCTACTTTACTATCTGAAAAAAACTCCTGCTATTTTTTACAAGAACACTTCTGAAAGAAGAGAAGTGCCTTCAGTGTTTACACTAAGATTTTCTCTTTTGTCTGTGTGCATCATCTCTGAAAGAAGAGAGATGGATGGTTTATTCTGCTCCCATATGTTATTTTCTACTTATTTATTTTGTATATAGCTCTTACGTACCTATAGGGAACCTCCCCTTGATGAGAGGAGAGATTTTTCCCCTTTTGATGTAGTAAACCTGCAAAACTGGATGACCAATCTTCTTGTTGTGGTTGATCAGACCTATTTTGTTTATTAGTATGTTGATTGACAAAATATTCACCCAACAATTTTTGGTGACTCCACTAGGGAAGAGCACGTAGTTTGAAGTCTCAAACTTCAAGCTGAAATAGATCCTGCTCTTTTCCATTTTATTTTGCAATCTGGCAACTCCACGTTATATCAGAGGCCATAAATCCCAAGGTGTTGTTGACCCTGCTTTTGAGTTGGTACAACAGAGTAAATTTCAGTTGTTTCCTCCACAACCTCACCTTAGATGAGCTAGGAGTCTTCCTCGTAGCCCTACCAGGCCACCAACACAAGGCAGAGCTTCTTTTTTTGATGTTGGCCGAGCTTTACCTATCCACGCTCCACCTAGATTAGTGATCCCACTTTTACATAATCAAATCATCGCTCAAGGCCCCTAGGGTAATTCTTTCAGTCCACTGAATTTGACTCCACCTCTGCATGAGCTTCCACGTAGTTCAAGAAAGAATTTCCCTAAATTCTTTGGCAATGAGAAGGTTCATCCTGATGAACACATTGCAGCTTTCAACATAGCCTACGGTGTAATAAGAGTGGAATTTGAAGACATAGCGGTCATGTTATTCATGAAGACACTACAAGGTGCTATTGTAGACTGGTTCTACCACCTACAAGCTGGATCAGTGACTAACTGGGACACTCTGAAAGATAAATTTGAAGCCAGATTCAAGCCTGCAGAAGATGCACATGCCTTACTGGCCCAGCTCACACAGATGAAGGAGCCCCATGAATCTATGAGGGATTTTATTGCCAGGTTCCACAAGCTAAGGCACAGGATTCCCATGGTCACCTAGTCGACACCTCAAAACTTCAAATGCTTCTTCATCAACTCATAGCTGCCTGAGTGAGCTTCTTGCTGAGACAGGCCAGTCAAATAGAACTTGCTACTGCTCAAGATTTGGCTACTAAGGTAGAATATGACCTTATCTTGGCTAGAAAGATAAGAAGATATCCAAACAGAGGTAAATCTTCTCCTTCTGAATACTCCCCTTCAGCCACCACTGATCCAATGGTGCAGAAGCTAGTAAATGAATTGATGGTCCTCAGAAGACAAGTGGCCCAAGTTATGTCTGTTTCTCCTAATTGGGATATGCCAAGGAGGACATTTTAAAATTAGGTGTACCAAGGCAATGCTGTTAGAAATCAAGGACAACCAAATCATCTTCTTCTCCCATAGAGGAACCTCACCCTTGAAGCACCTCCAACCAACTCAGCGATTGGATATTTGGAAACTGAACATGATTTCTCTTTCCAACTTGAGTTTGATCAAGAAAATGATGCTAGTCTCTTCATGGAGGATCAAGAAGAATCAGCTGGTGACTCCCACATTGGTTTCTTAAACTATCAGGATGAACCTAGAAGAGAAGGCAATGTAGCTAAGGGGTCATATAATGTATTCACTCAGTCCAAGAATCAATCAGCTCAACAAGATGATAAGGAAAAAGCGGAGGAGTGATGTCAACCAGCAGTTTCAATTGCTAAGCGGGGATCCACTCTTCCTTTCCAGCCAAAGGACATAGTGATTGTGAGAAAGATAAGTACTCCAAATGCCCCTATGCCTTCTACTTCAAATTCACAGTCCAGTCCTCCCCCTTTCAAAAATCAAAAGGATGAACTCCCATCCTCTACTCCTAGCTTGTTCTAGGCATTTGATATCATTGACTATATAAAGAAAACCAAAATTCAAATATCTAAATTTAAATTTTTGCAGTCCCATCCTGAGTAATTAGATAGACTGGTTCAATGTGTTAACAACCATAACATCCCTATTGAATAAGCAATTCCCAAAGTGACACATGATTCCCCCAAGAATGTACCCACCAAAAACAACCTTGTCATTGCTCCCCCTACTGCTCTTGATAGGACTGAACCTTTTTATGTCTCATTGCTGATAAATGGACATCAGCTGAATAATTACATCATTGATTTTGGAGCTTCAGACAATGTCATGCCTGCTAAAGTGGCAAAATCTATGGGTCTCACACTGACCAAAACATTTGGGAGATGTTTCTCCATGGAGAACAAACAAGTGCCACTGCTGGGGCAAATTAAAGATGACCAATTTGCATTTTTTGCCTTTTCAGACAAGTGAATCAAGATGACTGTCCTAATGGCTGACGTCCCAGCATCATATGGCATCCTTCTTGGACAAAACTTCTGCAAGGATGTTGGAGGGGAATTAAGCATGGACTTGTCTCAGGCAAGAATCCCTGTGAAAGGTGTAATGTAGAGGTTGCTTCCTAAGAAGGAGGCAAAATACATTGTCACTCAGACATCAAGGCCTGAAGCTCAAATTTTGTTTGAGTCTTTAGGCAGGGGTAATTATTTTCTATCTACTGAAGACATTAATGTTTTAGTAGATGAAAATCCTATAGGTGATGATCTAGGAATTGGTTCAGACGGAACACCACCAAGTATGCCTGATAGTGCCAATGATTGGCAGGTGTAGAATGGGAACAATTAAATCATGTGCTAGACTGAACCAGAAGAACAACCAATTATGGTAATGGACCATGCTGCTACACATCAAAATTAGGAAAAGGAACTTTTTGCCAAGAGAGCAAAGATTCATGGTTTTCAGATTAAAAGTCAAGTCTTGTTGTGGGGTAAGAGGAGAAAACCAAAAAGAGGACACAGAAAATTAGTTTCCTGGTGGAGAGTTCCATTCACCCATCACTGATTCTAGGGAGAAAATGGCTTCTTGCTGGTTTATCAAGACAAAACGCCATTTTCATTGCCTCTCAAGGGGCAGCATCTGAAGTACTTTGATTCTTGAAGTACCAGATAAGTTCACCTGTACATTTGTATAGTCTTTTGTTTCTATTTTGTTCTTTTGTTTTCATTTTTTGGAGCCTTTCTTTTTGGGTAGCATGACTCCATAGCCCAATGGCACACTTCAAGGCACTGGAGATTTTGGTTTCTACTCCCTCAGCTATGTTTCAAATTTCCAACTAAAGGTCGTTCCCCAATTGGAGCCAGCTTTTGTCCCCGAAAAATGCCACTCATTTTTAGGACAACCTACAGACCAAAAGTTCTCTCTTTCCTTCTCAAAATTTGTTTTGAGCTTTCAAATTCCTCATTTTTTAAGCTTTTTTTGTAAAGAGATTCAAAGGTTCAATAGGTCAAAAAGCTTCTACAGGCGAGTTCAGTCAAAAGAATAAGTTTCTAACACTTCGTCGTTTCCAGGATTGGTTTAGCGCCTTAGTTTAATCAAAAGAGTTCAATCAGCAAATGATAAAGGACAAAGGCTTGAACCATTGAACTTTGAACCACTTTGGTTCAAAGGTTCAATGGGTTCAACGACCAAGTTGGTTCAACGTGCTTGGTACAAAAGATCAAAAGGACTTAGCCAAATAATGAAGAATGAGCCGATTGAACCATTGAACCGTTGAACCAAAGTTGGTTCAATCGACAAGTAATTCTCCTCAAACAGTTCACTCTCTCATCATGGTCACAACAATCAACTCCAATATAGAGTTGTTGTTCACCTCCACTACTCAGTAACAATGCTGCCAGTACACCAAGAACACAACCGTACTCCAAGTAGATCTCACTTTTCTTGCTGCCACCTGTAAATCAACAGACCTTACTTACCATGTAGATGTCTCTACACCCTGAAGAACTCTTGTCCTTGCCTCACCAAGTCCTTATGATTCTTCAACCAGTACCTCGGTGGATCTCCTAGTAGAACTTGCACAACCTGCAACTCTCTCTGATCATACACACTCAGCACCCCTTTGGAATTAGGAGGAGCTACTCTAGCTCTCTCTTCAAGCTCAATGGCTTTCTAGCACACTTTTACAATACAACGTATGAGTCTATTATATAGATCTCATGCATACAATGATTAGACTTTCTTAATTACAATAATTAGACACACAACTCAAGACTATAATTAGCCTTTACATGCAAACTCTCAGTTCAATGAACTAACTGTCCGTGCAATGAACAGTTTTAGAACTGCCACAGGCGACCGACATCGGTCCCTATCTACTTGGAGGTGATTGACGTCGGTCGATCACTTGCCGATGCCGGTTGTCTTTTAGTTCACACCTGTCGATGTCAGTTGCTCTTTACACTATACTCTATCGACGCCGGTCTCCCTGGAACTCAACAACCTCCTCTATGTTTCCAACAGTTGAAGCTTTTAGCTCCACAACCTAACAATCTTCTACTTAGAGATAAATAGCTGCAACTGTACTTGTACTTGTACATCATCTAATTCATTTCCTGATTTGTATCCCTCTTCAAGCTCCATCTTGAAGACCACCCACCACACACCCTGTGATGCCTTCCCTGTCATCCAAGTAACCTGCCACATCCGAACCTACATATCCATGTAGTGAAGTCCTTGACCCTGCATAACATGTTAACCTGCTGCTAGTCCCTCTCAAATACCTGAGAATCCACCTTCCCCTAATTGGCTCCAAACTCTCTGATAACTCCCACTGCTTGGGAAAACTCAGGTCTACACCAGACCTTATGTGATTTCGAAACATGTTCTAAGCTTAGCTTGAATTGTCTAGCCCTTGGTGTACTTACCGATTCTGCATCCTGCATCTTGAACCTCGCCAACACCTTCTTCACATCAGCTCCCACTGGAGATCAACCTGTGATCTTCCATGTCTCTTATGCCAAAAAATTTCGCTACTCCAAATTCCTTATGACATGCCACTGAACTAACCTTATCTTTAGCTCAGCAAAACCTTGTATGTACGAACCTGCTAGCATATCACTCACATACAATAACAGGATAATGTTGCGACCATCATCCATCTGGTAAGTCAAATAAAATAGTTACACTGACACTGACTAAAGCCCTACTTTGTCATCCACCTGTCAACCCTGTACCACTATCTTGCAACTTCTTAAAGACCATATACCTTGGCCTTCTGTCTCACGTATCCATCCACTCTCTTCTTTAACTTGAGAATCCATCCGTCTTTCAGTGCTTTCTTCCAGCTGACAACTCCACCAACAAACTCCTATTTGGTTCTTCTCCAAGGACTCACACTCCTCATCCATGCCAAGCTCCCACTGTTTCTGGATTCTACCTACATTGCCTCTTCACATCTTCCTGGTTCTCGACCATCAGTAAGCAACTAGTAAGAAGGTAAACAATGAATATGAGGTCCACTTACCATTTCAGTCCTCCATATGGGTGTTTGAGACTCCTTGATAGCTTGTTGTCTGCCCAACATCTGTTCTAGTGATCGATCTCAGTCATCTCCCAATCTGCACCCAACTGATGTCAGTTCCTTGTGACTGACCCTGTCTGGCGACATTCATTTTCTGACCGACGTCAGTGTACATTCTATCGACGTCGATTCTTATATGACTGACATCAGTTTTTGCTGCCCGACACCACTGACTCTGCTAATATGCACATGACCGACGTCGGTGCCTGTCTGTTCGACGTCAGTTCCTTCTGATCGACATCGGTACCTGTGTTTGCCTGTGAGTGATGACTTTTTACCCATGAGCTCCTTTTAGATCAAAACCCTGTTCAAATTAACACATCCCTGCTCAGAATAATTCAATCTCCTCAATTGATCTCTGTCCATCATCTTCTCCATGAACACCAAGGCTTTTCAGTTCTTAAGTTTGTCAAAAACATTTGTCTTTTGCTTAAGAACATGCATTCCCTTCTTACATATGTAACCAAGCCTACAGAGCCACATCTTTGCAACAGAAGGTGAATCAGTAATATAAGTAGATAGATAAAGGATACCAACTTTCTTACCACCGTCTAATTCAAGTGCATCCACTGTGAGAGTTACTGTGCATCTCTCATCACCCAAATTTTTTGAAAAAATTAGACTCATCTCCAAGACTAGGACCTGCATGACCTCCTTCAACACCTGTGTGTTACCCGTCTGCAATTTTAGCTTCACTTCCCCTTTGCCAACAATCTAACAAGGCTCACCAGCTCTTAAATAAATCTCTCCAAAGTCTCTAAAGATATACCCATAAAAAGATGCTCTATTTCAGGCTGCATGGAAAGAGGCAAAAAAATCTGTAAACCAAGATTCTACTTTATCCAGAGCAACCTATGCAACAACACCTGCAACATCTGCTTCTACACGCTGATTTTTTATCGACCAACAATCTTCCTTTACTTGCTCTTTCTTTCCATCAATCTGACCATTTGTGCTATTCAATTTCTCCATTCATAGCTTACTTTCTTCTGCCATTACTATACTCCCACTCAATCAGAAACCCCTGTGAGTAACATGTAATCAACAAACACTAACCAGATCTGAACCACCTGTTAGTCAACCCAACCAAAAGCTCTGATACCACTTGTCAGGATCCTACTCCTCAATAAGAGTATATATGATTACCTCTTATATTAGCAACTAAACACGAAATTTAACCAGAATGATAAGTAACTAGAATTATGAAACAACACAAAATATGAGAGACAATACACAATTGTATTAATAATCACTCAAAAGAAAATACAATAAAGAAGATGCCACTTCTTCTCCACACCTTTCAGAAGCTTCTCACACCTCAAGTGTTCACCAGTAATTCTCCTCCAACAGTTCACTCTCTCATCACAGTCACAACAATCAACTCCAATACAGAGTTGTTGTTCACCTCCACTAGTCAGTAACAACGCTACCAGTACACCAAGTACACAATCATACTTCAAGTAGATCTCTCTTTCTTTGTTGCCACCTGCAACTCAACAGACCTTACTTACCATGTAGATGTCTCTACACCCTGAAGAACCCTTGTCCTTGCCTCACCAAGTCCTTATGATTCTTCAACCAGTACCCCGGTGGATCTCTTAGTAGAACTTCCACAACCTGCAACTCTCCCTGATCATACACACTCCGCACCCCTTTGGAACTAGGAGGAGCTACTCTAGCTCTCTCTTCAAGCTCAATGGCTTTCTAGCACACTTTTACAATACAACCTATGAGTCTATTATATAGATCTCATGCATACAATGATTAGACTTTCTTAATTACAATAATTACACATGCAACTCAAGACTATAATTAGCCTTTACATGCAAACTCTCGGTTCAACGAACTAACTATCCGTGCAACGAATAGTTCTGGAATCGCCACAGGTGACCGACGTCGATCCCTGTCTGCCTGGAGGTAATCGATGTCGGCCGATCACCTGCCAATGCCGGTTGTCTTTCAGTTCACACCTGTCGATGTCGATTGCTCTCTGCACTATACTTTGTCGACGCCAGTCTCCCTGGAACTCAGCAACCTCCTCTATGTTTGCAACAGTTGAAGCTTTTAGCTCCACAACCTAACATACATCTATCTTCTGAAGGTATTCTTATTCATTTAACTTGGTAAGCAAAATTAGTGAAATTAATAGGGAAGTGTCCTAAAACCAACTATGGTAAGACTTTGTGCTTTCATAATTATTTTCAGTCTGTGTTTTTCTTTTCTTTTTTGTGTTGAGGATTCTGGGGTGACTTTGTGCTCCCATTATCCTTTGTGATATACTCTTTAGGTAGTTGAGGTGGAAACTTTGCGTTCTACTTCATCCTGTTGTTACTATGCTTTTTTGATTACTGGTTACTTTACTATTTGAAAGAAACTTCTATTGTTTCCTGCAAAAACACTTTTGAAAGAGGAGAAGTGCCTTTAGTGTTTACACTAGGATTTTCTCCTTTGTCTGTGTGCATCATCTCTAAAAGAAGAGAGATTGATGGTTTATTTTGCCCCCATGTGTTATTTTCTACTTATTTATTTTGTATATAGCTCCTACGTATCTATAGGGAACCTCCCCTTCATGAAAGGAGAGATTTGTCCCTTGTTGATGTAGTAAACCTGCACAACTGGCTAACCAATCTTCCTGTTGTGATTGATCAGACCTATTTTGTTTATCAGTACACTGATTGACAAAATATTCACCCAATAGAAGTAATAGAGGGGAAACTTCTCAGACACATTGTGTCCAAAGAATGCATAAATATTGACTCAGACAGAGTCAAGTCCATCCAAGAGCTTACCCTACTTACAAGTAAGACTGCAGCTCACTCTTTATTTAAAAAAGTGAATTTTTTATGAAGATTCATCCCTAAGTTTGATGAGAAGACTCGCCATATTGTAAACATGATGAAGGGAAAGGCCACCTTCAACTGGACTAAGGAAGGCAAGTTGACGTTTCAAGATATCAAGACTGCTATTGCCCATGCCCCAATTCTAATTTGTCCAGAATATAACAAGGATTTCACCATATACAATTGTTGGGGATCAGCCAACAATGTTGATTACAATATGAAAGCAATTAAATGCGGAATTAAATCAGAATGATAAGTAACTAGAATGATAAATAGCAAAGAACAAGAGATACAAGAAACCACCCTGAAAACTTGTATTAAACTCTTTACAGAAGGAATACAATTGAAGAAACTTCTTTTCTTCCACACCTCTCTCAGATGTTCAAATCTCTCTCTAGATCTCTTTCCCTCAAGAGCTCTCTCTCTCAATTACAATCAACTCCAACAACCTGGAATGATTCACATATACAATTCTGTACTGTTCAATTCAACATTCTACAATAAGCTACGAAGACCTATCCTATTATATAATAATTAGGAAACATGAGCATACAACTACAACCATTAGATGCACCTCCTAATCAAGGGCTCTAAACAGTCTTACTAATAATAGAGATGCAGACTTAAGACTATCACTTAATTCTAACATGCAAACACTATGTTTTGTCCACAAAAATAGCTTTCTGGACGCACAGGTAACTGACGTCCGTTCCTGCCTCTTTGCCTGTGATCGACGTCGACTGATCTCTATCGACGCTGACATCTCCTGGTCTGCTCTTGACTGACATCAATCGCTCCTGACTGACGCCGGTGACTATGTAAACCTGCAACTATCAAACTCGCTCACTTGGTGAAGCTTTTAGCTCCACACCTTAACAATCTCCCACTTGGAGATAAACAGCTGCACCAGTACCTGTAAAGCAACATCTTCTAGCTCCTCCATCTTCAACTCAATCATGAAGACCAACAGAAGTTGAATGAAGATTCAACTTCTCCTTTGTAACCGGCTTGGTTAACATATCAGCAGGGTTCTTATCTGTATGGATTTTCTCTAGCTTCAACTCACCATCCTCCAATACATGTCTTATGAAGTGGTACCTACGCTGTATATGCTTTGTTCTTGAATGAAAGGCCAAATTCTTAGCCAAATGAATTGCACTCTGACTATCACTGTATAATCTGAAACTCTCTTGCTCCTTTCCTAGCTCTTCCATGAACCGTGTCATCCATATCATCTCTTTGCTAGTCTCTGTGACTGCAATGTACTCTGCTTCTGTAGTTGACAAGGCAACAACCTTTTGCAACTTTGATATCCAGCTAACTATCGTTCCACCAACAGTGAAAATATATCCTGTGGTGCTCCTTCTTTCATCCAAATCACTTGCCATATCTGAATCTACATAGCACAAATACCTACTTCTGGTTCCTCTCAGATATCTAAGGATCCACTGAACTGCTTTCCAGTGTTCCTTCTCTGGATTGGTCATATACTTACTTACAACTGCCACTGCTTGGGCAATATCTGGTCTAGTACACACCATTACATACATTAAACTCTCTACTACGGAAGAATATGGAACTCTACTCATGTACTCTACCTCATCATGTGAATTAGGACATTATTCTTTACTCAACTTAAAATATCCATCCATAGGTGTGCTTATCGATTTTGCGTCCTGCATATTGAACCGTTTCAACACCTTGTTCACATAATTATCTTGAGACAAAATCAACTTGTGATTTTTTCTATCTCTCTTAATGCTCATGCCAAGGATTTTCTTTGCTGCTCCCAAATCCTTCATGGCAAACGTGTGTGCTAATTTCAGCTTAAGCTCAGAGATATCCTGCATGTGTGATCCTACAACTAGCATATTATCTACATACAACAACAGAATAATATATCTATCATTATTCAATCTTTTAAAATACACACAATGGTCAGATTGACACCTACTGTAGCCATGTTCAGTCATAAATCTGTCAAATCTCAAATACCATTATCTAGGAGCTTGCTTGAGGCCATACAAGCTTTTCTTCAATCTGCACACTAACTTCTCCTTACCTTTGACCTCAAATCCTTTCGGCTGATCCATATATATTTCTTCATCCAAATCTCCATGAAGAAACACTGTCTTAACATCAAGTTGCTCAAGATGCAAATCCTCAATAGCAATTAAAGACAATACAGTCCGTATAGAAGTCATTTTAACAAAAGAAAAAAAAACCTCACCAAAATCAATACCTGGTCTTTGTGCAAATCCTTTCACTACCAATCTGACCTTATATCTCATATGTTCGTTCTCACCTTCTTTCAATCTGTAGGTCCATCTATTCTTCAGTGTCTTCTTACCAGCTAGCAACTCAACCAAATCTCATGTTTGGTTCTCTTTCAAGGACTCTATTTCCTCAACCATGCCATGCTCCCACTGATTCTTAGATTCTACCTGTATTGCTTCTTCAAAACTCTCTGGTTCTCCACCATCAGTAAGCAATAAATAGAACAATGAAGGGGAATATCAAATTAGAGGTTTACTTACCCTTTCTGACCTCCTGATGGGCGTCTGAGACTCATTCACAACACGTTGTCTGCCCAAATTCTCTGACAGTGACCGATCTCGGTCACTTCTAGGCCTGTAACTGGCTGACGTTGGTTTTACCTGACCGACGTCGATTCCTTCCTAACCGACATCGATCACTATATGACTGACATTAGATTCTATTATGTCGACGTCGGTTCCTTCCTGGCTGACGTCGGTCTCTGTGTTTTCCTGTTTGTGATTATTTCTTCCCACGAGCTCATTTTGGACCGTCACCTCGTCCAATTATCCATTACTCTGCCTAGATTGATTCAGCTTCTTAAGATGATCGCTATACATCACTTTTTCATTGAAAATAATATCACAGCTCTTAATTATCTTGTTAGTTCTTAGATTCCAAAACCTGAAACCAAAATCTCCTGAGCCATAACCAATAAATGTGCACCTCATAGACTTATTATCCAGCTTCTTTCTATTTTTCTTATCAACGTGCACAAAGGCTTCACAACCAAAAACTTTAACAAATGAGAGATCTACCTTTTTACCTATCCATGCCTCTTCTGGAATTCCACCATCTAGAGCTGTAGAGGGTCCTCTGTTAATTAGGTACACTGCAGTGTCAACAACTTCTGCCCAAAACCCTAAGGGCAAACCAGCATGCAATTTCATACATCTTGCATGCTCCATAATTGTTCTGTTCATCCTTTCAGCAACTCTATTTTGCTGAGGTGTCCTTGGAACCATCCATTGCCTATGGATTCCATGCATATAATAGTACTAGTTGAACTTGTAGCTGCAGAACTCACCACCATTGTCAGATCTCAGGCACTTCAATCTCCTACCTGTTTCATTCTCAACCATAGCTTTCCAAATCTTAAAAGTCTCAAATACATCAAATTTTTTCTTGATACAATAGACCCATACCTTTCTTGTAGCATCATCTATGAACGAAACATAATACTGTGATCCTCCAATAGAAGCAACCTAAGCCGGTCTCCACACATCTGTGTGAACAAGCTGCAACTTATGCTTTTTTTTGTTGACCCAGTCTTGAGAAAACTCACTCTCTTCTATTTTCTAAAAACACAGTGCTCACAAAAATCTAGATCTATGCTTTTCAAATTTGAAATCTTACCTTTTGACTTAAGAACGGACATTCCCTTCTCACTCATGTGGCCGAGCCTATAGTGCCACAACTTTGCATCCACATCTGAAGTAGATAATACAAGAGGAGAATTATTAGTAACACAATTACATAAATAGAGAGTACCTACTCTCTTACCTCTGGCCATTACAAGTGCACCCTTGGTCACCTTCCAAGATTCAGTTGTGAGAGTTACTGTATAACCCTCATCCCCTAACTTTCTTGCAGAAATCAAATTCCTCTTCAAGCTGGGAACATGCATAACATCTCTCAACACCCATGTGTTGCCATTCTATATTTTCAGTTGCACTTTTCCTTTGCCAATAATTTTACAAGGCTCATCATCCCCTAAATACACTATTCATAAATCTCCATGGATATAGTCACTAAAATATTCTCTATTAGGGGTAGCATGAAAAGATGCACCAAAATATAAAACCCAAGATTCTATATTATTATGCAAAGAGAATATTAAAGCATCTTGTGCAATACCTGCAACCTTTGCTTCTTCTTTTTCTTTGTGCTGATTGTCCTCCTTAGGCTTTGACCAGCAATCTCTGCTTATGTGCCCTATCTTTCCATAATTCCAGCATTGTGGCTTCCTGCCATTTCTGGATTTGGATCTACCTCTCACCTTTGACTTAGACCTTGATCTCCCATTCTTGCTCTTCTCCTTCTGCCTTCCCCCACTCTCAAAACTTAAAGTGTTCCCTGATGTTTCCTCTGTGCTTTTCTTGCGAATTTTTTCATTCAAGATCACACTAACAACATCCTTTACTTTTAAAATATTTGAAGCAGATGCAGTATTACTAACTGCCATTACCAAGCTATGCCTGCTTTCAGGCAAAGAACATAATATTAAAAGAGCTTTAATTTCATCATCAAACACAATTTTGACTGAACTTAATTGATTTACAATTCCATGGAAATTATTTAGATGATTAGATACAGATCCACCTTCCTGCATTCACAAATTAAATAACTGCTTCATAAGATATACCTTATTAGAAGCTGAGGGTTTTTCATACAAATTTGCTAAAGTAGTCATTAACTCTACCATAGACTTTGCCTGTGATAAATTAGATATCACAGTAGATGCCAGACTCAGTCTAATAGACCCCAGAGCCTTTCTATCAAGAACTTCCCATTTTTCATCATCCATGTCTGTGGGCTTCTTTGCAATCCCACCTAATGGTAAGTATAGATCTTTCTGATACAAATACTCCTCTATCTGCATTCTCTAATGTTGATAATTCTTACCATTAAACTTCTCTATTCTTAGTTTACTTTCTTTTGCCATTACTTCTCCCACTCAAACAGAAATCTCTGCAGAAATCCCTGTGAGTAACTTGTAATCAATACACACTAACTAGATCTGAAACACCTGTTAGTCAACTTGAGCTTTGATACCACTTGTTGGGGATCAACCAACAATATTGATTACAATATGAAAGCAATTAAATACAGAATTAAATTAGAATGATAAGTAACTAGAATGATAAATAACAAAGAACAAGAGATACAAGAAACCACCCTAAAAACTTGTATTAAACTCTTTACAGAAGGAATACAATTGAAGAAACTTCTTTTCTTCCACACCTCTCTCAGATGTACATATCTCTCTCTAGATCTCTTTCTCTCAAGAGCTCTCTCTCTCAATTACAATCAACTCCAACAACCTGGAATGATTCACATATACAATTTTGTACTGTTCAATTCAACATTCTACAATAAGCTATGAAGATCTATCCTATTATATAATAATTAAGAAACATGAGCATACAACTACAGCCATTAGATGCACCTCCTAATCAAGGGCTCTAAACAGTCTTACTAATAATAGAGATGTGAACTTAAGACTATCACTTAATCCTAACATGCAAACACTCTGTTTTGTCCTCGGAAATAGCTTTCTGAATGCACAGGTAACTGACGTCAGTTCTTGCCTATTTGCCTATGACTGACGTCGGTCGATCTCTGCCAATGCCGGCATCTCTTGGTCTACTCCTGACCGACGTCGATCGCTCCTTACCGACGCTGGTGATTGTGTAAACCTGCAACTATCAAACTCGCTCACTTGGTGAAGCTTTTAGCTCCACATCTTAACAACAATTATGCTTCTAAACACATGATTTCAACAATTCTAGTTTAATAGAATAAAGAAGGTATGGAATCTCTCATTTTTTTCATGAGCTGTGCTCTCAAATCTCATGAGTTGAAGTACTCAAACATGGAGAAGCATGCTTATGCAGTGGTAAAGGCAGTGAAGCATTTCTACTTTTACATCTTAAATTCATGCACTATTGCCCTGGTTCCTGACACCACAGTCAAATCCATATTAACTCAGTAGGAATTTGGAACCAAAAGAGGGAATTAGATTGCTAAAATCTAGGAGTTTGATCTAGTCATCAAACCAATGAAGCTAGTGCAGGAAAAGGGCCTATGACAATTGATTGCTGACAATAAACTAGAGGAAATAGAGCATAGAGAAGGGAAAATTGAAGACATGCCAACAGTCCTCTTTATCTCCACCATGAATGAATGGTATTCAAATAGTGCTCATTTTCTTATAGTGAGTGTCCTGCTCATTTATCTCATAAAGAAAGGAGGACTATCAAGCTAAAGGCTGCCAATTTTGTCCTCTGGGACAATGGCCTGTATAAGAGGAGCCTTGATGGAGTGTTCCTTCACTACGTGGATAAAGAACAATAAAACCAACTTTTGAGAGCCTTCCATAATTTGTCCTGTGGAGGACATTTTTTTGCTCTTATAACAACCCATAAAATTTTGCGAGCCAGGTATTACTGGCCTACTCTATTTCAGGATGCATATAAATGGGTAAGAAAATGTGAACTATGCCAGCAGTTTGTTGGAAGACCTAAGTCAACTGCTCTACCTCTCAAGCCAGTGGTCATAGAAGAGCCATTCCAATAATGGGGAATCAATTTCATTGGTGCTGTAAACCCATCTTCAAGTCTTAGACATGATTATATCCTCACAGCCACAGATTACTTCACCAAACAGGCCACTTCAGAAGTAGTATGCAATTTCTTCAAGGAGAACATCATTTTCAAGTTTGGGGTCCCAACCAAGATTGTCATAGACAACATAGCTTGTTTCACTTCCCAGGAGATTACTCAGTTCTATTTTTACTATGGGATCACTCTCTCACACTCTTTTGATTACTTTCCACAAGAGAATGGCCAAGCTAAGTCAAGCAACAAGAACCTAGCAACTATCATCAAGAAGCTGGAAGATGACAACCAATGAACATGGCATAAAGCATTGGTTGACACTTTATGGGCAGAAAAAATTACATCCAAGAGGGAAATTGGTATGTCCCATTTCTAACTTCTTTATGGACTCAATGCTGAAATACCAATCACCTTGGAACTGCCAGCATTGAAATTGGCTAAGGCAGTTGAAGATCAAACATATGAAAGCTCCATCAATAAGAGGATCATGTGTTTGACTGAGCTGCATGAGCAGCGAATTATGGTGGTGGACTGAATTATTGTGCATCAAATTCTAGTGAAGAATCTCTTTGACCAAAAAGCAAAAAACTATGATTTCTAGATTAGAGATGAAGTCTTGTTGTGGGTCAAAAGGAGAGAACCAAACGGAATGCATGGGAAGTTTGACTCCCTTTGGAGAGGCCCATTTATTATCCATCAGCTCAATGGTGAAAACAACTTCCTATTGAAGTATCAAGATGGCACGATTTTTCCTCTGCCTCATAATGGGCAGCGTCTGAAGCATTTCAATTCTTGAAGTACCAGATAAGTTCACTTGTATATATGTATATTTGTATAGTCTTTGTTTCTACTTTGTGTTGTTCATTTTCATTTTTTGGAGCCTTTCTTTTTGGGTAGCATGACTCCATAGCCCAATGGAATAATTCAAGGCACTGGAGATTCTGGTCTCTACTCCCCTAAGCTATTCTAAGTTTTCAACTGAAGGAAGTTTCCCAACTGGATCCAGCTATTGTCCCCAAAAAATATCACTCATTTTTGGGACAACATATGAATTATTTTGGTCCTGCAGACCAAAATAATTTCTTCCCTTTTCAAAAATTTGTTTTGAGCATTCAAATTCCTCATTTTTCAAGCTTTTTCAGTAAAGGGACTAGTAGGTTCAATGGGTTCAATGACTTTAACAGGCGAGTTCAATCAAAGGAACAACTTCCCAACACTTAGGCATTTTCAAGCTTGGTTCAATGCCTTGGTTCAACCAAAAATGTTCATCGGCAAGCTTCTAAGTAAGGATTTAACCATTGAACCATTGAACCTTGAACCAAGCAGGTTCAACGAGTTCAATGGGTTCAAAAGTTCAACGTCGTCGGCAAGCTTAAAGAGTTAAGCACTTTGTCAAAAGTTCATCAAGTTCAATGGCTTCAAAACACTTAGCAAAAAATGAAAGAATGAACCATTGAACCTTGAACCAAATGGTTCAATTGGTTCAACAAGTTCAATAAGTTCAAAGAGATCAAAAGACTTAGACAAAAATAAGGCTTCAAATGCAAGATTGAACCATTGAACCATTGAACCAAAGTTGGTTCAATCGGTCAGTTCAATCAGTTGGTTCAAGGGATTGCCCCAAAGTTGAAGGAACAAGTGCCCTTGCGGAGGGCAGTGAACCAAGGCCAAGTGCCCTTGTGGAGGTAATTAGTCAGTTTAACTAAATATAAATATGTGGCATATAAATTACAATATGGAAAGGAATTTAAAATATGTGAGCTTGTTATAGAACAAATTTATTTTTCTTAATTTATGGTCAAATTAAAAGAGGAAATTATTTATGAGTATGCAAGGCACACACAGAGAACTCAATGGCTAGATGAAAAATTCAACTTAAGAAAGTAAACATTCCAACTTGGTTCTATTGTTTTAGTAATTAAATTTGAAAATAATTACACATTGTAACCACAAATGAAATTTTAGTCATAGTACTAAAAATCATTATATATTTCCATTTCCATACATATAACGTTCATGCATACACCTAATTATACAAAGCATGATCAAAAAATATTAAGATAGTACCAATTTTATGTCAATGATGATTGAACACATTCTACAGAGTATGTGCAAGGTTGTTCTGAGATGTTTTATGGTAAGTTTATTTAAAGGAACATTAGTTTCAATCAAAATTATATTTGGTTAGATAACTACACATTGTAATTTAATAATACACATATATTCTACTGGATGATCAAGATGCATGTGACCATTGGTGTATAACATATTTCAAGTTTCACTAAATCAAGCCATAAAAGAGGGAGCATGACAATACAAGATCATGTGTAAAAATATATTGTACAAGAGGAGTTGAATTTTTAAGATAATGTTTATTTAACAAATGCAAAAACCATAGTTTAATGGTGTAATGATAAAATGGCCCATGATGCTCAAGAAAATTCTAGTGTTTGTAGATAGTTATGGTCAATGGAGTAAGAATAATTGTTAATCTATGAAGATTTTATGACAATAACATGAAACGGGTAATATAATGATAACACCTGCAAATATTGTAACTTGTGGTTAAGATGCCCCTAGTTTAGCAAAGATAATGGGTAAATGCAATTCTAATATCTTTGTCCATGTGAAGTCGTGTAAGTTGCATAACACTCATAAATACTAATGAAATGAATTTCTAATATAAAAAGACTATTTTGTCTACCAATTATGAGATAAATAACATATGATAATAAAGTAAATTAGTTGTCTAATCATGCACAAGTTATGATTTAGATTTTTTAGAGATTTTGAATGTTTTTTATATTTTTGTATATTTAATTTTTATTGTACTTTATGCATTTTGAAATTTAAAAAATAGAAATCAGTAAGTAAATAATGGGTTCAAAATTAGAAAAAATAAGCGGTATCTAAACAATATACAACACGTATCAATGTGAAATATGCATTAGAAATGATGGCAAAACCATGTATGAGAAAGATAGCCCCATTGTATATATGGTTGTAGATAAAAACTTGTAGGAATAGAATAAGTATTTATAGGACTAATTAAACATCCTCACTTCATCAAATGTATACTTGTCAAATTATGAATTACTTATGAGCAATATAGCATAGGAAAATAAAATTCTAATATGAATTCACATTGGTTTGAATACTAGAATTTGGGTGAAATATATGAAACTTGGCAATATTAAGGCTCTTTATTCTTAGATTTTGATTTTTGTGTGAAAATTTTCACAAGACCAGATCAACCTAAGGAAAGTAATGGTACTCAATTTTTCCCCTTATTAGTTGATATTATCCTTGTCAAAAAATGCAATTTTGTTAGTGAAGATTTGGAAAAGTGGACAAAGAGATTTTCTTACAAAAAAGGACTAAGGCCGAAAGAGAAGAATCCTTCAGACTTTTTCCTTGAGGAAATGGCTAAATAAAGGAGCCGAAAGAATTCCTTCAAAAAGTTTTTTTGTAGAAAAGTGACTAAGGCAAAATTCTTTTAGATAAATTGTCTGAAGGAATTCGCTCGAAAGGAAAAGCAAAAGCCCGGCGGAAAAGTGTTTAAGGCAAAGAAGGAAGATTTCCTTTAGACAAATTATTTGAAGGAATTCCTTAAGACATTCTGTCTGAAGGAAATGAAGAATGAAAACCTGTCGAAGGAATTAAAGCAGTAGGTACCCTTGTGGGGGCCTCTCAAAACCCAAAAGTGGACCTTTCTCAAAGCCCGAAGGGACACCTCCCCTTCGGGGTGTTCCAAAGGCTTGATAAAGACAAAGGGAAAAAGCTTCAAAAGACTTAGCCAAAAAGGGCTACAAATAATGAACCGTTGAACCTTGAACCAAATGGTTCAACGGGTTCAAAGGTTCAAAGGTTTGACTAGTTTGATAAAGAAAGCAATGGAACGAAGAATGAACCAATGAACCAATTGAACCTTGAACCAAAGGAGTTTAAAGTTCAATGGTTCACAGGTTCAACAGTTCAAAAGAAGGAAGCAACAAATAGATGATTCCAGAGACCAGTTCAAAAGGATGGTTCAACCAAGGAGCAAGAAAGCGATTGAACCAAGAAGCGAATGAACCAAGGGATCAATAAAGATCACCTGAACCAATGAACCATTAAACCAATGAATTTTCACATGTTCAAAGGTTCATGGTTCAATGTGGTTCGAACAACCAGCCACCATTAACGGCCCCATGGATGTCAAATTTAAAGTAATGGATTATCCATTGAAATTCAAATATAGCACGAAACTTGAAGGATAAATCAAGCAACTAGCTAAAAAGAGAGCTCGAGAGCTCAAATTGCTACAGGGAAGAGAGAACAATACAAAAGATCAGAAATATCTACATGGGAGTTATTTCTAGTAGGTGAAACAGTGGATCAAATGGTCATCTGAGCAAACCAAATCAAGGACGTAGCCTATTTTTCTTCCATGAAGTAAAGGCAAAGTGGACAAGTTGTGCAGACATCAAGAAAAGGACCAGAAAACCCATGCCAAGGAGGAGACATATGAGTTGAATGGGCACACCATAATTTAAGGCAATACACTGTTCCCAGCATGGCCCTCCAGACAGAATTGAAAGCACATTGAAGGCATTGTCCCCAGCATGGGCTGTTTCATGGAATGATGCACCAACCCTTTCTTGGCTACTATACATTATAATCTCTTGTCTTTTGCAAATGGAAACTTTCCATTATAGAAGCGAAACTCTGCCCACATTGAGAGGTGATTATTGAGACTTTGAGCTCAGATTATTCTTCATATTTCTTTGTTTGAATCAGAAAGCAAGTTATTTTCAGACTTTGTGCTATTATAGATTGTGTCATTTTAGGAGGTTGTTCTTATGTCTATTTTCTGAATGTATTCTTGTTTATTCAATTTAACAAACAAAACTAGTGGAAGTAATTAAGGTGTCCTGAAGCCAAATGTGGAGAGACTTTGTGTTGTCTACAACTGCCTTTAGTGTGTTTGTCTATTTTTTGTTTCTATGTAAAGGACCTTGGGATGACTTTGTGCCCTCATTGTCCTTCATATTTCACTCTTGGGCAGTCAAGGTGGAGACTTTGTGCTACATCTTAGTCTGTTGGTTACTATATCCTTTGTTACCAGTTACTTGTTACCCACCAGAGAGAACTCCAGCTATTTGCTGTAAGACCACTTCTGAAAGAAGAGAAGTGCCTTTAGTGTTTCCACCTAGATTTCTCTTTTGTTTTTGAACATCATCTCTGAAAAAAGAGAGATGGATGGTGTTGTCCTACCCCTGAGTGTTATTTTATACATACATATATATATATATATATATATATATATATATATAGTATATAGATCCTCATATTTATAAGGAACCTCCCCTTGATGAGAGGAGAGATTTTTCCCCTTTTGATGTGGTAAACCTGCACATCTGGCCGACCAATCTCCCTTGCTATGGTTGATAAGACCTATTTTGCTCATCAGTTAGCTGATTGACAAAATATTCACCCAACACTACAGATGAAAAGGTATGTCACGAATCTTCGTTGTCTCCATATATTATCAATCCAATTTAGAAGAAAAAGAGAATGTTGTAGTGGTTGAGGAATTTGTTTCTCTTAAGCCAAAGAAGAAGAATAAGAACTTTAAATATCAATTGAGTAAGGAAGAGATTGAATATGAGGAGTTGTTTTTGTTTTAGAGCATTTAGGTTCAGATTGAAGGTTCTCAATTGACAAAGAAGGATTTATGATTTGTCAAGATGAAATTTTTGTAGATAAAGGTCTATTGTCATTATTCTATCATGTTCCAAGTGGTTTTGTGATCTGAAGGTATGTTGAAGTCAATTTGGATATTTTTGTTAACTTTCAGGTTTCCTAGTTTGCGCTTAAAAAATTGTAGGTCCTAAAATGAGTTATAGGAAGTCAAGGTTTCTAATGGTGTGGAAGTTCAAATCTTGGTCTAGAAGTATGTAATGGTTATCTCTATGTGTATAAGAAGTTTCAGACTTCCATGTTGACTAGAAGGTGTTGTGTTGACTTTGGATTGCTTTGAGATTCTAGGGTTTTGGGCTCTACTAGAAATATGATCTACCTTATAAGTTAAGGTCTAAGGATTCTTAATTTGTTGAATGGGCCAAATGGGTGGTCAAATCAAGCTTCATAGATAATTGAAGGTTTGTGGTTCTCAAATTATTCAAGTTTTTATCAATATGGAGGGTTAATTGGCTAGTAGGTTTGTGAAGGAAGTATGTTGCAAAGAATGAGCTTGGTCATGAAAATTGGTGTGCTTGAGGGGTAATATGAGAGTGCTCTATTTATGGATTTTTAGGTCTTTAAAATATGACTATTGAAAATTGTGGGCTCTGCAAGTTTCGGGTAAGGCTATAAAGAGGCTAAACAAGCCTACTTTGAAAAAGAGTGCCTTTTTTGCTGAGTTTGTCTAAAAGATTAAGGCATGTGTGTTTAAAGATGATTTCTCAAGTTTTTTTAGTGTATGTTTTCTATTTTGTGAGTGGCATGAAGTTTTGTTGGTGGTCCTTATGGTAGCTTAAGAGAAGAGGTTAGTTAGCATGTGTAATGGTTCTTCATGGTGTGTGGAGATATGAAGATGCTCAAAAGGTGAAATTGCACATAGTTCTTAGGGGGAGTCCCTCATAGATGTTTATTGGTGAGTTATATCATATTTTAGTTATTTTGTGTGTTCTTTTTTCAATGGTTGTGTTGACGCAATGGATTGCACCCTTGAGAAAAAGCTGAGCTTCTCTCTTCCACGCGGCACAATGAAAACTCCTCTCTTGCCTGTGGGTCTAGAAAAACTGAGGGGAGAGTCTCTAGATAAGGGCTATCTCCCTCTGATGCATCTCTAAGTTATTTCAGTAATATTGCTAATACATATATATAATGGGGGGGTTGAAAAGAGAGAAAGATTATTGAAAAATAGAACCTAACCTAAGCTGTTGATGCACCAAACAAGTTTGATCTACTCATACTCACACTTTGAACCATAAGAACACATACATACACTTTATCTGATGAAAGGGCCAGACTGAAGGAAGCTTAACAGGGAGGCTTTAATGGAAACACACAAAAAATGAACTTACCATAGGCACTGTAGGAAAAGCACACTGTCTGGTAACCTTCTTTTGCCTCTGCGCTCCAGATATAGCTCTTCTTGTTACCTACAAGAATGGTGCTTTGTCTATACCAGGCGTGTTGGTATCAAGCTTGTGAGATCATCAAGAAAGCAATGATTGAACACAAGGTTAATACTCAGACACACTCAGAGATATATCCAACCAAAATAGAGGTAAAAATGTGTATTCTATTGATTCTAGGTGAAAATTGGTAGGGCTTCACCTTAGAACAATGAGAGAGCCTTTTCTCAAATGAGAAGTTACAAATATATAGCCTTTTGGAAAAGACTTTGGCACTTTCTGGGAAATAAATGACCCATGCTATGTTGAAAGCATTGGGAAGAGGAAGCCGCTTGAAAGAGAATGTTGTGTCAACTGTCAGTCTTGACTTTGGCATTCAAACATTAATGTGAAAGCATGGGCCGCGACTCTTTTTTTGTAAACAAGACTACTCTTTCAAGATATTTATGCAGTTTGTTTGCTCATTAATGTAAAGTGTGGAAAAATAGGCCACATCTTCACTATTTGCACTCCTTAATGACCACTTGGCAGAGACTATTTCAATCGCTGGAATAACTCCTTATGCCAACACCTTCTTTTGCTACTTGGGCTGTTTTCTCCATATTTGTGCTTAGCTGGGTGTATCTTTTGGAACATTCTAGATGTTGTCGTATGTGTGTGTGGCAATGTTATGAATTCTCTACTTTGTTCCATCTTTCTTTGCTATTTTTTGTCCCTTCCTAGCTTTGTCTTTTCTTGTCCTTGTGAGCACTTGGGGATATCTTCTCAATGGGTCACTGACTTCACTTGCGGCTTGTCCTTAAAGCTTTTCAAAATCAATGGTTATTTCACTGCCTTAAATTTGACGTCTATGCACCCGTCATTGGGCATTTGAACCTCCAATAGCTAGTTCGTCATGCTCAATTTTGACATCTTCAGACCCGTCATCCCCTTTGTTAATTTCTTCAGCTTCCTTTCCTTCGACTGGGCCTTTGTCTTTTAACTCCCCTGAAGGGAAGGTGTCCCTTCGGGGCTTGGAGAAAGGTCCCTTCATTTTTACCGAGAGTCCCCCACAAGGGTACTTTCCCTTTGGGGTCCTTCAAGGTCTTTGGTCCTCAAATTCTTTGAACAACATGTCTGAAGGAATTCCTTCAGACATTTTGTCTGAAGGAAATGTTTCTTTACATTTTTTCTCACTTGCTTTTAGTCAATTTTCCCTTCGGTCAAGCTTTCCTTTTCGAGTGAATTCCTCTGGAAAAAAGTCCACAGGAATTCCTTCAAAATTTTTGTCCAAAGGATTTTCTTTGTCTTTTTCCGTGGGATTTTCTTCTAGAAGGATTTTTCAGACAAAATGTCCAAATAAATTCCTTCAGACATTTTGTCTGAAGAAATTCAACCTTTGCTTTTTCTTCTATCTTTGCCTTACGAAAATTCCCTTGGTCTTTCCTCCGAAGGGCAAGTCCCTTTTGGGCCTTTTGACCAGCTACCTTCCACAAGGGCTAAATCAAACCCAAAGTTACCCTTCAGAGCTTTGTAATGGTCCACTTTGCTCATCACCTGCCCTCTGCAAGGGTTGTTTGGTCTCTAAAATTGCCTTTCAGAAAAGTTGCAAAGGCCCTTTTAGTTTCTTGAGTGCCCCTCGCAAGGGAAATGATCCTTTGGCGAATACCTTTAGACATAAAGTCCAAAATAAGTCATCCCTTTAATTCCCTTGGATTTATTTTGCCTTAGTCCTTTTTTTTAAAGGAAAACTATGACCCTTTCAAGCATTTTCTGCCCTCTAAACTTGGTCTATTTTGCTAATAAAAGTCCTCTGAAATAGTTTATTTGCTCTGTCAAACCCAAGAACACATCATGGAGCTCCTTAGATGTTTAAGACATGGAACTTACACTCAACTTTGGGAACTCTCATGAAGTTAGCACCTTTTGCAAACACCTGTATAATCGCTCCTTCCAACCCTGCATGTTCTTGCAAATGCTTGAAGTTAAGCCTTTTGTATGCCAAGAGAAAAATGAGTTGCAGAAGTATACTTATGCATTATCCTTCATGTCTGAGTTGGCTAAATGGAAGGAGAAGAAAAGGGAGACCGATTTTGGTCTGTAGGACCAAAAATGGTCAACAAGGTGTAAAGCTTGGTTAAAGAAAAGTGTTGGCATGGAGCATGAGGAAGTTGTTAAGACAAGAAGAGGTTGGCTCAAGGTAAGAGGGAGTTTGTATCATATTTTTTAAAATGGTATTTTCATATTTTATGGTCTTTTTAGGTTCTCAACATTAGTGTGTGCCCACTTTGTCATTGTGTCAAAGGGGGAGAAAGTTCTTATTGTGAGAGTGCTTTCAAAAGAGAGAAAGTGAGTTGTATATTGTTGTATATGATGGTTGTTGACATCATGAAAAAGGGGGATATTATTGGAGAGTTATCATGATGATGTCATGTATGTGTCCTGGTGAGTGGATGAAGTGCCTTGATATTCTAAGTAACAATGATAAAGTGTGCAATGTGCTTGTTCTAGTGTGCTTTATGTATGGTTGGTTGATCTTTAATATTGACATGGATAGAAATGATTAGGGTTAAGTATGGTGATTTGATCATGTGAAATGGGTCCTATCATAAGTTTAAAATGATTTTAATGCTTATGTGCATGAGTGGAATTCACTCGGTTCATCATTGTTCTCATCTAAACACTTTGGGTCTAGTGGCAAAAAATCTAAGTAGGTAGTTTGATGACATCACCATTGCCACATGGGAATGAGTCAAGGGGAGTTGGTCATATGGTTATGATCACATTAGTTCCTAATTATTATGTGCCAAATCTCAAGTCATGCATTGAAGCATGGTTAAAGATATGAGGGTGAAAAGTTGGCTTCTCAGTCAAAATTCATTGTTTTCCCATACTTAGCCAAATTTGCAATGTGGCCAAAAAGAACTGAGTAAGCATGTTGATGAGGTTAGTATTTTATTGTGTAGAGGTGTCAATACAAAATGATCATATGGGTTTATTCATTTTTATGCCTAGATTATTTTCATTAATCTTTGGATCATGAAATATAGCGTATCAAAAGATATGCATATGCAAAGTTGGGCTCCCAAGTAGTTTGACTATGTTTTCCCATACATAGCCAATTTTGCAATGAGGTAAGAAGAGTCAAGTGAGAATTTTGATGTTGTTATATCTGGCATGTATTAAGGTGTCAAGATAAACTGATCATATGGATTTGTTCATTTTTTAGCATAAATAATTTGTGTTAAATTTGAGATCATGCATTGAAGTGTAGAAAAAGTTGTATAGGAGCAAAGTTGCTCTCCTAGACAAATTATAAGCATAGTTGGCTCTATGATAGAAGATTTTGAGAAGGATTTTTAATGGTGATATATCTCACACATGAAAAGGCTTCAGGAGCAATGTATCACATGGTTAGATTATCCTATGTGAGGAGATCATCTGGTCCAAATTTGAGATCATGAGAGTAAGCACAGAAGAAGTTATTAAGGTTAAAAAATGGATTTGAAGGCATATTAAAAGGGTCCCCATACTTAGTCATTTCTGCAAGAGTTAAAGCTCGAGCAATATCAATGGTGCACATTGCTCCAATAATTCAGGAAACAATGAGATGAGGATAGGTGCACGATATTTAATGACTAAGTAAAGGTATAGGATAATGATCTAATAATAAGTAGTAATTCATATATATTGATCAAACGATGAGCGTTGATCATTAAATACCTAGTTGATTCCTAGAGATCAATGGAGCACATTGAGTCAACATTTCAAGATTACACAAGATGAGGTCAAAGTGATTGAGGTTTAACATCTGACATTGACAAATTATGTGTTAAAGATAAAACAAGATCGATAATGCATATTAAATTTGAGTTGAGAGGACACGAGATTCAATCATTGTGTTCAAAGCTTAACTGTGACCATTTAAATTCAAATATTTGAAATTAACATAGGGAAAAACCAGAGCTCTATATTTTGTCCATATCTTTCGATAAAAGTCAAATTTATTGGCATTGTAAAAATAAAAGATGAAGAGGACTCCATGGCACATCTAATGAACCTGATTTGAAGATTTGAAAGTGAGTACAATCAAAGATATTGAGCCTAAAAGTTGACGGTGTTTATGCTTGTTTTTCAAGTAACCTGAGAAAGATGTTTGAGCTTGTATTGATGTTGTTTCAATGTCTCATGATGTCTTAGTTACTGGGGAGTGTTGTAGACTCCATGAGGATACTTTGTGAGTATTTTAGAGGTGTGATCAATCTATTTTGAGTATGAATAATGCTTAATAAGTTGACTGTATGTTTGGTAATGGTGTTCATATGTATAAGTTCTTTATTTGAGTTGTTCAAGCATACACAAAAGTGAGATAAGTTGATTGTGATCATTTGAGGATGTCGAAGGGGACATAAGGATTGGACCCATGTATTTGAAATTGGTTCTATGTTATTATTTTGCTCGAGGGTGAGCTAAATTGGTGAATAGGTCTCCATGAGA
Organism: Torreya grandis; assembly: GCA_037957365.1. Classification (NCBI taxonomy): domain Eukaryota; kingdom Viridiplantae; phylum Streptophyta; class Pinopsida; order Cupressales; family Taxaceae; genus Torreya; species Torreya grandis. The sequence continues at coordinate 3,073,955 of JARHVA010001063.1, forward strand.
CCCATAAGAGCTACAAGGGCCTTATTAAAAGGTATAGTTGCTTAAGGGTGACCCATAGATGCCATGGCCAACCTACGAGATTGTATTAAGATATGTCTTCATATGATAGATGTTTTAAGGGTTAAGACATGCCTAATGCCCGACCAAGGTGATGATTATCAAGATTACCCTATAAATAGTGAAATCAAATATGGTTATTTCTAAACTTTGTATGAGAGACTAAGGAGCGATTGGAGAGAGGATTGTGTGTTTGTTTTGTGGAGCAGAGGGGTAAAGTGCCCTGAGGATGAGTTGAAGAGTAGAACATATTGAGGATTTTTTTAAAAACTTGTTGGTCATAATTCTGTTGGCAAAGTAGTATGCTTATTATTTGAGTGTGAGCGAAGGTGAATTATGATAAGCAAAGGTCCATCTTCAGGTGTTGTTAACATCAATTCAGAGGTGGATTTGTTATTGTGGCAGATCAACATCTAAAGTGGTTGTAGACTCCATGCAAGGTATAACTTGCTAAAAAGTCTAGTTGTTTTAATTTAGCTAGACAGGTGTGGCATCACCTTATGGGATTGAAGTCTCACTAAGTAGGGATTGTAGTTCCTTGATCATTTGTAGATGGTATAAATTGTATATTGTTATTATAAGATAGTAGTCCAATTGCAAGTTCCAATGGATTTTATTCCCTAAGAGGGTTTCCCACGTATGTCATGTGTTATGTGATTGATCTTGCATTGTCTCTCTCGCTCATCGCTATGAATATTATATATGCTTCATGAATGCTTGTGGTAGATGATTAAGTATTTGTAAAGATCAGAATTGAAGTTGGATTATTTGGGCTCACTAATTCACCCCCTCTTAATTATTGTACCTGTAACATTATCATCCTATTCGCTTGTGGTTTTACCTCTGTTCTAGATGGTGTGGTTTATTTCATTTATTGGGTGGGAATATCTTATCCAATAATGACCATTTTAATTTACCTTTTCCATTTCTCAAACATATTCCCTCTCATTTATGGGAGAGATACATTGGTCAAAGGCCTACACTAACTATGTAGGCAACGCTTGGATGCATGGGGCATCTCAAGTCAGCTTGACTACTCTCATTTGCACATTTCATTGACCATTCCTTATTGAATATTGATCTCAAAATGCTCTCATCATTTTGTGAATTTACCTATCCTATTTTCCATCTATAATCATTTTATTGTCATCTTATTCTTCTATCCCATATCCCTGGGAGAACTACATTTGGCTTGAAGTTCATGTTAGATATGGTGTCCATAAAATTATGTAGGCAACATCCACTTGCCTAACGCATTTGGATTCATCTCAGCCACCACCTTTCTATTCTTCTATTCCCCCCTCCTATTCTAAGTTACCATCTTGTCTTGACAAAGTTTCCAAAGTGTACCACCATATGATCACACACACAAATGATTTAATATTGCTTGTTCACATTTTATTACTAGTATGTTTCCCTAACATTGTTTATATTTTATTGTTGTTGGTGCATTGCTTTGGACCAAGTAACTATATGTATTATATTGTTTTTATTTTAGTTTGCATTTGCTTATTTCTTTGTATTGTTTGTTTCTCTTGTTTTTGCCTTGACTCCGTCTATTGTGCTAACTAGAGCATTATCGTGGTGTTCTTTGTTATACAATCGCACTTGAATCCCTCCCTTGACATTCATCAACATTTTCATCATGGTTTTTATCATTGGTGTTTTTTTTTCAATTATCTATTAGATCAGGGGTCAGTTCTTATGCACATTGCAATTGGATCAACAAGGTTTTTTATACCATGATGCATACTATGTCGTGTTATATAAAAAATCCATATTTAGGAGTCTACTCAAAAATGCTACAACATTAATTATCCTTATTCACTTAATCCCCATCAGTTGACCCACTCTAACTTGATATGATCCTCATGATACATCTGAGCATATACCAAAATTTATAATAACACATTCTTCTAAACCAATCACATCATTCTTCAAGCATTATTCATCATCTCTTTCTTCTAATTTGACTAGTCTATGATCAACATTCGACCTCTTGGGGCAAACCATTTTCAACTAATGATCACTTGTATCTTCCCTATTGGGGCAAAATCCATTCATCCTTGATCAAAATCTACCCTACTGGGGCATATTATTATCTACCTTGACTACCCTATTTGGGGCACGTACTTTCATTCTACCTTACAAGGGCAAATTCTTCTAATTCCAAGCCCATAACTTTTGCCCTATTCTAGGGTAAGGCAAAGTGTGTCACTTGCTTTGTGATGCATCCTTCCCACCCATGTATATCTTTCATTCCTTGCATGTCCTTTCATGGCAGGAATCATGGGTCATCTATTAATTTCTTCAACAAAATGCTTCTTGTTTTTCTTAGTGATATTTTTATTCTTTGAAAATATGTTATTGTGTTTGTGTTTAGCAACACCTTCTCAAATAGGGGGAAAATGTAGACACTTATTATTAGCCATATTCTATGTTTAAATGAATATCATATGGATCTCTTGTAAACAATGCAAACTAAGCTTAAAAATCATTGAACATCCAAATTTCATCTGTACATTGGACGTAAGTATTTAGAATCATGTCAAGGCTTCCCTATTTGGGGTAATATCTTATACACAATGATAACATATCGTAGATTCATCCTTAGTCAAGTTGCGACTAAGTAAATTGACATTTTTGACCAATAGTGCATGACAATTAAATACCCAAAATGCAACTAAAAGCATAAGCAAGATTGATTAACTAATTAAATTCTTACTTAAGTGAAAAATTCATGTTGAATTATTGAATATCTAATTTCTGAAAATAAAATTTCAACAAATATCAAGAAAAATAATGTCATGAGGATGTCATCAATATCAAAGTCAAAATTAGGAAATATCAACATAAATGAAATAAATATAAAAAATGTTGAGTTATGATTCATAAATACAACCTTTTTCCTATATCATAAATGCTTTCAACCTCTCAACCCTAACCCAAGTTTAACCACACCTAGATTAGAGTCAATTGGAAAGTTATAAATAGCAAAGCCATGACCATTCTTCAACCAAGTTTTCCAAGCTAAACTTACTATGGAAAATTATAGTGAGAAAGCTTCATAGTGATTTCACACACTAAACCAAACTACAATTGAATAAGGGGAGATGCTGCCCACAAAGCATTAGCATTACCAATGACTCTTAGCTCACAAACTGAGCTGAATATTTATGTACCAGTCTTCAAGCAAGTATTTCAATGGAGGTAAAAGGTTACATTTGTCCTTTTAATTGCATTCTTTGTTTGTTACCCTTATAGCTCACCCAAGGGATTGGACTTGAGTTGGTTATGTCTTTAGATTGTTCTTGTTTTTGTGCACTAACAATTTGACTAACTCCCTCTTGGATTTGTAATCTATACTTGGAACTTTCATTCCACACCATTTTTTCATGGTATCATTTCCAAAGACAATATATCATGTATAGATGAAAAACTATCACTGTTCATGAATGTGAATTGACACATAATTAGAACATCCTATTAGTCAAACAATTTGCACTATTTAACAGAGGATGATGAGATCAACCAAAATACCATCTTTATGAATATAAAAATACATGACAAATACACTTTATATAAGAACATACTCTACATACCATTAATCTATCCATCACATGATCAATCAATACACTTTCTTGCTTCATTTATTTTAATGAAGTGTTCTTCCTAAGTATGGTTTAAAACTGACCAAAACCATGAGTGTATTATCAAGGTCATCAATTTACTTCCATAGTGTTCACATCCAAGAATTTTAATAAGTTAATAAGAGATTTTTTTGAGAAGAAACTATCTCTGATTTTTAAAAACAGACATAGTTTCTTCTAGAAAAAATCTCTTGTTATTCAATGGACTATGGAAACATAAAATCTTTAATAAGTTGTATTCCACTTTTGAATATATCTAACTTGATATAAATGTTTTCAAGAACTTTTTAAAACACTGTTCAACATTTAAATCTATCATCTAATTCAATATAAATGTATCTTGAAATTTGATGAAATTAAATAGCCTTAAAATCTAATTTAAACGAACAATAAGAAAATAGTGTCTTAAATTTAAAATTATAATTTACATTGATATTTATTTTTAAAAAAAATCTAAAAGGCCTTATCGGACTATTAATAACCATAACATTTGTGTATCATGACAAACCAAAATGATGGGAATCAAGTTAGAAATAAACCCATATTATTTATATATATATATATATGAAGTTTTTTTTTTTTTGCTTTTCGTAATGTTTGGAATCAAATGTAGAGCATATATTTCTTGATCTCATCTCCTTACACACTAGTTTGGATCAAATAGCTTTTTTTTTCAAATGAATAGTTATAACTTAATATGTTATTTAGCTACCCCACAATATAAGGATTATGATTCCGTTTGCAAGAGAGATTAGTTTCATAGTTATTTATATTTATATATCTATTTTTTTTTTCGATATTTTAATATGTTACCTAATTATATATTATTAAGGATTATGATTTCATTTTTAATAGAGATTAGTTTTCAGGGTATCAAAATATTTATTTGAGGAAAAAAATAATAATATAAAAATAAAATATAGTTTTTTAATTATTTATAAATTTAAAAAAGTTGTAAGGATTAAGTGTGTTGTAGTTTAATAATAAAAATGATGATATAAAAGGTGTTGTCTAATCATCTAACAAAAGTACAAATTTTATGGGATACTAATAAAAAAATAAGGTTAAGATTATGTTCTGGAATTTTTGGAATGGATGCACCTAAATTTTTAATACTAAGTCGAAAAAAATATTTTGTACACCTAATTCGTATCAAAAAATGAATTTAATAAAACAATGCTATAAAAGATAAATGAACAAATAAAACATATTTATTAATTTTTAGTAAAAATTATATTATAAAAATATGTAGAAAATTGTATACAATTTTGACGAGTTATCGAAATTGTCTCAAAAAAAATATTTAAAAATAATTTTTGACAACTTAAGAAATATACAACCAATTAACATAATTTTGTTGAGATTGTTTTTTTTTCAATATATTTGAAATTGAAAGTAGACTAACTGAAATGTTTGAAAAAAAAAAGTATTATAAAAATATTTTAATATTAAGAAAATAAAAATAAAAATGAAAATAAGAAACACTGGGTGCATACATATCGAAGTCAAATTAAAAACAAAAACATTATTAGAAAATATACAAACTTACATATGATATATATACTTACAACCACACATTTGTAAACATCTTAAGTGAAGTCACTTACAAAATTTGAAGTTAAGATCGGAAATTATATGAGGCACAAAGAGCAACAAATAAATTCTAGGTGCAATAGTCAACTTGTAGGATCATTAACATCAAGAAACATGAAGTTCAAGAGATAATATCATGACATATTGGAATGGAAATATAGAACTCTTATCATTGCAACACCAAAAAAATATATGATTAAAATGTAGGATTTTTTTTTTTTCAAAATTTAAAATTTTAATATTTCAATATATGAAACTTATTATATCTAATGGTCAATTATCATATTTATAAATTTATATTTAATAAATTAAATTATTTATGTATCTTATATAATATTTCCAAAATTTAATAATATAATTGTGAAGACAAACAATTTAAAAATACCAAAACATCAGTATCACACAAAATAAATACTTACAACCTATTACACATTCATTAATCATACTTGATTACATAACCACTAATTTAATTTTTAGTAGATTCACTCATTTCATATAAAACTACTTTTAAGTTTCTTTTATAACTATTTCCATGAGACAAGGTAGGAAAAGAACAATTCAATATCAAGTTTAAATACATCAAGTATTTAATAAATATTACTTTCTAAAAGTTATAGAATGCATAATTAGTCCTTCAAGATAAATTATAAGGTTAATAGAATCCTTAAAGTATTAGAAGGTTAGTCAAGAAGACAATGTAAAGTCATGCATTATTACGATTACTTCAATATACCATAGCAAGTCATGCGACAATGAGTTGGCATGCCGACAACAAAGTCATAAAGAAAGTCAAACACCACAAATTGTAAGGTAAAAAATGCATGAAAAGCACAGCCTATGAATAAATTAGACCCACATTTCACTCATGCCTTTGGCCACGCTCACTCTACGGCTATCTATAGAGGCACTGATATGAGATTTGGGTTTAATGTGGTTCTGCAAAATTATACTTTTACAAACAAAATTTGTCAATTAAAACTTCCATAAAAAGTTAACAAGTTTCTTTCAAATTCACTTAGGAATAATTTGAGGATCATAAGCATGGTTAGTGTTTGAAGTACATAACTTAGTTGTTAGTCTCTAATCCATGTGCTTAAGATCCAAACACCATCATAAATACAATGCACCTTTCTTTTTTGTTTTGTTTTGTTGCGTACATAACCCAAATAAGTAGAATATTATGTAATTTTAAGAATAATATCACTGAAGCAATGTTAAATTAAAGTCATTTGTTCTCATGAGCACTTTAAGATAAAGTATATTTTCGAAGGACTTGGTTTTTAAGATAGATTGGTTTTAGGTAGATTTTTCAATACGAAGTGTTTATGAGTATTTTTTTAATTTCAATTCTTTGTGATTGGGTAAATGGTTATGAAATATATTTAATTATATTAGGTAAGGAAAAATATTAAAGTAAGATTAGATACATTCCTAAACGGTGGTTTAATAGCCATTCAAAAATAAATTTTAAGAAAAATACACAAATATGTATATATTTTTTAATAATTGTTGTTTTTATTAAGAGCCACCTTAACATTTGAAAGGAAATGTTTGTTAAATAACTATCATCAATTTTTTTTACCTTTTTCAATGATTGAGTTGCTTTTTTTTAGAACCACACTAACATTTGAAAACTTGAAGGAAATGTATTAATAGACACACATACACCTATATAATGTCTTTAAATAATTATGAAAAAAATATTACATCAATTGTATTAATTTTATTGTTCTTCATTGCACTCAAAGATAAATAGGGGAAAGGTCCCAATCGATGTGCATGTTTCAATTATCGAACAAGGCTTTTGTTAACATGTGTTCTATTAACGAAAGATATTAGTATGTATAAATATTAAAGTGCACCAGACGCTGAATATGTAGTATCTAATACTTGTTCAACATTTATTCTATAAAAGTAAAAGTAACCAATCACATTTTGACAAATAAGACTCAAGTATTGATACTCTAATGCACAACTATTGGTACTCTAAAGGTTAAGTTTTGGTCATAGGTTTAAAAAATGTGTTTTATGATCTCTCGTGATAAAATTGGTTATATCTTAAAATATATAATATGTTAGACCTTGAAACCTTAGTTATAAGTAGTTAACACGACATATTAAAATGAGTAAAATTTTTGAAATCTAATGTGATGTTATAATACCTTAATTCACTATCCAAAGTTAGAGTGCACGGCTACTGGGACCTTTTCCCTAATATAAAGTAGGAAAAAGAATCAATCTATTGACTTAGTTTTCAAAAATATAATTATATAAACTGATTTGTTTTATTTTTTTTTCCATCTCCAAATACATATGCAACATAATGTTCCATGTAAAATGACCTTTTTACGTTGACATGAACAAACAAAAAACCATTATCATTAAAGCTATTAAAATTGATCAAAATTGTATATTATAATTATCGTATTTTATATATAGCATAAAATAATTTTTTTTCTTTCAAATAAATTTAGATAATTGTGTGATTAATAAAGAAACATCATTTTCATTCAATCAACACATTTTTATTTAAAATTTAGATAATAGTGTAATTAATTTTCTTTCAAATAAATTTAGATAATTGTATGATTAATAAAGAAACAACGTTTTCATTTAATCAATATATTTTTAATTATATTTTAAAAAAATTAACACTTTATAATAAGTTCCATGAAAAATGACTTTTTTTACATGAACATGAGCCGAAACCAATATCATCAAAGCCATTAAATAGAAATATTGTTTTATTTATTTATTTTTTGACATTATAATTGTTGAAAAATACTTTTTGACCTGTTATAATTGTTGAAATACACTCACAAACCATAGTGTGGATCTATACTTAGAAAATTTTGACACTTTAAAAAACACTTCTTGAAAATTTATAATTATTGAAAAATATTTATAAAATATAATGTATTTTTCAACAACAAATGACTTATAACTTAACACAATAATATAATTCGAATTGTAATAGAATGCTTTTATTTGTTTTATTCTGGTTTCTGTTTATGGAATGTAGTCCATTATTTTTAGTTTATAGTTGATATTTATACAAAAAGAGTGATTGTATATTTATTTTACAGAAATGAATATGTTAGATTGCGCATTTGCTAGTCTAACTCTTTATATGTTATTTTTAATGTTTTTGTGAACAATTTATGTTTTATGCGCTTTGAGTTATAAAGTGTTTCAAAAGTTTTGTATTTTATTGGTGTAAATCTTTTGAGTGTTTATATTTTGTGAAAGCCTTGCAAATACGATATTCATATTAGTGTCCCTTAAAAGCTTACCCACTAAGTATTTAAATATTTGTGCAATCATTGAACCAAGAACACAAAGACATGATTGTGATTTAGCATGCTTCAATTCTCAAGGATTAGCATTCTCTTGATTAGAAATATCCTTTTCTACTCTACCTTACTCTTCCCTTTTTATATTATTTTTAGAATCAAAACACATTTCTTTGTTTTAAAAATTATCTAAATTAGACTCAAAAGCAATCAATAATCAAATTTAATCAGTTAATAGAAATTCTGAATATTTATCAAATAGATTTTGAGCCTCCGTAATAACAGTTCATATTCTATGAACATAACATATTAAACTCTTTGACCTTTAGATTGAACCAACATCAATCTTAAAATTAACAAAGGATTATATTTATTCCATGCATTGTTCCCACTTTTCTCTTTGAAACACTCAATCTCACGAATACCTTCTTGTGATGATAAAACTTTACCGAACCGTTTACATAAAATCATATAGAATTGATTTTAAGCTATCATTAATATTTAAAATTAATATTTAAAGCAACAACCTGTTGGTAACTGATGCTGGATCATCCAGTCTCCTCTATGCATGCACGATTTAGACAATTAGTTTGCCATCAGTTTGAATTTAAACACTCAATTAATAATTAATATTAGTCTTTGTTTTTTACGTCAGTCTTTCTTGGACAGCGAACAATACATGCATATTTGAAACTATTCTTAGACTGCTGTGTATTTTTTAAACCTTTATTTAGACTGTTGTTCAAACAGCCTGTTAAACTCCCCTAAATTAAGCTTTCTTTATTATTAATAAGAGGTTTTGTACAGTGCTGCAGATTGAATGGAAAAACTATTTTTTTTTGTTAAGGCTGTAATCAGAATACAGTACTGTAATAAAAACAGAGTACTCTGCCTTCTTCAAATTTAATAAATGATTTGTGTTTATTATATCTATTGATATTTGGTAAAGGATGCAAATGATTTGGCTATGTCCTTGTTGATATTTCTTTTTTCTGTCATGATTATTTAAGAGCTATTTCAGAATTCACATTTGGTATCAGAGCAGGGATTTTTTCTTTTGGGTTAAAGATTTAGTAGTTGGAATTTTGCCAAAAATTTATCATGTCAAATTCTAACTCCTTGCCCATTCTAGAATTTGATGGAAATGAGTATGATTATTGGTGTATCAAAATGATGACTTTTTTGATAGGAAAAGATTTGTGGGAGATTATTGAATCATGTTATGCAGAGCCAGCTGATTGGAATGCCCTCACAGCAAATGATAAAACAGCTAAGGAGGCTAAGAAGAAGAATGCTCAAGCCTTATTTCATATTCAAATAGCGCTAGATAAGAGCTTATTTTCGCAAATTGCAGGAGCAAAGACAACAGAAGATGCTTGGAAGACTCTAAAAGAAGTTTACCAAGGTAATGATCAAGTCAAAGTTGTCAAGTTACAGACATTGAAGAGAGAATTTGATAATTTAAAAATGCAAGAAGCTGAAAGTGTGAGTACCTATTGTGTCAGAGTAAAAGATGTGGTCAATAAGATGGCTACACTTGGTGAAATTGTGAACAATAAGGTTGTAATCAAAAAGGTGTTGAGGTCTCTCACACCAAGGTGGAACCATGTTGCCATAATCATAGAAGAAAGCAAGAATTTGTCTACCTTTCAATTTGATCATCTAGTTGGATCTTTGATGTCTCATGAAGAAAGATTGAGAGATTCATTTGGAGAAAGTGAAGAGAAAGCTTTTTCCTCCAAATTACAAATCACAGAGAATGAAGATGCCAATAGTAGCATCAAAAGTAATCAAAGCCAAGGTAGAGGTCAAAATCAGAATTACTCAAGAGGAAATAGACGTAGAGGTAGTTTTCGAGGAAGAGGTGGTTTCAGAAGAAGAGGTACAGGCCGATTTGATAAAAAAAATATTTAGTGTTATCATTGTAACAGGTATGGCTACTTTAATTATGAGTGTAGATTAAAAGAAGGTAATAATGGTAAAAGCGTTCATTATGCTCAAGAAGGTGATGAGAATCCTCCAAATAATTTATTTTTATCTTATGACAAAGCTGAAAATGTTTCTAAAGATGTTTGGTATTTAGATTCAAGATGTTCTAACCACATGTCAGGGAATGAAAAACTTTTTTCTATAATGGATGAAAGTTTTAAATCCAAGATCACGCTTGGTGATGACAAATCATTGGAGGTTGCTGCAAAAGGAGCTATGGAAGTCCATACAAAAGAAGGTATGAAGAGTGTTAAAGACTTTTATTACACTCCAAAGTTAAAGCATAATTTGTTAAGTGTTGGACAATTATGTGAGAAGAATTATAAAGTTGTATTTGAAAATCAACAATGTATAATTTATGATAAGAATCAAGGAAACAGGGTGGTAACAGTTGTGCCTATGACAAAAAATAGGATGTTTCCATTGAAGTTTGGTGAACATAACAAGAACCTTGTCAATATGACATATGAGGATACAAGTTGGTTGTGGCATCTCAGGTATGGGCATTTAAATTTTCATAGTTTGAAGATTCTAACATCAAAAGCATTAATTTTTGGTTTGCCTAAGGTTGAAGAGCACAAGGAAGTTTGTGAAGGATGTGCTAAAGGAAAACATGCAAGAGATAAAATTTTCAAAAGGCAATGCATGGAAGGCCCATTATCCACTCCAGTTAGTTCATTCAGACATTTGTGGTCCTATGCAGACAAAGAGTTTGGGTAAGTCATCATATTTCATTAATTTTATTGATGATTACTCACGACAGTGTTGGGTTTATTTTTTGAAGACCAAAGGTGAAGCTCTTGAGAAATTCAAGAGGTTTAGAGCCCTTGTAGAAAATGACAAAGGGTGCAAAATCAAATGCTTAAGCACTGATCGTGGAGGAGAATTTTGTTCAAAATTCTTTCAAGGTTATTGTGATATGCATGGCATTAGAAGACAACTCACCACTGCATACACACCTCAACAAAATGTAGCTGAAAGGAAGATCATACAGTGGTGGAGATGGCACGAAGCATGCTACAAACAAAGGGATTAAGTAATTCTTTTTGGAGAGATGCAGTTGCTACAACAGTATATATTCTCAATCGGAGTCCCATTAGTGCACTTGACAGGATGACTCCATATGAAGCCTGGTATGAGAAAAAGCCAAATGTTAATTATTTCAAAGTTTTTGGTTGCTTAGCCTATGTTCATGTCCCTGATCAAAAGAGGCAAAAGTTAGATCTCAAAAGTGAGTCATGTATTTTTGTTGGATATAGTGAGGAAAGTAAGGCTTATAGGTTATATAATCCTCTCACTAATAAGCTTATTGTGTCAAGAGATGTGATTTTTGATGAAGGGGGAGTTTATGGTCATCAAAAAGGCCATATGGAGAAGTCAAAATCTATTTTAAATGAAGTTATCATGGATGATATTGATCATGGGCAGCCCACTAATATTTTTATTCCAAGTGCTACAAATCCACCAAGTAACCCCTCATCTAGTTGTTCAATTCCAAGTGTAAGTCCAGATTCAAGTCCTAGTTCTGCAAGGAAGGTAAGAAGATTGAGTGACATTTATCAAATGAGTTCAAATCAAGCACATGAAGAAAATCCAAGAGGTGAGACACTGAATTTTGCTTTACTTACCAAGGCTGATTTTGAACCATCATTTTTTGAAGATGCATATACTAATGAGGTTTGGATGCAAGCAATGTAAGAAGAGATGGATTCTATTCACATGAATGACACTTGGGAGCTTACAAAGCTTCCACATGACAAGAAGAAGATTGGCACCAAATGGGTCTACAAGACTAAGTGTAATAGTGATGGAAGTGTTGAAAGGCATAAGGCAAGATTAGTTGCTAAAGGCTTCACACAAAAGTATGAAATTGATTATGAAGAGAAATTTGCACCAGTAGCAAGACAAGAGACCATTAGAATGCTGATTTCATTAGCAGCTCAAAAGAATTGGAGCATCCATCATATGGATGTGAAAAGTGCCTTCTTGAATGGGTACTTAGAAGAAGAAGTATATGTGGAACAACCACAAGGTGTTGAAGTACAGGGAAAGGAAAATCATGTCTACAAGTTAAAGAAGGCTTTGTATGGCCTCAAACAAGCACCAAGAGCATGGTATGCTAGGATTGATGGATATTTTCAGGTGAATGGCTTTCAAAGAAGTAAGAGTGAACCTACCCTTTACTACAAACAAGAAGGTAATGATATTCTATTTGTAAGTTTGTATGTTGATGACTTGTTGTATATGGGTAGCAGTTCTATGATGAAGGATGAATTCAAAGTTTTCATGATGAATGAATTTGAGATGAAAGATTTAGGTCGTATGAAATATTTTTTAGGAATGGAGGTTTATCAAAGGGAGAATAAAAAATTTATTTGTCAAACAAGGTATGCTAAAGATATGTTGAAGAAACTTGATATCGCTGATTGTAAACCAGCATCCACTCCAGTTGCTCATGGAGTTGTGTTGTGTAGAGATGATGGTGCTGAAAGAGTTGATGAGACAACTTATAGAAGTATTGTTGGAAGCTTAATGTTTCTAACTCACACAAGCCCTGATATTGCTTATTCAGTTTCACTTATTTCAAGGTACATGACAGAGCCATCAAAAATACATATGAAGGCAGCCAAATTTTTTTTGAGGTATGTGAAAGACACTTTAGATTTTGGTATTCATTACTACACTTCTAAAAGGTTCAATCTTGTTGGTTTTAGTGATTCTGATTGGGGAGGTAGTTTGAATGACCGAAAGTCAACATCTGGGAATTGTTTTTTTTTTGGTTCTGGTTTGATTACTTGGAGCTCAAAGAAGCAAAGTATAGTTGCCCTTTCTTCTACAGAAGCAGAATATGTTGCTGTCACTTGAGCAGAGACACAAGCATTATGGCTTAGAAAACTTCTTAAAGAAATTGGAGAGATTCAAATTCAGTGCACAATTATTTTTTGTGATAACATCAGTGCTATTAAATTAGCTAAAAATTCAGTTCATCACAATAGGACAAAACATTTTGATTTAAAGCATCATTTTATTCGAGATTTAGTGCAGATGAAGGTAGTAGAATTGAAATACATCAACACTAAAGAACAGTTGGCAGATATCTTCACAAAAGCAGTTGCAATAGATCAGTTTTTGACACTCAGAGATCAGATTGTAAGCCCTCTTGGCATCAAGGGGGAGTATGTTGGTAACTGATGCTGGATCATCCAGTCTCCTCTATGCATGCACGATTTAGACAATCAGTTTGCCATTAGTTTGAATTTAAACACTCAGTTAATAATTAATATTAGTCTTTGTTTTTTACGTTAGTCTTTCTTGGACAACGAACAATACATGCATATTTGAAACTATTTTTACACTGTTGTGTATTTTTAAACCTTTGTTTAGACTGCTGTTCAAACAGCGTGTTAAACTTTCCTAAATTAAGCTTTCCTTATTATTAATAAGATGTTTTGTATAGCGTTACAGATTGAATGGAAAAACTGTTTTTTTTTATTAACGCTGTAATCAAAATACAATACTGTAATAAAAACATAGTACTCTGCCTTCTTCAAATTTAATATATAATTTGTGTTTATTATGTCTATTGATATTTGGTAAAGGATGCAAATGATTTGACTATGTTCTTGTTGATATTTCTTTTTTCTGTCATGATTATTTAAGCGCTGTTTCAGAATTCACACAACCTTCAAAATAAAAATAAAAAACTGTAATTTGATATCCCTAGCGTGCAATTGATAGTAATAAATTGATTGTGCACGGCTGTCACTGTATAACCTGCTGCATGTTTTTACGTTTTTTAAACAAATTATGCTATCGGAAAGTGAAGCGCTGTGAAAGAGACATAACGTGGCGGTAAGGTTTCTTGCTTACTACACGTGTGTCTAATACCACCTGTTTCCCCAACCTTACTGTTTTTCACCGTTTCAATTTAAAAAACTTCACACAGCACCACTGTTATATGCCATTTTTCTAATAATTTCAGGTATAACATGACGCGAGTTATGAGGGTATTCCATTTTGAGTCAAGGCTTATGCGGGTTTCCATTTTGATCTATCGTACTTAGGCCTATGAATTACCCATTTGGTGTGGTATCAATCAGATGAAAGAAGAGAATGTTTCCAACTGGCTTCCTGAAAATCAACCCGAGTTTGAGCAATTCATGCAGAAAGTGCAGACAAAGCATCATGAGTTTATGCAATGGATGCAGACCTCCCACGAAGAATTCTTAGAGAAAACGATGCAGCAGACTGCTGTGAAACATACCCAAAATAATACTACACAGACCCAAAGTAATGCTGGTACTAGTACTACTTCCATCATGGAGAAAACAGACAAAAGGGATGATATGACTCATGATGCAAGTGCCAATGAGGTAATTGGCATAGAAGAGCACAGTTCCATAGATATGGAGAACCCAAAGAATTTTCAGAAAGGTGGTGGAGTGGAAAAAATACAGGATGATGAAGCGCCTAGTTCAGGCCTTTTGAGGGATATAAGTCTGTTCGGTGCACAGACACAAAGCTCAATTTCAAGTTCAACTTGCTGTGGTACCGTATCTACTGGTGCTGCATCAAGCCCATCTACTTGTGCATCGTCTGTGCCAGTGTCTGGTTCCACCGCAATAACAGTTTGTGGTAAGTTTCTTATCCTTTTGAAAATTGGTTTTTTGCGTGGTAATTCTTGGATGAGGTAATGGGCTCCCTTTATCATGTAGGGTACACTTGGGCTGTATTTATTTATTTTTAATCCTGTGTCACACTCAGATTATGAAGCTTTTAAACCTGTGTCACACTTATGTATTGGTACTTGATCTTCGTTACCCACAACCTTTTTAACTAGGGTTTTTATAGCTGTGTGGGGGTAAGCCTGCCCACATTTGAAGCTTTTAAACTTGGGTCACACTTGAAAGTACACCATGTTTGTTACCCCACAACATTGTATCTATGGATCTTATTGCGGCGTGAAGTGAGATTGTGGCACATTCTGAATTTTTTGAGCCTGGGTTGCACTGGAATGTAACCTATGTTCGTTACAGCACGTTCCTTTTTCTCTCTGGCTTCTATCACGGTGTGGGGAAAAGCCTGGGTTACCTTTTGAAAAATTTAAAACCTAGGATAAGTTTGTGCCCCATGCCGAAGATTTATGACCTGGTTGCAATCGAATATACCTCATGTTCGTTGCTCCACAACCTTTTCACGCTGGTTTTTATTGCAATGTGGGGTAAGCTTGGGCTACTTTTTAAAGATTTTAAACTTGCATCAAACCGAGTGAATGTACCTCATGTTAGGAGAATCACGACCTCTTTACTGGGGATTTTACTGTAGTGCTGGGTAGAGTTGGGCCACATATTTAATGTTTTAACAATCGTCATACTCAAATATATCCATGTTCGTTGCACCACAATTTTTTCACTAGGTTTTTTCAAATGGTGCGAGATAAGCTCTTCCCACATTATGAAGATTTTAGACGTATGACATTCCTGTTTATGCCTCATGTTCTTTGCACCACACTCTTGCCACCATGGATTTGAATGGACTCTATGATTGTTAAGACCATAATGTTTTTATTGAGCTTTATATTTTATGTTGGGTAAACTTTGGTTACTTTCGAAAGATTTTTAACATGGATCACACCCAAATGTACCCCAAGCGTGCAAGTCAGAACTTGAAGGTAGTACTTGTTTATCACACTATAATCTTTCCAATGGGATTTTTATTGAGGTGTGGGGTAAGCGTGGACTACATTCTGAAGATTTTAAAGTCAGGTCACACTCGTTCACTAAGCCACAACCTGTTCACTTGGGGCTCCAACGTATTCCATGTGTGTTACAGCACAACCTTTGCACAAGGATTTTTGTTGTGGTATGGGGTAATCTCTGGGCCCTAAGTTACTGGTTCGTTTTTGGTTTGGGTTCCGGTTGGAAGAACCGGGTTCACCGGTACAGCAATTTTTTTGGGTCCTTGGGTACGGTTTGGTGGTCGTATAAAAAATAAAAAATGTAGAAATTTTAGCCCAATAAATAGGAAATTAGTGATATTGTTATTAACCATATAGTATGCATATTGATATAAAAAGTAAAATAAGAAAATAATCACAATTTAGTGAACCGTTTGTAGTCTAGGGCAGAATTTCAGGGTATTATTTATTATTTGTCATAATAAATAATATTTAAATATTATAATACCTACTTCATTAAGCTGCTTAAGGTGCGGGGAATCAATAGGGATGGTTCACGAGTCCTGTTCACACGTATTGTTCATGCATACAGAAATTCGTTGTTTGGAGTAGATATTTAGACTCAAATGGTTCTATTGGCATTATTTTGAGAAAAAAATGGAAAAAACGAAATAATATTTTTTTCCTGCGGGTTCTTCCCCGGTTTAACCCAGGGTTCGTTTTGGGCCACCCGGGCTCGCCTGGGTTTTTCTGGCAGAACCGGGCAGACCCAGGTGGCCTAGGATGAACCATGGGCGAACACGGATGCGTACCAAACTAGGACCAGGTTCCGGGGCCGAACCCAACCCTGGTTCTTTTGCAAAGAGTGACGAACTGGTAACTTAGTAGACTGGGCCATGTGCTGAATGTTTTAAAACCTGGGTACATTTGAATGTGCCCCATGTTTGGGACACCAGAATGTTTGCATTGGGGGTTTATTGTGGTCAAGGTTGATTGGGCCACACTTTGACAATTTTAAACTTAGATCACACTTGGATGTACCCCATGCTTGTTACACCAAAACCTTTCGACTGCAGTTATCAGCCATTGCGTTGAGGGGGTTTTGAATTTGGGTCATGCTCTTACAACTGGTTAGAGGGGTTTGAACTTAGTTCACGGTCTTATGGCTGTATCCATCAGTTGACCTGATAATCAATCAATAAACTTGGGTCCAATAAAAACAAGTTGCACTTTGGAGGATTTGAACTTACAACATCAGATTTAGGAGACTTGCATTCTACTAAATTGATCTAAGAGCACTTTCTTAAAAAAAATAAGGAAAGAAGAGATTACAAAAAGGACTTTTTAAAGTTTCATTCAACCCCTTGGACAATTCTTTAAAGTTTTTTGGTAAAGCCAATTCCTTTTACAGTGTTATAAAAAAGCAACCAAAAATCTTTGCGAGGGAGGTCAAGAGTTATGAATCCTTGTCCTGAATTGAACTCTAA
Source organism: Torreya grandis (assembly GCA_037957365.1). Lineage (NCBI taxonomy): Eukaryota > Viridiplantae > Streptophyta > Pinopsida > Cupressales > Taxaceae > Torreya > Torreya grandis. Next base: position 3,091,701 of record JARHVA010001063.1, read on the forward strand.
AACCCTTGGTACAAGTTTACAACGGAAGCTTCCCCATACAGTTCCCACCCTTAGCATTCCCAGGCCTCACACAATACAAAACCATCTGGTAAACTTAGAGTTATAAAAATACGTCAGTGTTCCGAACAAAAAGACCATTAACAACTATAGGAAACACATAAAGTAAAAAGGAAAGTATAATATGGTCAGACCCGTTTCATAAATATGTGAAAAATAGCCAAAAAACAACAAAACTAACAGAAAATTCATCATAAACTATTAGTGAAGGAAAAACAAGTAAACTTCGGGCTTTTACGCAACCTTTGTTGGTGCTAGAATCCTGGACTGTATTTAAGTATGGTGATTGCTGGGCTTGAGCATCTGTTCAGTCCCACCTGGATCCACATTGTCCCATTTATCAGCTAGCTCAATGGCCTACTTTTGAAAATATGGAATGGCCTCTTGAACCCACATGTCAGAGGTTATTAACACTAGATTCCAGTATTCTCATACGTCTAGTCATTTTGTAGGGGTTTGGTATCAACCTCAACCATAAATCACCACCTCCTGAGGATCCTTGATTACAAACCCTTAAGGTGGTAGTTGTAGTTAGTGCTCTACCCAGTTCACTATTTCCATGACAGTTTATATGTTTGCCTGATCTTTTACATGTTTCAACACTTTATCAACTTTTTTCTCTATCCGTTCCAAGTGGGATTTTGATTCCAGTTTATAGGAGTTAGCTGAGCTGAGAACAACATGACCAACACCCACGGTTATATGCTTTGTAGATATGCTAATCTGAGAAAAAAAATTGTAAAAAGGGCCTTTTTGCCTCTGGTGTGTCTGGGACGCTCCACATTAGTGCACTTCAAGTTCATGCTTTTCAACTCTACATCATCATATTCAGAACCATGTTGTGCTTTGCCTCTCACTTGTCATGCATCCAACAAATTCCTTTGGAAATTGCTGAGGCTGTATTGGTTATCAACTTATCACCATGCCAAAGCTGGAATCCTTGTTTATTTCCATCCCTTTCCATGGAATAAAATCAAGCAATTGAAATTTTCAAAACCTAAACAAGAGAATATAATAAAGGACAGAGAGGCTTGAAAATAACCATTAGAAACAAGAGTTAAAAATCCACGATCCCACCTTCTTTCAGCAAGAAATATTTCTCTCTCTCATCCACAAATATACAGAAATATATGGGACTCTTAACACATATATACTCACCTCATATCACTACCACTTAAGATCATATTTGTTTGTTTGAGAGCAGGACCAAACGAACACAGGTTGCACCACTTAGCATAATCTGCATACTATTCAGCCTTGACAACTCTGAGCAACTGGTGTGTCATGGTGGGTGCACGCAGTAGGATTCTCCATGATTTGGTCTTTTAGCGCTGGTTACAAATGATCAGGATTTAGGTCTGAAGGATGTTGTACTGCTGCAGAAAGCGGAGGTGGAAATTAAGGATTGAGAAGTTCAAAATTGAATACTTTGTGTAGGCCCAAGTATGGTGGCAAATCAAGAACGAATGTGTTTTTCCCTATAGTGTGCAACATGATGTAGGTACAGTAATGCAATGGATTGATCTTCGTGCATGGACCTTTGACACACTCTTTTTGCAAAATGCAGCCAAACCTTATCACCAACATTGATTGTATGTGGCATGTGATGTGCATCATGTCGCTCTTTGTACTTATGTTGTTTGTGTCTTTAAGATATGTTGTACTTGTTGAAAATAATGCAAAAAAGGTCTCCCTTGTCCTCTTCTTTCTCTTGTGAGCACAAATGAAAATCTATGGGTGTTTGATTGGTGATGTCGACGGGAACAGCCGGTCGAAACCTAAGACATGTTCAAAATGAACTATGCCTCATATAATTGTGCAGAACTCTATTTAGGTATACTGAATGAATGGAAAGTTCTCATCCCATGTGTGAAGGTGCACGTTGTTGTAAATTTGCACCAAATGGACAAGAGTTAAATTGACCACTTTGGTTTGTCCATCTATTTGAGGAAGGCATGTGGTAGACCAATATCGCAGAGTATCCCACATCTCTCGCAATGCATGTGAAAAATGATTTACAAACCTTGGGTCCTTGTTAGATACAATGGATGAAGTATGAAATGAGATCCCCAACATGATTGAAAAACATGAGTGTGGTTTTGGGCGTGCAAACACTTTTCTTGCATGCAACCATTGTAGTTGTCTTAGAAAATCTATCTCGTACGAAAATCATTGAGTCATGGTGCTTTGTCATAGGCAGTCCAGACAAGAAATACATCATGATATATTCCCAAGGCTTGAATGGGATCGGCAACTATGTATAGAGAGCAAATGTCTTGTTTGCTGGATTGAGAATGCAACAAGGAATGCATGACTTGATATGGAACTCTATATCTATGCACTTAAATGGCCAATAGAAATATTGTTGGAGGGAGGTAAGTATGTTATTGACCCCCAAAATGTCCAACTACTTTGGAGGAGTCACCATCCTAGATGAGTTGTTGGTGAGGTGCACTTGATAGGACACAAAGGTGTCCAAGCTTGTAGAGAAACTTGTTGGACAAGTAAAAATCAGTGACCATTTGCTCTATGTGAGTGTGGTATAGGTGTGCAATAATTCTGCCTTGGTTGAGCAAAGAGAAGCCTAGTTAGACAAGTTGTGACCATGAGTGTCAAGCATTGTGAGGAACATGGTGACTAGAGGTTGGCTGAGGTAATATGTGGCCTTGTTGCCCTTACCCTTCTTATGTTTGATCACTAGATAGAACTGCTGCAAGTATGCCATCCACTTCATATTATGCTGCATCTTTCTTTTTTTGTAGAAACTGAAGCAACTTAAAATCAAAGTTCGATTGTCTTCATGCCTAAGATGTAATTTCACCACTGCTTCATAGCTTGAATGATGGCATACAACTTTTTTTTGTAGTTGGAGTACCGCTGCACCGTGTTGTGGAATGTCTCAGGCTGGCTTGTGACCATGTGTCCATGGCAAGTTGTGTGAGTATTGTGCTTAGCGCAAAGTCAGTTTCAATCTCAAAGGGCTGAGTGATGTCAGGATTGGCACAACGCAAAGTATTTTCTTGATTCCTCAAAGGCATGCTATTGTAAAGGTGTCCACTGGAAAGCAGTCTTGTTGTTCGTTTTTTGATATAATGGTCATGAGATGTGAGAATCCAAGGACAAACTTGTGGTAGAGATTTGTAATTCCAAGAAAAATCTTGAGCTTTGGAGTTTGCTTAGAGTTGGCCATTCTTGGATCACTTTGATCCTCTTTGGGTCCACATGGATGTTGGTGTGGTCGATGATGTATCCCAAGTACTGGATTTGCATTGCATTGAATGTACACTTGCCTAAGCTAGCGTGTAACTTGTGTTGGCATAACATGTTTATGACACATGTGACATGCTCAATGTGCTCCCGCTATGTCTTGTTGAAGATGAGAATTCATCCAAAGAGACAACAATGGAGGAGTTGGTGAATGGTATATCATGAGGTGCATGAATGTTGCAGGCACATTGGTCAAACCAAAAGGCATAAACAATCACTCGCACAATCCTTTCTATACCCTCCTAGACTATTTTTGCTTGAAGAAAATAGAGATAAGAAGTGCTAGAAATGAAGGTACAACATATTAAACTATAAATTTGAAGCAAAGATAACACAAACATTAAGAAGACAAGAATTTATCCTGGAGAAACCCAAAGTGGGAAAAACTCCAGCTGGATGTGGCAATTGCACTCCCCTTTCCACTATGTAATTCAGAAAATGTACAAGATACTGCCAAAAGTTGGCCTTCATGAACAGAGCTTCACTACTCCTATTCAAACCTCGCACACAAGTTTGTTTTGCACCTTTCAGACATTTCTCAAAATGTACTAACACTAAAACAACCACCAAACAACTAAGAACAACTGAAGACAACTTGAACCGAGACCCTATCTTGCTAACTTACAATGTGAATCCAATTCCAAGACTCTTCTGATGTCTTTTTCCTTGCACATAACTTGTATTTATGCTCTCTCATCTTTACAGTCTACCAAAAAGCTCAAACGAACTGACAATGAGAAGAAGAAACATTTGCAACTGTTCAACTTTGGGCTTTTTGTATGGTGTCAAAACTGCTGGTGTATCCAAACCAACTGTTTCAAAACCGTTGGGGTTGTTGTGCAATCATTAACTGCAATCACCAGTGGTTACACAAATGTTGGGGCGGTTGCGCAATTGCAACCTTGAAAATAGCGGTGGTTCCGCTATCTTAAGCAAACCTCGTATTTTTGAAAGCTGAAACAGTCTGTCTTCATCAACATGGAGATGTCCGGATCACCCCCATTTTGACTCTACCATTGTAACATATTTGAATCGATGTTTTGCACATGAAATGTCTTATATAAGTGTCTTTCAAGCATGAATGAACTACACAATTGGGTATAGTATAAACATCTAGCGTACATGACTAGTGCAATGGATCCATATTTGGATCATCTCTTGAGAATTGGCCATCCTTATTTTGCAGTGGTGCTTGGTTGATGGTCAAAGACTGTAATTAGTTTGCACTCCCTCCATTTGTTGTTGTGTACAACCACCAACATGCATTTGACTTAATTCATGATGTTATAAGTTCCGTGTATAGGTCTAGGACATTGTAAAGAAGTCAAATCTACTATGATATCAATAATTTGCACCATGGGGCTTGGGATGGTGGTGCAAAGGAAAGAAAATAAATTATGTTGTAGCCTATTGTGCTATAATGAACATGCAATATAATATAACGCAACAAACCATTACACATTCTTGGAAACAATGAAATAACAAGACAGTGCTCTTCTATGCACCCTGAATAGGTATAGTACATATGTTTACAATGAACCAGAACATTGAGAATGAGAATACATGTTATCAAAGACCAAGGATGAGAATACTAGTTGATTTTTCTAGTTGGAGAATGGAACAAGTATGATGAACTTGAGGAGGACATAGAAGAACCACGAGTCTCCCTTTTACAAGGTCAAATACAAGTATATAATTAAAATAAATATTGGTTACAATATGGTTCGATTCTGTAATGGTAGATGTTTCATCTTCCTCAATGCACGTTGGAGGTGAGCACACAATTGATGGTTTGGATTCTACATGTGTGTTTGTGCTTTCTGCATGCAATGATGTCTATGATGTGTGGTGTTGTTAGCATGGCGGTCCCAAGTGAATTTGTGGTGTGGTGGTGTTGAGTTGGCATGCAGTTGGCGTAGAGCTCTGGATTGGTAGAGAGAGCTCTTAGGTGACCTAAGCTGCACATAGATCATAGGTGTTTCTCTCTCCACCTTATGTTACTTTGATTAGAGATGTTTGGCCTTTTTCTATTGAGTTGGTGTCACTTTCAAGTTTAGGATCTTATATGGGACTGCAAGAGGTATTAGGTTGATCACCTCCTTTCAACACATCAGCACTGTGGTTGTAGGCTTTAAGCGCCCTTTGGATATTTCCGAATGGCATAGAGAGGGAGACAATGCAATGAGAGAACACTCATCCTTGCATACCACCACTAAGGTATCCTGACCTCCTTTCTCTCATTCTTGGCATCATGGCTTTGCTTTGTTTTGGTATCAAGGGCCTTCTAACCCCATTGGTCTACAGTCAGAGTCATGGGGATAGGTGCCCACTGCCAAATTGTTAATGCAAAACCAGAAATGGCCACGGTTAATGGGGTTTGACAATTCTTGGTCATGCATATTGATCTTCCTCAGCTCCATTCTTCATTGCGTCATTGGGGCTTGTTCCCTCACTTGGTTGATTGTACTTAGATTTGTGGCTCAGGGGTTTTAACCATGTTTGTTTCCCCCTCCCCCCCTCCTCCTTTGTTTCTTTGCTTTCACTTTTGTGTTTAGTTACTTTCATAGCCTAAGGTCCTGTTACCCTAATTCTTCTCTATTGTAATTGGTTATGCTTTCTTGTACCATTGACTTACTTTGGTCATTTTTGGACATTAATACAATTTATTTCTTCTGACTTTCTTAATGGGATGAAGCTGTTTGGCTTAGATGCCACAACTGAAGGGCACTATTCTATCTGAGGCCCCCAAGATTTGCACCTGATCTCCCTCGTCGTCATAATTGTTAGATAGTTGCTCAATGCACAACAATATGGGGCTTCCCACCCTGTGCACCGGACAAATTACTGAGATGTACAAATATTGTGGGCTCTACACCCACCAGGGTTTGTACCTTGGTCTTTTGCATGGCAATGCCCCATTTCAACCACTCAACCCCAGGCAGATGGAAATAATTGTGATAATAGTATAGAGTTTTCTTTTGGTGTTTTGATTCTACACGTGGCTATATTTAAATGTAATTTCAAGCAAAACCAGAGTTCTTATGTATGATCGCAGCCTGCTAGCATTGGGTTAAATTTTGAGAAAGTGATAAAAATCAAGATCGTCAACTAAGAATTAGGACCCTGTACTGTTTCATCCTTAAAACTAATATTGTGTTTCTGTTTTGACTGTCTTTTTTATCATGTGTAGGAATATCTAAATTTGGGCAAAAGCCTTCGTTTGGAGAATTTGGATCACCAAGTCCTGCTCAGTTAAGTTGTTCTGGAATCAGTATTGGTGAGATAGGGTCTACTTTTGTGAGTCAACCTTTCGGTGCTATTAGTACATCTGCATTTGGTTCCACTTTGACGCCAGCTTTTGGTACCAGAACCCCAATATTTGGTGCAATGAATGTGCTTGCATATGGTTCTCCCAATACTCCAGATACCGGGGCCTTAAATAATCCTGCCATTGGAATTGGTTGCACTCCTCCGGTTGGTCAGTCCAATGCTGCTCTTAGTCAATCATTTGCTGCGTTTGGTGTAACCTCAACTCCAACATTTGGCAGCAGTCCAGCATTTGGAAGTATTGCATCTCCTTTTGGTTCTCAAAGCTCAGCATTAGGTGAGAAATGCTGAAGTCTTATAGTTTTCTGATTGTTTTTACTTTTGCTGTATGATCTAGATCTACAATAAATAGATTTTTTTTTAATGTTTCTACTTTTGATGTATGATCTATTTCTACAATAAATAGATTTACACATTCTTTATTGGTTTAGGGTTATATTAATTCTTTCACTTTCCCATTGACTGCTTTTGGACAACCTTCAAATTCCTTGTACAAAATGTGATCGATTTTTCCCCTTTTCACTGCAGGAGCTCGGTCCCAAGTTCCAATGTTTGGCAGCCTAAGTTTTGGGCAAACACATTTTGGGAGACCACGTGGAAGTTGTAGGCTGGCGTACACAAGTACAAATGAGACAGATAATGGCCTTGCTGGGCAGGCACCTGGAAAACTAATTTCCATTTCTGCAATGGCACAATACAAAGATGAAAGTCATGAGGAATTGAGATGGGGGGATTACCAATTGGGAAATAAAGGTAAGAGTTTTTCTAGTATTGGTCTAGTTGTCTTCTTCAAGATTGTTATGTTTCGGTACTGATCTTGCATATTGACTTTGCAGAAGTCACTATAAGACTGAGCAATTATTTTTTCGCAAGATGCTCAGATCCTGCAATCCAACAAATTGCAGGGGGCAACATTTCTTTTCAGTCAGCACTGTCTTTGGTCAAATAGCTTGTGCGAATCTATTTTCTGCATTTTCTTGTATTTTTTGGATGCTAGGACATGGTGGCACTCCATTTTCCTTCATTGAGGCCACACATTTAAATATAATTCTAGAGATAAATATATCATTATTAAATTTTGGGAGTATCACTTGCGTTCTCTTGTAGAACGCACAGCCAAATGTCTTTATTTATAGTCCATTATGGTTGAATTTAGTGAGAAGATCATTAACTAGCAACTATTAGAAGTGTAGATGCAGGTGTGGGTACCGGAGGGTCTCTGAGTTGAGGAAGTGGGGTTTCGGATAATAGATATTTTAATAAACATTTCTATACTTGCATACAATAGCAAGAAACATTTCGACATGACCTAAATGTCCCGAGCAAATGTTTTTGGCTAGGAAATTTTTCTGACATTGGAAACATTACCGAGGCAAATTTTAGCAATCTAGTAAACTCAAGCTCATTTTTTTATTTCTAATTCATAAATGAGAGGGGAACTTTTCTGTTGTACAAAACTGTTTTCTGACCTGTACTCAGTAGCTGAAATTGTTGGCCAAGGCCCAAATTGTCCTAAGCAAGTGATTACACTCATGAAATGTATTTGTATGCCATAAACATTTTTGGGGCAAATATTTTTTCCCTGAATCATCTAGTAGGATTCTCGTGGGAATCATTGCTTCGGCTATTGTTGAGCATTTCCATCATGGGCGAGGAGCGTAGAGAGGTGAATTCGGTAGCATAGTTAAATACCATGTGATTTTTTTTGCTTCGGTACATTTGGGCAGATGTATTCGTTTGGTGGATTTGAATCACCAAGCCACACTCAATCAAGTCTTTCTCGAAGCTTTTGGTCTTACAGAATGATGCAGGAGCATCAACTCATCCATGTACATGTTTGTAAATAAAAGTCAAAGGGAGTCAAATAAACCTTGTTTGTGAAGGTAAGGAGTCAAGTCATGTTTTAAATGCTATGTAAAAGGTTTTTATAGGGCCTAGGGAGTATAGGATAATATATTAGATCATATGATGGTTTCTAAGTCTTCGCAAGACCATGAAGGCATTCCTATTTCATTGAAGAGATTTTCCATCCAAAACCTTATTTGAATATTTGAATTATGGTTTAAGGCATATAAGCCTTGTAAATAAATTGTAAAGGTACAAGACCTTATGTAATGACCCTATAAGGTCAAGGGTATGATTGTAAAAGGTCTTTTTATGACAAAGGTGAAAACACCTCATCACCCTTTATAAAGGTCGTAATGCTATGTTGGTGAAAGGCAAATTTAGTATGTACGAAGTTAAGAAGAAGGTTGTTGAGTAAGTTGTGGGCTTACAATTGTCATTTGTCTATGTTTGTAATGGAGATGATTCGAGCCTCATCTCTAAGAGGGCTTAATAAATCATCTACGTGTATATAAAAAGAGGTTGATGAATCGTGTCTGGTAGAGGAGAAGGTCTGCATAAAAGACACAAGGCCTTTTTGCCCTGCATATGTATATATGTCTGTATAATGAAAGTATGAGGAATTATTAATAAAAGAAATCTTGTGTAAGTTATCTGCAGTCAATTTGGATACGGTAATCTGGATTGAAACAGGAGTGTATGCACGTATGTGTAGGTCGAAGAGGTATTTATCAAGAGCGACATTTGTTGACTGAGTCATGCATATAATTGTAATAAGAAGTCTGAGTTTGTGATCAGCGTGTGTAGAACTCTGGATTTGCCGTAGATCTCTAAAGAAAGTTACTTTGAATTCTTTGTGCTTCTGTAGCGAATGAGATAATTTTGAACTTTATATGTATTTGTAAGTCCGACTGTGAACAAATTTATGAATGGCCTGAGTGTTAAAGGACTGATACACTGAAAGTGGAACATGATTTGATACTTGGTTTATGCATGAAGGAAAGTATTCCAATGCGTGAGCTCTCGCGTCTGTTTAGACCGGTATGTGCAGTCGATTTAAACTGATAGTGAATACTAATTTATCTTTTTACTTTATTCGTTTGGTATTGCAAGCCCATCTAAGTGTGAATGGAACAAAGAAGCTTTGGATGGCGAGAAACAATGGCAGATGTGGACAGAGCAAAATAATGTATTTTTAAATGCATGGTCCAATATGAGCATGAGAGAGGTAAGAAACAATATTGCGACAGACCTGTGTATTCAATTATGTTTGGCTTATCCTGATAAAGACTAAATGCAGAAACTTGTGTTTAAAGGCAGTGGTCACCTATTTTCTGCATAATATAGGGTTCAAATTGAATATTTAATGAGTTGTTTGTTGAGCGGGTAAATGAAAGGGAATCTGGTTCATGTCACATTCATGATTAGTGTATATGCAAGATCAAAACATATATGGGAGTTTATAGTGTTGACTCGGTCTGTCAAAACCGATTAGGAAGGATCTTGTTGCTTTTGTTCACAAAGTGACTCGACCTGGTCTTTTAGACGACCCACATAGTGGAATTTAGTAATATAAAGTCGATCACTATATTCATAAGCAAGAAGTTAACATGATAAGATTTGTAATGATATTTTGTTTTGTCATTCGAACAATTTAACCACTGGACGGTGAGAAATGTGGTAATGATAATCGAAGTGATAGATAAGGTATAACAGTATTTTACACGTATGAAATCTGTGTGGCCTTAATAATTTGCAAGATAAATGGTAATGGCAGAACTAAGATTTGCAGGGAAATGTTATACTTGTAGAAATTACCATCCAAGTCTGACATTTTAGAATCAGAGTACAGGGATAAAAAGGGATTATGATTAATATCTCTTGAAGGAAACCTTGATAAAGATTAGAGACAGAATTGGCCATTGTTAGATAGAATGAAAGTGCACATTTATAAAGTGATCCTGGTACGTATGGCAAGTTGATGTAAATCGCCATCACAGAAGCTGCTTGTGGGGTTCAAACTTTCGGTGCAGCCATTCAACCTGCTATTGATGCAACCAGTACATGTGCATTAACCACATCTTTTGGTGTAACAAATGCGCTGGCATTTAGTGTTCCCAGTACTTCAGCTAGTGAGGCTTCAAGTATTCCTTCCTTTGGATTTTTTAGCACTCCTGCTTTTACTCTATCGGCTACTGCTTTTGGAGCAATCTCAGCTTCAACATTTGGCAGCCGTTCTCCTAGGAGCACTTTTCATTGGACAGAACCTGCTTTTGGGACACAGCCTTTTGGTGCCGCTATTAGACCTGCTTTCGTTGCAACTAGTATATCAGCATGCTGTGCCACTTCTATACCAGCATTTGGTACCACAGCCACGTCATTTGGTGCAACCAATGTGCCAGAATTTAATACTTCCAGTATTTCAGCTACTAAAGCTTCAAGTTTTCCGTCCTTTGGATATTGTAGGACTCCTGCTTTTGGTCTTATCAACTGCTTTTGGAGAATCCTCATCTCCAACATTTGCCAGCAGCTCAACCTTTGGAGGTTTTGCATCTCCGTTTGGTTCTTTAGGGTTCAGCATTGGACGATCAATGTTTTCTCAAGACCCTCACCTTTCTATGCTGTAAATTTAAGTTCTCATTCTTTGCACCAACATGGACATGGACATGGACATCAACATCAACATCATCATCAATTTCAACATGTTACGTTGGAATGGCTCATTTTTTTAAACATTGTATAGTTTTGATGCAATGATCTAGATTACAATGAATAGGACTTTCATGCTCTTTATTCATATATTGTCATATGATTATTCTTTCACTTTCCTATGGACTGCTTTCCCACAATATTTGGATCTCTTTTAACAGAATTTTATTTATTTTTGCCCTTTTCACTGTACAGGAGCTCGATCCACAACTTCAACTTTCCTTACCGAAGGGTCTGGGTTTATACCTTCTGGTAGATTACGTGGAAGTGGGCTGACATCATACACAACGACAAATGAGGCAGATGTTGCTCCTTTTGGGCAGATGCCTGCAAAAATTTCTTGCATATCTGCCATGCCACAATTTAAAGGCAAAAGTTATGAGGAATTAAGATGGGAAGATTACCAATTGGGAAATAAAGGTGATAATTATTTTGTATCGTAGGAATTAAGACGAAATAGCAGGGACAATGGTTTTGTATTACTGTGTTGCTATGGTTCATTGGCTTGAAAGTCAAGTTAGAAGATAAGTCAATAAGAACTCAACTTTTTCTTTCATTCATCCGAGTATTAATGTGATTTTACTTTCAATTGTCATTTTCTCATATGCAGGAACATCTACATCTGTGCAAAACCTACAGCATATGAGCGATAGCATGTTTTTCAGCACGCAGTTAAATGATGAACGTCTTTGATCTATCCTTCTCCTGCTTCCTCTTCTTATGTTTCTGGAAATACTGACATGGAATGTTCCAATCTTCCTCATCTGTTTTTGGCGCTTCTCGAACCAAATTAACTTGCCGGGCGCAACCATACACTACACAGAATTATGTAAATTAATCATGATATGTATAGAGTAAATCTGCACCAATCTGTATATTGCCATCGTGGGTGTTGCTAACAATGTGCTCCCCATCTTGTCACAGCGTTATGCAAGAGCACTCGTTGTTTTTGGAATTAACCTCTTTCCTAGTAGCATATGTGGCTTGTTTGTAATATTAGTGTAAATAAGTTATGGTGTTCTTTTGTAATACGATTTTCAGAGCTCTCGCATAGGATTCGCAAAGGTTTAGCTGCAACGCCAATTGATACAAGTTTTAACATTTTCATTGGTGTATTGAACTCCATGTTTATTATGCCAAGTAAATAAAATGGACGTTCTACTCTTCAGTCGGGCGTCTCTAATAGGCAGAGACCATGTAAACCAGATTCAACGGTGCACCAATACCCCAAACATGTAGGAATGAATCTACACTGTTGACTGGCTTCAGTTTTTTCATGCAATCTCTTTGGATCATTCTCTTCTACACTGTATGTTACAAAATTTTAAGATAGTTTCTTCTGTATACCGCAGGAGTGGATGATTATGTAATATAGGTAACTTAAAAAGAGGCATTTGTTTCATACCAAAGTTTTAGGTGTTATGTGGTCAGTGTGGTTATTTTCTTTTCTGAGTTTTTTTCATTTGAAAGTTTATATTTTAGTGAATTTTTTTGTTAAAACATTCAAATTAGATGTGTTTATACTTTATATTAATTTAATAATTTTATAAATATCATAATTAACTGTCTTTTAACTTCTGCTATTTTGTTATACTAAAATATATTTTACATAAATTTATGTAAAAGATGTTAAGAGAGATCATTTTAAAGGTGCTTATATTATATTGGATATGTGATATGCTTATATTATATTGGATATGTGATATGCTTATATTCTATTGGATATGTGATATAAGTGGAATAGGTCCATGAAGAATGACTTCTTGACGTTTTTAAAATTTACATAAATTTATGTAAGATATATATCCTAGTTATAAAAATAAGGAACTAATCTTGTTAAGAGAGATCATTTTAAAGGTGCTTATATTATATTGGATATGTGATATAAGTGGAATAGGTCCATGAAGAATGACTTCTTGACGTTTTTAAAATTTACATAAATTTATGTAAGATATATATCCTAGTTATAAAAATAAGGAACTAATCTTATGTATTTATACATAGGAGGATTTATATCTGAATTAACAATGATTTCCATTGTCATAATATAAAAGACATTAAAGGTCTGGTTTCAACTATAGAAACAGCAAAAGAGTACAAGACAACAAAGTAAGCATTTTTTGAGATTGTAAAATAAGAGAAGATGCAAATAATTGTAATAATCGGGAGCCCTATATATCTATCTAACTAAAGTCGAGTAGTCAAGAAAAGCTCCAGTGGGTAGCCACTTCCTTCTCATAGAACCGTACGTGATACTTCCGCATCATACGGCTCCATCTTGAAATGCGCGTCGTCGGCCATCCCACTATCCATGCATGTACTCCCCGTCTTCACTCCGTCTCTTGCTTCAAACAAAATGGCCCTCTTTTCTAGGGGTGGTCTAAATTTGTCTTTTTTAGAATTCATCCCTCTTTTTCTTTTTTAAAATAGGTTTGCAAAAAAATCTTGTGTTACCATGAGTGAACAATGAATTTTTTGGGCACATTGATTGGATCGTATGAGGTTAAGCACTACTCTAGTTGAGTCGAGTTTGATAAGCAATTATGAGCCCTTTTTGTTGATTTTGAGCCATTTTCTATATTTTAAAAAATTGTAGATTTGGCATAGGGGACCGTTTTCCCCATTTTTAGATATTATTTTCACAAGAATCATATTTTGTAGATTTGGCATAGGGGACCATTTCCCCCATTTTTAGATATTATTTTCACAATGGTCAACAATTGTACGATTTGGGTCAATTTTGTATGGTTATGACATTTTTTGAAAGAAATAAAATTTGGTGCCTAAAATTATACTCTTTTAATATTGCAGCATATTTCACTAATAAAAACATTGTTTTTTTATCTTCATTTATTATGATGTAGGAGACTCTACATTGTAGGAGTTACATCAGGGCAATGTTAAAGACAATACATGAATTGGGGTTGGTTGAGGTTGAGTCGGCACATCTAGGCATGATTGGTTTAAACCATCTAGTATGTCTTCTTGTGATGTGTTTTGACCACACAATGTGTATTATTTTGGTTGAGCAATGGGATAATGACATGTATGTACATTTTAGTTGCCAATAGGGGAGACGACAATGGTTTTAGAGGATGGAAGATTTTGAGATTTCTTATGAAAGGGAGACACGTTACAATAGAGAAGATTATTGACAGAGAACAAAGACTAGATCATTAGTGCTACATAGACTAGATCATTAGTGTTATATGGGTAGACTTGGGGTCAATGATATCAGAGGGTGAGTACTAGTGAATAACATTGTCTAAGGAGATGTACCATGGTTTTGAAAGTACAGGGTTGTATCTTTGATCTCCCTTGTGACAGTTGACACAAGAGGGATCTCTTGTTCATATAACCTCCATCACACAGTGCATGAGATGGAGGAGAGGTGGGCAATGTACTCCCAAGGATGATGCATGATATCCCATATATATAGGGACTTTTATATATTTGTGGATGAAACAAAAGGTAAGAGGGATTACAATTGTGACACCATTATAATATTGGCTATATGAGCACCTAATAATGACTAGGAATATTGGCCTACGTAATGACCTAGAGGATAGGGAGAGACCATATAGTTGGAGATGGTATTTAGTGGGGCAGAAAAGACAACGATATTTTGATGTTTCACACTAGATCAGGACCATAAATTCTCTCAACATTTAGACATCACCTAGTGACCATATAGAAATCATCTAGGTTGGGTTGAGGTGCCACTTAGATGTGGCAGATTAGGTGGAGTAGATGGTACTAGTGTTGATTCTCCAACACTATTAAGCAGTTTCAATATGAGAGAGTGATGAAATAATATGCGTTGAGCTAGGATGTGTCCCTAGCCATTGTTATCTAGTGCAAGACACAAAGATACCCTTGGAGGGATGAAGAAAAAGACCTACCTATCTTTAAGGTCCATACCCTTTGGGTCAATGATGCGAGAATCATAGAGGGATGGAAGGCATGGAGGGTTGATGCTCGCCCATCACCATTATGCAAACGACAGGGATAAGACCACTATCATGAGGGAGGAGACTAGCTAAGGTTGGTCGTTATGGAGAGGATCTCAAGGAGTCGAGAGCAAAGGGAGTACAAGAGGAACCACTTGCAATTTCTATGATTTGAGCAATGTGTGATCTAAGCAAGTGGTGGGGAGACCCGATTGAATTAGACAATTTTTCTTTTCATTTTATATTTGGTTAATGTTTCAGAGTTCATTGATTGATATTTTTTTAATGGAAAACAATGATGGTGGATGATTGAACCATCACCATTGAGGACACAATACAAATAGTGACTAGAGAGATACCAAAATATATTATCCATGGCGTGTCAATTAGAATGAATTTGATGCAGGGAGACATGCATATTTATCCGATTGAATTATCAAGGCTAGGACAACATACCTTGAAGCATCTAGGAGGGTGGAGGATTTGATCACAACGCACACACGTGTACAAACACACCTCCCAACTTAAGGATTTATTGATAGTCGTGAAAAGGGAGAGAGATAGAGAGAGACATGAGGCAATGATGCTCCCTCCCATTGGTGAGACATATTACTAGAGCATATTCGACCATACTTGTATTTAAAATAGAAGTACACATGCTATTGCGATATATTAGGAGAGACCTTTATGTTAAGGCCTATGGCTATACCCCTGAACTTGATACATGATTTTTATGGTCCATGTGCCCCCAATGTACTGGATGGTTGATATAGCTTATCTTTTGATTATATACATCTATATGTGCATGTGTGTATATTGATATGTGAAAATGTGAGTCCCAATACAATCACAATGTAGTCAGTTTTTTTTGCAAACATATAACAAACAATATAATTGGCAAAGCATAGTATGATAGATAGCAATGCAAGATTTATCATAATTAAAACATAATACAATTGGATCATTACATCTTATAACAAACACATGGTAAAAAATCGCAACAATCAAAATAAAAGATAATAAAATGCATACAAAAACAAAGTAATAGAAAACAAAGAATGAAGGTAAAAAAGGGGGATATCTACCCATCAACTCCTATCAGAATATGTTGAACTACTGGGCTGAGCCCAAAATGTGCATTTTGCAATACCCCACTTGAAGAACCTCCTTCCCTTACCAATTAAGACTTTCGGTAATGCAAATGTGTGGTTGTTAAGAATTTGAATAGTAGTTTTTTCATTGCATATTAATGGAGTGATGATTATTCAAAAGGTTAAAAAGATTAATTAAATTGAAACTTCTCATATTCTCACATGATTTTTCTAAATTACTAAAATGACCTTTATTATTTTAAAAAGAGTCATAGGCTTCATAGAGAGCCTATGAGCTCTATCCCATAGGTTTTCTAGAAAACCTACTCTCTTAGGTTCTAGCTTAGCTAGTAGGCATTGACCTACTTAGTAGAGTAGTTTTCAAGCAAAGTTATTTAAAAATTATTTGTTTTGAGTCACATGGGCATGTAAAAGAGGGTACTTTCTTCTTTGTTGTCAGTGGATAAACCTTATTTATTGTTTTGGGGTTTTGAGATAATGGAAAATAAAAATAAATAAACAAATAAACAAATAAATAGAAATAAAATAAAATAATAAAAAATTGAAAGCAAAGCTTTATGCAACTTGGTCAAATCAACTTAGGGTTTTGTAGTTTCATTTCTTTTGTCAAGTAGTTGCCTCCACTGTTGCATTTGTTGGAGCTTCATTTCTCTTGCCAAATTTGTGCCTCAATTGATGATGCTACTTCTAGGAGAGTCAACCAAGAAGGAGGAGGAGATGTGTGTTTAACCAGACAAGTGGTTTCTACCTCATAAATTAGTTTTTTTATATATGTATTTATTTGTTTGTTTATTTATTTATTTATTTTCAGATTGATAGACAAATTAAACAATGAAGAATAACTTCACCTTGATTTAATTCACGTTTATTTTCTAGTTAAATTGTCAAGTTTTTCATCAAAATCGCTGAGGGTTTTGATAACCTTTTGGTTGATTTGTCTCTTTATATATATTTATGAATCAGATAAAATAATAAAACAACCACTGTTATGTTATATATCTATAAACAATAAATGTATATACAATATATATTTTTTCATATATATATATAGCAGCTAATGTTTTATTATTTTATCTATATATATATATATATATATATCAAAATCGCTGAGGGTTTTGATAACCTTTTGGTTGATTTGTCTCTTTATATATATTTATGAATCAGATAAAATAATAAAACAACCACTGTTATGTTATATATCTATAAACAATAAATGTATATACAATATATATTTTTTCATATATATATATAGCAGCTAATGTTTTATTATTTTATCTATATATATGTGTGTGTGTGTGTGTGTGTGTGTGTGTGTGTGTGGAGGAGGAGTGGGGGAAGGGGGTGGCTAAGCCGTCTCAACCCCTTCCCAGAATAGGGAGGGGAAGGGATGGAGATGGGCCAATCCATCGAACCCCCAGCCATATCAGGGCAAGCTGATAGCCATTGTTGCAGCCAGGGCTAAGATTGGCGATCATCGATGCATTGTCGGTCGAATGGGTATATATATATATATTTAAATAAAATGATATAAATAAAAATAAAGAAATAGAATAATAATAATAATAATAATAATAATAATAATAATAATAATAATAATAATAATAATAATGATGTATACATTCATTAGTGTTTATATTGTTTCAGTCTCAAAATATGATTCGGTATAATGATATATACAAATTTATATATATATATATCAATTTTTCTTTTAAAATGTTTTGATTTTATATAAGATTAATTTATATACATAGATTTGGGAATTTATTATTATTTATATAATAAAAGTATGGCATATAAATTATAATTATAATTTTAGTTGTTGAAAATATAAGATCATATATTTAAATATATGTTCTTTAATTATGGAGGGTATAAAGAAAATATTTGCTTATGTGTGTGTATATATATAGCGAAAGAAGATAAAATTTTAGGGATGATTGGCCTTCATTTGGGAACGTAAATATATAAATAATTGTAAACACATGATTAAAAGTACACAAGTAAAAAAATTCTTAAAATTTTTGCGACTTTTGAATGGACTTGGGTATAAATATTAAATCAATTCTACTTAAACAAAATCAAATTTTTGATCTATTGATCCTTGATTTGTAAATTGTGAAGTTTGTAAGTGGAAACTGATAAGATTACTCTCTATTTTAATATTGATAGCACACTTTAATTGAGCTAATAAAATTACTGGTTAATACAATGTATGAGTCATCAGTCTATTCGTTTATATGTAATGCGATTATTTAGTAGCTTTATTAGTAAGTTGTTATTGTTAGCATAATAAAATTGTTGTTATTTAATGTTTGGGGTTGAGTATGGTTACCAATATGTCTTGTGTCGTTGATGTAAAGTGTAATGTTTTATCCTTCTTATTAGGTTACTTGTAGAACTGTCATAAGCATATTTTATTTAATTGACAGATTCAATATGTAACAATTATCTCTCAACCATATTTAACAAGATTTTCCTTTAGAAGTTTGATTGTCAACGTGAAGAAATCATGTTATTCTACTAATAAGGTTAACTTTTTCCAAGAAGGCAAGGATTCGACTGGTTTGGATGGGGATGGCAATTTTTAGCACATGCAAGCCAACCACAGAAAAATGAGAATGCGGGGAATATGGAGGATGAGCGGCGCTTCCTTCTCATGTTGATAGAAAGGTTTTGCTATGCAGGAATGGTCAAACATAAGTGATAATAGGCATGGGGGAGGTTAGGGTTACAGGTTCTCCAAGGAAGGAGACTGCGAGGGTTGTAGGAAAGAGTTTGGGACAGTTGTCCACCCCTACTAAGGTTGATTTTAGTGTAGCTAGTGTTTCTTTTGGCCAATTGGATCCTCATATCTCCCCCATACTAAGGTTGATTTTAGTGTAGCTATAAAGACTTCACTAGTTGTCAATTTTGAGAAGGAGGCTCTTGAGGAGGTGCTTCAAAGAGAGGATTGGTATGCAAAAAAAGGTTTAGTGTGCAGATTCGATAGGTTTTGGCCTACCCTTCCTATCTTTCATTAGTGGATTTTTAATTTATGGTAGCTTATTCTAGAGGGTAGTTTGTAATTATACCCCTGTGCTAAAGGATTTTTTATTTGTGGATTTTGATAATCTCACTTATTGTAATAAGATCATATAGGCCAAATCTTAGAGTTGTGATCATCACCTTCTACTTTTGAAACCTTGGTTTTCAGATTTTAATCCTCTGGATGAAAACCTCTCTCACTGACCCATCTAGGTGCAGCTACCTATCTTCCTTTCTAGTTTTGGTCAAAGTTTGGGTTGTCGGCTATTGGGGTAACCTTGGGTGAATTGCTGAAAATTGATGCTTCTACTTTGAATTTCTCTCAAACAACTTTTTCTAGGGTTCTTGTTAGTTTGGATATTTCTCAAGACCTTCCTGAAATAATTGAGTTGAAAGTTAGAGGCAAATGTTGGTCACAAACCCTTGATTATGAGGGACTTCCCTTCAGGGGTCGGAAGTAATTCAAAATTGGTCATCTTTCTACTTCTTGTCAAAGTTCCAAATGCAAATTGGTTTCTTCATGGTGGATAGAGGTAAGTGAAGAGCTTCTTATAATGTTTGTAGACAACGATCATGTTTTGACTTCAGGAGTTATTTTAAAAGTCCTCAATGAGGAGGATTCAATAGTGAGTTTGGTTAATATGGTGCCTCCTTTTTAGATCTCAGAGGTTGTTGGGTCAGCTGAGAATAGTAAGATGGATTTTGTTAGTAGAAATAACTTGTAGAGGCTCATCTATAGATATGTGTATCTCTCCAAGTTTGGATTCAGGTATTTTGAGTAAACTAGAAGAATAAACAGTTTTAAAAAAGTAATAAACAAGATCGTTTGATACCTAATTCTCCTTCTAGGATACTTCACTCTAATAGCATAGCGAATAAAGGTGAGACTTAGTAATGTTTAGAATACTGCCTCTATAAATTCTGTTCTTTGTTATAAATTTAAAGTATTTTTCAATACTTTAAGGTAGTTTGTATTTTTTGGAGTGTGTTGGTCAGATATCTCGATGATTTTGTCATTAATCCAGGCCTCTTTAGTTATCTGAGTATTTTTGTTATCGAGAAGGGGTCTCGTAAACCCTGAAATATATCTTTAAAAAATGACATATTCATTATTTAATTTGTTTATTGATTTTGAGAAAAGAATAATATATAAGGGAGGAGTCACTTGCTCAAATTTTTAGTTGACCTTTTGTTGTCTATGTCATAATGTTGAAAAAGGAGATCTAGTTCACTTGGTCACAAAGATATTATATATTGTCATTATTATTGGTGTCGTAAATAGAGTTATTGTTTGACATTAGTATAATTTTGTAATACTTTAATATTGATATTGTTATAAAAATAAAGCTTTTCATGTTAAAAAAAAATAAGTTTTGTATTTATTATAACCATGTTTCAATTTGGATTATACTTAGTATCTTCGAAAATTTTGATACACTAGTGGTTTTCTTTGGTGTCTTACAACCTAGAAAGATAAGTTTCAAGATGCAAGGTTGAAATTAATAAACTATAGTATCACTACTAATTTAATCAAGATGAGACACTCACCCTTAATAATTGGAATGCATTTGAGATAAATAAATAAATAAAAGTGCTAATTTAGTCTTGAAACAAGATCTAAATAAGTTTAATAAATAAATTGGAAACAATATAGAAACTATCATTATTTTATAATCAAATAAGTCTTATATTTAATTTTCTCAAGAAAAATAATATTATACGATTAAATTATTGTTGAAATTCATAAATATAAAAGTGGTGAAATTCGTGAGACCATAACATATCAAGTTGATATAGTGGGTAGAGTTGAATCACAAAATTGTTTTCGATAATTAGAAGGAACCTCCTTGGAAGTTGAAGGAATAAGATAATTGGCATAAAAGAAAATTTGAAACTTCTAGGTCTATCCTAATAGAATATGATTTATTGAATTATATCAATCTATCTCTTCCATTTGTTCTTCAGTGAAATCATTTCTAAGGACAATTGTCAAAAGTAATTACTTGCTGATTTATTTTAGTTTTAAAATCCCTTCAAAAACCCCTTGCCAAAAGAATTTATAGTGATAGTATCTCAGATATGGGGGTTGATAGTATTTTTTATTATGTTTAAATTAACATAGGTAACTTGAAATAATCAAAACATGATTATTTACTATTTTTAACAACTCTTTTACAAATTAAATTAATTTTTAAAAAAATTATTGTTCTGATTTTAGTTTATGAAGTCACTCCAGAAACGACCTCAAATTAATAAAAGAACTAGATTTTTCTGAAAATAAAAATTTTAGACTCTATATTTATATCAAGGGAAGTAGGATATGTAACCATAATTTTTATAGTCCATCCTGACTATTTTTGGTGGATCTATTTCCTGATACTTTTGACAATTTTCTGCACTCGAACTCCTTTTTCAACCTGCAAAGTTGTTTCAAAATTGATTTGCCAAAAATAGTTAAAAGAGTCTTTAAATTAAACTAGAGGTTGGTAATGATTTATTTCAACCTTAAGTTTATATATCAACTTTGTTTTGATATTTTTGGATGTTTTTACTATTTTTAATAATTCAGTTTCAATCCCTATTTATTCATGAAATTGCCTAACTAAATAATTTTATACGTTAAAACCCATTAGAAACACCGAGTTATTTTAGCATTTAAATTTTTGAATATTATTTTTTAGGGTTATATTAGTATCTTTTAGCTAATATAACACATAATAACTTTTAGAAATACTTTTGACCACATGGGGGTATTTTATCTATCGCCATTTGACAGGGAATTTAGTAAAATTGAAACTTGATTGTGAGGTAAGCTAGTTAAGTCTAGATGCACCGTAGTTGGGTAACTCTATTTTGACACGAATGGTTAACCTTGAAAATTGTACTTACAGTTATAGTGGCAGAAATAAGACATCAACAAATCATTGACAGATCATGTTCCATACTGTTTGGGGCGAGATTCAATTTCAGTTTCATTAGTCTAATATATAATTTATAGTCTTGAGTATTGAATTTGAGTGTAGTCTTGCACATCGATTCTGATGTAATCGACAACTTAGTCGCATATAGCTTGTCAAATGTCTTTATGCATTTTGTTATCCAAAATAGAAGGTGAGTATCTATGTTGCATATAACATATCTTGAGTGTGTTGGTATACCTTTAAAATTATTTCTACTTGTGTACATGGGATTAGAAGATGAATGTAGTTAATGTGCACATTAGTATGGTTGTGTTAATGGTTGAAGTATTTTTTGTGTGAAGTTAGTGTTGTACAAGAGAAAGAAAAAAATATTAGTATTTTTATGAATTTTATTTGAGTGAAATTTTGAGCATTACATTTTGATATCAGATCATGGGTTCAACACCAAAAGATATGGGGAATTGTGTTTGGTATTTGTGATGATAATTTGATATATTGTGTTTTGTATAATATCTATTGTGTGATATATTTACTTATATAGGGTAGTATATTTTAATATTATTTATGATTGTGTATTTATTATATATGTACTTATGAGGTATCATTATCATAATTCACTTCCTTGGTATTTTTTTACATTTGATTAATTCGGTTTGGAGGTGGTTTAGAAGATATTTTTTTATAGATATTTGCTATATTTGAATACATTTCCATAGAAATTTTGATCTTATTTACTATAATATAATATATAAAATGATGTAAATCCCTCGTAAGATGTATCTTGTTTTGGTTTCCAACATCCAGACTCTTAGGTTACTTTTGGCTAAGAATTAATTGTGTGCATGTTGGTTTAGACTTATTAAACCCGTCATGAATATTAAAGTTAGAGGTTGCAATATTTACCTTCCATTAACTTGAGTTTAAGTGAATTTATTGCATAATAATATGATATGTTGTTGATTTTAGATATAAAACTATGATATTGCCCACGTGGTTTGGTGATAATAATGTTATTTAGTGGTGTGGAAATGTTATATACCTTTAATGAATATAGTGATTGTGTACAAGGAATCCAAGAGGGGATATTAGTATGGTGTTAGTCAAGAAAATAAGATCAAAATAAACACACTAAACACTAACACCTCAAGTCTAAACAATAGGGAGAGTATATGTAACAAACACACAATAAAAATACATCTAGAAAATAAAATAAACCTTCCTTTTACATTCCTTGTAGTTCTAAAACCACTTGTTGATTTGGCTTGTTCGGCTATGTGCTCAAAAAATCTTTGTCAGTGAAGCTCCATTGCTCCACTTCTCTTTGGCACCTTGGCTTGACTTATGAATTTGAAATGGTAACACTACAATGAATCTTTTTGGAGGTATTTTGACATAATAACATTACACGAGAAATTTTTTTGCATCTATTTGAACATAATAACTTTACACCAAGATATCTTAAAGATCAATGGGTAAAGTTTTTTATTTATAGCCTCCAAAGTTAACTCTCACCCAAGATGAGTCAGGTTAAGATTAAGCATGGAATGATTTCAAACCAACCTTAGGTGAGTTGAGGCTAATTTCAATTGAGTTAAGGAGATGGCATGTAATTATGATTTTCAATTAATAGGCATGGATCACAAATTAGATATTTTGTGAGAGCTTGACAACTCACAAAAGCAATGATGAAGAAGCTTGATATTTTGTATTTTTGAATTTCTATTTTTAGATATTCATTAATTGGAAATAGATTATTTAACTAAGCATTTAATCTTGTTTAATCAGTTGATTCATTATGATTAACATTTTAGCTCTTTTAAGAATTGTTCAAGTACCTTGTTTAATGAGTCCATAGGCCAAACTACCAGTTATTAGGTCGTAAGTGATTATGTATGAACTTATGAGAGGTTATTATTGCGTACAGGAGAATACCTTGAATAAGGATGCCTCAACATGATTCTTAACATTAATGTCTGATGTGAGGAACAAATTAGGACGTTTAGTGATTCTTAGGGTTAATTTGCATTGTTTGGTATAAATGAGTTTGAAGCCCGATTGGCAACTGATTGTGACCAGAATGAGGTGTCTACAGTGATTGATTGTATGTAGAAGTAAACTAATGAGATTTACAAGATTTTTACTACATGTGTGTTATGTAGATGAATCTTGAAACTATAGTAAATGTACTGAAATGATTATTTGTTAGATCCAAGCTTAAATTTATACAACTTAATCAATTTTGAACCTGTAAATAGCCTTATGGTGTTAAAATAAAGGTGGTAATAATAGGTCTATTACACATTTATACAGTCGATGGAGTGCTTGTTTAAGAGTAGTTTATTTCTTTAGTAGTGGCACCTAGTTAGGTAGATGGCCTATGATTGTTAATAACATTGACGTAAGAAAATGTAGTTTAGAGTTTTAGGTAGTGGTAACCCTAAGTGACTACACCCCCCGCCCCCCCACCCTTTGTTAAACATGTTTGTGATATGAGTACACCTTGATTTGGTGGTATATAGGCTAGCTACTTAGAGCATATAGTTTAGCATTGATTGTGATTTCTAATTTTTTGTGGATGATGACCTTTTTAGGTGACCCTTATCTTTTTAATTGACCATTCCATCCTCTTAATAGTTCATGTTATGCCAACACATATAAAATCTAGTAACATGTGATATTGTATTCAAAGTATGCATCAGGCTCTATAGAACCCTTTTATTTTCATTTGATCTCACCCTAGTTGAGAATGGAAAAAGCTTGGTCATGTAAAGTATGTCTTGACAAGTAGTGTAATTGATGCACTATTTTATCTTGGTGATGATTGTTTAGACCATCTTGATACTCCTAGTAATTACGATTAATAATAGTTTTATGTGGTCAGCACTCAAACATACAGACAGTTTCCACTCGACAAAAATTCAGTAAGTTATGTTTGATAATGATATTCCTTATGAGATATGTTACTTGAGAGCAGTGACATTTAGAGATATCAACCAATATGTTTGCATTGGTATTTATGTGGTACTAAGATGTCATGTGTGGGAGTGGATAGTTATTATTCCCCTTCATCTATATCGGTTGGTTTTTCATGGTGAACTATTATGATAAAATGTCATTGGATACTTTATCTTCAATAACACTTTGTTATGAAATGGTTTGTTTATTTAGTTCCTTCAGTGATGGTTAGAGATGGACAATAGACATAATTTTTACATGTTACCATGAGACATCGTGACACTATACATAGAGAATCTTAGATATTCCTCATGATATTATAACTACACTTATAGATATATGTTGAAATGTTATCAAGGATGACATTGTGGCATCAATTGGACCAATACAATTTTTTTGATATGTTTTGGCATGGTTACTCTCTATAGGTAATGTTATTTGACAACATTTGGTTACATGATAGTCAGATATGTGAGCTAGTATAGTATCATTTGGTGATGATATGGCATTGGGATGGCATGTGAAAGAGTTGTTGTTTGATATATATTTTTATTTGTACTAGATGGTTGTTATGATGGACAACACCTTAGTCGATAATGTAGTTCAATTCTCTAGACAACTAGTAGATTATTTTCATATTGGTAATGGCAGGTGGACCAATCTCTTATGCTCGATGACATAGTTCAATTATCCATAATAGCTAGTGGACCACCTAATGCCCTCTTAACTTATTCCTTCTATCCTTGGATGGCTTTTTAAGTCACAGTGATTGTGATGTGATCTACTTTTGCTGCATTTTGATGAATTTATTTTAATTTGTTTGAATACCTTATTTTAATTTGACTTGAAACCAATACTATTTTTTTATTTTTTAAACATTTTAAGTAACCAATCATTGAAATTGTTGATATTTTTTTATGATTGAGATTCCTCTTTTAAGGCCACTTGGTCTCATTTTTTTATTTTACTTCTACATGATCAATTAATTTTAAAATTTATTTAGATGATTACTGTATTGATTTCACATGTGTTTGTAATATGCATAAATGTTATGCCAGTGGCATAATATAAAGAAGGAGAAATAGCTTAGAATATAGCTAGTGAATTGTGATGAGAACCAGTCTCATCGGTTCATGTTACCATCCTTCCCACCCCACCAGATGTGGTGGTTTTATATATGTGTGTGTGTGTGTGTTTGTGTGTGGGTGGTCCTTGCATGGAGATATGATTCTTTTGGGAGGTCTAAGGAGTTTATATGATAGAGGAGAGCAATTTTTTTAGTTATTTTAGTGATAGTATTATTCTATTCAGTTGATGTTGGATATTGGGACCCAGTATGTTGTTGTATAGTTCAATATGTTTATGTTTGGTTTAGCATTGCAAGTTAGTGCATGTACTCATATGTTCCAAATGGCACTAGATATTGGGACTCAAGCTTGCCAATATTATTCTTTATGATTTAATCCAGGTCGGTATTGTATATTTGTTCTCAGAAGGGGTGTTGCCATGGATGGATACTTATCAGTTTATTTTTCTCATGATTGACTCTCATAATTCTTTCTTCGTATTGTTTATACATTATATGGGTACTTGACCTTTCATAATTGTATCAAAGGTTTTGGGTTTTAGTGGGTAGATGTCATATATGTATGATAGCATGATTTATATCAAAATGACTTTGGTTCACAATTTCTCATTCCAGAGGTTATTTGTATTCCTATGGGCACATGATATTTTTGATTCAATTGTTATAGGGAGATAATGTGACTCAGTTGGATGATATGACTTAGTACGATAATTTGGCTCAGTGGTATTTAGAATTCTTGGTAGTACAGTATGTTGTCATGGTTTGACACTTATTTATCATTTGGTATGTCTGCTAAAGGATGTCACTAAGTGTTTATTATGGTCATACAACAAATTGATACTTTGTGCATATGCAAATTCAGAGTTTAATAGAAGTATTTGTTGATATCAATTGGTGGTGATAAATAGTGGTTATCATTATTGGTTAATTGCTTAGTATTGCTCAATTTGAGCAATGTAATTTGGCCATGGAATGACAATTTTATTAGTATATTCATATCAATGATTGTTGGGATTTAGTTATTTTACTAGTCGAACTTCGACTTATCAATGGCTTGTAGTGGTATTTTTGGGATTTTTGAGAGCGAGTAATGAATGTACTATTCTACATTGTGGTTTCCGCATCAATGATGATGATTTTATAAGAGAGGGCTATGTAATATCCTGCATAAAGAACCTCTTTCCCTTACCAATTAAGACTTTCAACAATGCAAATGCATGGTTGTTAAGAATTTGGATAGTAGTTTCCTTGTTGCATATTAATAGAGTGATAATTATTCAAAAGGTTAAAAAAATTAATTAAAATAAAAATTCTCATATTATCTTATGAATTTTATAAATTATTAAAATCGTCTTTATTATTTTAAAAAGAATCATAGGCTTCCTAGAGAGCCTATGACATCTATCCCATAGGTTTTCTAGAAACCCTACTCTCTTTGGTCCTAGCCTAGCTAGTAGGCATTGACCTACATGATAAAGTAGTTTTTAAGAAGTTAATTTAAAATTTATTTGTTATAAGTAGTCACATGGGCATGTAAAAGAGGGTACTCTCTTTTTTTGTTGGTTGATGGCTATATTTGAAAAGTGAAGTTTTGTTCTTCATTTTTCTAAATAAACTTTATTCATGGTTTTGGGGTTGTGAGATGATGGGAAATAAAAATAAATAAACAAACAAATAAATAGAAATAAAATAAAATAATAAAATATTGCAATCAAAGCTTTATGCAACTTGACCAAACCAACTTAGGGTTTTGTAGTTTTATTTCTCTTATCAAGTAGTTGCTTCCATTGTTGCATTTGTTGGAGCTTTATCTCTCTTGTCAAGTTCTTGACTCCATTAATGATGTTACTGCTAGGAGAGCCAACCAATAATTTAAAAAAAAAGAAAGAGAGAAATTGTGTTTAATCAAGCAAGTGGTTTCTCCCTCATAATTTTTTTTAAAAATTAATAGACAATCTAAACAATGAAGAATAACTTCATCTTGATTTAATTTAAGTTTATTTTATAGTTGTATTATCAAGTTTTTCATCAAAATGATTGAGAGTTTGGCTGAGGTTTTTGATATCTTTTTAGTTGATTTGTCTCTTATATACACACACACACACACACACACACACACACACACACACACACACACACACACAAGCTAAACAATGAAGAATAATTTTGTCTTGATTTAATTTAGGTTTATTTATAGTTGTATTGTCAAGTTTTCCATCAAAATGATTGAGAGTTTGAATCAGGCTTTTGATAGCTTTTTAGTTGATTTGTCTCTTTCATATATATATATATATATATATATATATATATATATATATATATATATATAAAAGTTCATTATTTATTCTTAATTTTATATATATATATATATATATATATATATAACTTAGCAGCGGTTGTTTTATTATTTTATATGATTCAAAAATAAAAAAAATGCATGTATAAAAAAACTGATAAAAACATTTTTTTTTATATTTATATGTGGAGGGAGGGGCATCTTAGCTATCCTAGCCCCCTCCCATAATAGAGAGGGGAATGGGGCGGGCCAGTCCACCGACCCCCAACCATAACAGGGAGGCTGACGGCCATGGTTGCAGCTAGGCTTAAGGCTGACCATTGGCCATGGTTGCAGCTAGGCCTAAGGTTGACCATCGGCCATGAGCCGTCGGTCGAATGGATATTATATATATAGACCTAAGGATGACCATCGACCATGGGTCATCAGTCAAATGGATATATATATATATATATATATATATATATATATATATAATAAATATAAAATAAATAAATAAAAATAAAATAACATTAATGTATACATTCATTAGTGTTTATATTGTTTCATTCTCAAAATATCATTCGATATAATGATATATACAAATCTATATTTATCATTTTTTCTTTTAAAATGTTTCAATTTTATAACATTAATTTATATAATGTTATATATAGATCTGATAATTTATTATTATTTATATAATAAAAGTGTGGCATATAAATTATAATTATAACTCTAGTTGTTGAAAATATAAGATCATATATTTAAATTAATTTTTTTTTAATTATGAAGGAGGGTATAAAGAAAATATTTGCTTCAATAGCATCATGTATATAACAAAAGAGGGTAAAATTTTAGTGATGATTGGTCTTCATTTGGAAACGTAAATATATAAAGATTTGTAAACACATGGTTAAAAGTACACAAGTAAAAAAGTTCTCAAAATTTATGCTACTTTTGAATGGACTTGGGTATAAATATTAAATCAATTCTACTTAAGTAAAATCGAATATTTGATCGATTGATCCTTGATTTACAAATTGCAAGGTTTGTAAGTAGAAACTGATAAGATTACCCTTTATTTTAATATTGATAGCACACTTTGAGTTAAAAAACCTATTGGTTAATACAATGTATGAGTCATCAATCTATTCACCTGAACGTAGTGCGATTATTTAATAGCTTTATTAGTAAGTTGCTATTATTAGTGTAATAAAATTGTTATTATTTAATGTTTGTGGTTGGGTATGGTTACCAATAATTCTTGTGTCAATGTTTAAGTGTAACGTTCTATCCTTCTTATTGTGTTACTTGTAGAATTATCACAAGTATGTTTTATTTAATTGATAGATTAATTATTTAATGTGTTTCTTAATTATGGGAAAAGAATAATATTTAAGGGAGGAAGAGTCACTTGCTCAACGTTTTAGCTAACCCCTTGTTGTTTATGTCATAATGCACAAAAATGAGATCCAGTTCACTTATTCACAAAGATATTATATGTTGTCATTATTATTGGTGTTGTAAATAGAGTTGTTTGACATTAATATAATATTGTAATACCTTCATATTGATATTGTTTTAAAATAAAACTTCTCACGTTACAACAAAATGAGTTTTCTATTTATTGTAAGCCTGATTCAGTTTGGATTAGACTTAGTATCCTTGAAAATTTTGATACACTAGTGGTTTTCATTGGTGTCTTACAACCTAGAAAGATAAGTTTCAAAATGCAAAGTTAAAATTAATAAACTGTAGTATCACTACTAATTTAATCAAGATGGGACACTCACCCTTAATCATTGGATTGTATTTAGGATAAATAAATAAAGTGAGCACTAATGTTAGTTTTAAAACAAGATCTAAATAAGTTTAATAAATAAATTTTAAACAATATAGAAATTATCATTATTTTATAATCAAATAAATCTTATATTTAATTTTCTCATAAAAAAATAATATTGTACGATTAAATTATTATTGAAATTCACAAATATAAACGTGTTTGAATTTGTGAGACCGCAACATATCAAGTTGATACAGTGGGTAGAGTTGAATCATACAATTATTTTCAGAAATTAGAAGGAACCTCTTTGGAAGTTGAAGGAATAGGATAATAGGCATACAAATTTTTTGAAACCTCTAGCTCCATTGTAATAGAATGTGATTTATCGAATGGTATCAATCTACCTCTTCTGTTTGTTTTTCATTAGAACCATTTATAAGGACAACTATCAAAAGTAATTACTTGCTAATTTATTTTAGTTTCAGAATCCCTTCAGAAAGACCCTATCAAAAGAAGTTAGAGTCATAGTATCTCAAATATGAGGGTTGATAGTGTTTTATCTTCTATTTAAATTAACATAGCTAATTTTAAATAATAAAAACATGATTGTTTGTTATTTTTAACAACTCTTTTCTAAATTAAATTAAGTCATAATTTTTTTGTTGTTTTGATTTTAGTTTGTGAAGTTGCTCTAGAAATGAGCTCAAATTAATAGAAAAACTAGAGTTTTTTTTAAACTAAATTTTTTAAGATGTAGACTTATATCACAGGAAGTAAGATATGAAACCATAATTTTTATACCTCATCTTGATGATTTTTGGTGGATCTATTTCCAAAAGATTTTGGCAATTTTTTGCACTTAATTTATTTTTTCAACCTGCAAAGTTATTTCAAAATTGAATTGTCAAAAAATATTAAAAGAGCCTTTTTAAGTTAAACCAGAGGTTGATAATGATTCATTTTACCCTTAAATTTATACAAGAACTTTGTTTTAATATTTTTAGATATTTTTACTATTTTTGGTAATTTAAATATGAACCCTGTTTATTCAAGAAATTACCTAGCTAAATAAGTTTTTGCGCATTAAAACCTGTTAGGAACACCAAGTTATTTTAGCATTTAAATTGTTGGAGACTATTTTGTAGGATCTTGTTGGTATATTGTAGCTAACAAAATACAAAATAACTTTAAAAAATATTTTTGAGCTCATGGAGATATTTTAGCCATTGTCATTTAATAGACGATTTAACAGAATTATAACTTGATTGTGAGGTGACCTAGTCAAGTCTGGATGTAACATGGTTGGATAATGTCAGAATGCAAGATCTCTCTTACAAACTATTCCCACAAAATCAATAATACAGACATTTTACATAGAGAGTAAATATGCACAATGAAGTCTCTGAATTATATTCTCAATCTTCATGTGGGTTTCCACAAAATAACCAAGTCAAAAGTACATGGGATTGCCTATTAGATAGGCAAAATAGGTTGTTTAGTGAAACAAAATATTATTACATGAATAAATTATAAAATAAGAATATCTATTACTATTGTGCACTCAAAAAATACATGCATAAAATAGAATAGTATCTTCAATAATAAAACAACTAACTTTCAAAACAAGCTTACATGCTTTACTCCAACACCCTCTCTTAAGCGTAGAATAGGGAGTGAAAAAAGATAAATTAAAGAGATTGATGGGTCTCGACAACTTTGACAACTAGGCCTGATGAGGTACCCATGTACAAATTGTTAGGAACTTGGAGTACAATTGATTATTTTTGTATAAGCAACTAAACACGAAATTGAACCAAAAGTAATAACTAGAAATCAAAAATAGCAAATAATAGGAGATACAAGAAACAACCAATCTTGCATTAAACTCTTCCAGAATACAATGAAGAAATCTCACTCTTCCCACACCTCTTGGGTGTACAGTATTTCTCTCTCAAGAGTTCTCTCTCTCTCTCTCTCAATCAATTACAATCAACTCAATAACCGAGTTGTTATTCCCTTAATTACAATACAGCCCCATGGGTCTCTTAAATAGATCCCAAACCAAACAATAATTAGAAACGTAGACTCAAGACTAAAATTAGTCTTTACATGCAAACTCACTATTCGTCTAAAATTAGAATAGTTCTAGAACGCACAGACGACTGATGTCAGTCTCTGTCTGTCTAGAGATGACTGACATCAGCCGATGCATAACCAATGTCTGTAGCTTTCGGTCTACCCCTGAACGATGTCGGTAGGGTGTGACCGACGTCAGTAGCTGTGTAACCCAGCAACCTCCACCATTTGCATAACAGTGGAGCTTTTAGCTCCATAACTTAACAATCTCCCACTTGGAGATAAATAGCTGCACCTGTACCTGTACCTGTACATCAACATCTTCTAATTTGTTTTTGGCTTGTATCCCTCTTCAAGTTCAATCTTGAAGACAAACAAAAGTTGAATGAAGATTCAACTTCTCTTTTGTTACTGGCTTTATCAACATATCTGTAGGGTTCTTATCCGTATGGATCTTTTCCAGCTTCAACTGACCATCCTCTAATACATGTCGAATGAAGTGGTACCTAAGCTATATATGTTTGGTTCTTGAATGAAAGGTTGAATTCTTTGCCAAATGAATTGCACTTTGACTATCACTGTACAATCTGCAACTCTCTTGCTCCTTTCCCAACTCTTCCATGAACCGAGTCATCCATATCATTTCCTTGCTAGCCTCTGTGACTGTAATGTATTCTACCTCTGTAGTAGACAGGGCAACAACCTTCTGCAACTTTGAAATCTAGCTAACCACCATTCCACGAATAGTGAACACATATCCTGTGGTGCTTCTCCTGCCATCCAAGTCACCTACCATATCTGAATCTACATACCCATGTAGAGAAGTGTTTGAACCTCCATAGCATAAATGCCTACTGCTGGTCCCTCTCAGATATCTAAGAATCCACTGAACTACTTTCCAGTGCTCCTTTCCTGTATTGGCCATAAACTTGCTAACAACTCCCACTGCTTGGGCAATATCAGGTCTAGTACATACCATTGCATACATCAAGCTCCCAACTACTGAAGCATATGGAACTCTACTAATGTACTCAACCTCATCATGTGATTTAGGACATTGTTCTTTGCTCATCTTGAAGTGTCCAGCCATAGGTGTGCTTACCAATTTTGTATCCTGCATATAGAACCTCTCCAACACCCTATTCACATAATCCTCTCGAGACAAAATCAACTTGTGATTTTCCCTGTCTCTAGAAATACTCATGCCAAGGATTTTCTTTGTTGCTCCTAAATCCTTCATGGCAAATGTGTGAGCTAATTTTACCTTTAGCTCAGTAATTTTCTGCATTTGTGTGAACCTGCAACAAGCATATCATCTACATACATCAACAGGATAATATAACTACCATTATCCAATCTGGTAAAATAAACACAATGGTCAGATTGACATTTACTAAAGCCATGTTCTATCATAAACCTGTCAAACCTTAAATACCATTGTCTTGGAGCTTGCTTAAGACCATATAAGCTTTTATTCAACCTGCATACAAGTTTCTCCTTACCTTTGACTTTAAAACCTTTCGGCTGATCCATATATATCTCTTCATCCAAATCTCCATGAAGAAACGTTGTTTTAACATCAAGCTGCTCAAGATGCAAATCCTCAATAGCAACTAAAGACAATACAGTCCAAATAGAAGTCATCTTTACTACAGGAGAAAAAATTTCACCAAAATCAATACCTGGTTTATGTACAAATCCCTTTACTACCAACCTGGCCTTATGTCTCATTTGTCCATTCTCTCCTTCCTTTAACCTGTATACCCATTTGTTTTTCAGTGCTTTTTTTTCGGCTGGCAACTCAACCAAATCCCACGTATGGTTCTCTTCTAAGGAATCAATTTCCTCATTCATGCCATGCTCCCACTATTTCCTGGATTCTACTTGTATTGCCTCATCAAAACTTTCTGGTTCTCCACCATCAGTGAGCAACACGTAGTATAAAGAAGGGGAATAATGAATTGGAGGTTTACTTACCCTTACAGTCCTCCTTATGGGCATTTGAGACTCATTCACAACTTGCTATCTGCCCAAATTTCATTCTGACAGTGATCGATCTCGGTCATCTCTCTGTCTGCACCTGACCGATGTCAGTTCTACCTGACGACGTCGGTCTCTGTTTGATCAACGTCAGTTTCTGCCTGACCGACGTCAATTCTTACCTGACCGACCTGACTGACATTGGTTCTTACCTAACTGATGTTGGTTTCCACCTACTCGACGTCAGTGACTTTGGTCTCCATCAGACTGATATCAATTCTTGCCTGATTGACCTCAGTTCTCACCTGACCGACGTCAGTATCTGTGTTTTCCTGTGAGTGATGATTTTTACCTGTGAGCTCATTTTGAATCATAACCTTGTCCAAATCAACATTGCCTTGCTCAGAATTATTCAGCCTCTTGAGCTGATCAATGTCCATCACCTTCTCATTGAAAACCAAGGCTTTCCATTTTTTAAATGTGTCAAAAACATCAGATTTCCTCTTTATACAATAAACCCATACCTTTCTTGTAGCATCATCAATGAAAAAACATAATACTGTGATCTTCCAATAGAAGCTACCTGAGTTGGTCCCCACATGTCTGTGTGAACAAGCTCCAACTTGTGCTTCTTCTTTGTTGACCCAATTTTGAGAAACCTTACTTTCTTCTATTTCCCAAAAATACAATGCTCACAGAACTCTAGATCTATGCTTTTCAAATCTGAAAGATTACCTTTTGACTTAAGAACATTCATTTCCTTCTCACTCATGTGACCAAGCCTATAGTGCCACATCTTTGCATCTACATCTGAAGTAGATAAAATAGAAGGAGAATAATCAGTAACACAAGTAGATAGATAAAGCATACCTACTCTTTTACCTCTTGATAATACAAGTGCACCCTTGGAAACTTTCCAAGATTCAACTGTGAGAGTTACTGTGCAACCCTCATCACCCAACTTTCTTATAGAAATCAGATTCTTCTTCAAGATGGGTACATGCATGACATCTTTCAACACCCATGTGTTGACATTCTGTAATTTCAGCTGCACTTTTCCTTTGCCAACAATTTGACAAGGCTCACCATCCCCTAAATAAACTTTTTAAAAATCTCCATGGACATAATCATTGAAAAATTATTTATTTGGGGTTGCATGGAAAGTAGCACCAGAATCTAAAATCCATGATTCTACTTGACTATCCAAAGAAAATATAAGAGCATCTTGTGCAACAATACTTGCAACATTTGCTTCTTTATTACCTTCATACTGATTTTCTTTGTTATCCTTCAACCAACAATCTTTCTTTGCATGCCCTTTCTTTCCACAATTCCAGCAGATTGTTTTTCTATTTCTGGATTTGGATCTCCTTCCTATCTTTGACCTTGATTTCCCTTGCTTGCCCTTCTCTTTTTGCCTTCCCCTGCTTTCAATACTTAAAGCATTACCTGATGTTTTCCCTGTGCTTTTTCTACGAATTTATTCATTCAAGATTACACTAACAACATCAACTTTCAAGATATTTGAAGCAGATGCAGTATTGCTAACTGCCATTACCAAGTTGTGCCAGCTTTCAGGTAAAGAGCATAAGATTAAGAGAGCCTTAATTTCATCATCAAAAACTATTTTGACTGAATTTAATTGATTTACAATTTCATGGAAATCATTAAGATGACTATATACAGATCCACCTTCCTAAATTTGCAAACTAAATAATTGCTTCATAAGATATACCTTATTCAAAGCTGAGGGTTTTTCATATAAATTTGCCAGAGTATCTATTAAATCTACCATTGTCTTTACCTGTGATAAGTTAGAAATCACAGAAGATGCCAGGCTCAACCTTATAGATTCAAGAGCCTTTCTATCAAGAACATTCCATTCTTCATCTTGCATATCTGTGGGCTTACTTGAAACCCCACCCAACGGTAAAAATAGATTTTTTGATACAGATAATCTTCTATTTGCATCCTCCATAATTGATAATTCTTGCCATTGAATTTCTCCATTCTTAGCTTACTTTCTTCTGCCATTGCTTTGCTCCCACTCAAATAGAAACCCCTGTGAGTGACATGTAATCAACAAACACTAACCCGCTTTGATACCACTTGTTAGGAACTTGGAGTACAATTGATTACTTTTGTATAAGCAACTAAACACGAAATTGAACCAGAAGTAATAAGTAACTAGAAATCAGAAATAACAAATAATAGGAGATACAAGAAACAACCAATCTTGCATTAAACTCTTCCATAATACAATGAATAAATCTCACTCTTCTCACACCTCTTGGGTGTACAGTATTTCTCTCTCAAGAGTTATCTCTCTCTCTCTCAATCAATTACAATCAACTCAATAAATGAGTTGTTATTCCCTTTATTACAATACAGCCCCATGGGTCTCTTAAATAGATCCCAAACCAAACAATAATTAGAAACACAGACTCAAGACTAAAATTAGTCTTTACATGCAAACTCACTGTTCGTCTAAAATTAGAACAGTTCTGGAATGCACAGACGATCGATGTCGGTCTCTATCTATCTGGAGATGACCAACGTTGGCTGATGCATAACAGATGTCGGTAGCTTTCGATTTACCCTTGACCGATGTCGGCAGGGTGTGACCGATGTCGATAGCTGTGTAACCCAAGAACCTCCACCATTTGCATAACAGTGAATATTTTAGCTCCACAACTTAACACAAATCATAGTGAAATACAAAATGTCCTTATAGTAACCAATCCATTTTATCAAACTACATGGATGATGAATCACTGTAACCACCAAGTAAAATAGAAACTAGTACTCTGTAGGAGGTTAAATCTATAAAAAAACATTGATCTCAAAACATTAAGAAAAATAATCACCAAGGATGAAATGTATCACCGTAAGGTACCTAAAAACCAGTAATAACAGTTAAAATTGAGAGAGCAAAAAATATACACTATAAAGTGTCCCAAAAAAGCAAACGGCTCAATACTCAAACATAATGTTGAATAGGTGCACTTGATGGAATGAAGGCCATAAAATACAAATGAACTTGATGGACTCAAAAGTGATAATAGAATTCCAATCTTCACAAGTGGTTTGGATTCACTGCTCAATCATAAAAAACCAACTAACACTAGAATTCACTAGAATGGCTCTTAAGCAAAGAGACTGTCAAAGGTATCAATAATGTAAAAAGGTTCACAAATAAAATTAAATCTACTACCAAAATATGTGGTACACCAAGGGTTATCAAGGAACATGACAATTGAAGAAGCAGGATCTGCATCATACCCCCCCCATACTATTGATTATGTGGAGTGACGTAAAAAAAATAAAATGAGTGGGTTCAATCCACTATTAAAACACTAACATGATGACATTATATTCACCAGAATAGCTACTCTTTAAAAGGAAATCAAGCTCTATAACAAATTTGAAGGAGACTATCAACTATAAAAAAATATCGAAGATACAAAACAAATATCTCTCAAGAAGATGGCTCTAGTGGTGATGGGACAGTCAACAACTGAAGAGTAAAGTTCTCAACTTATAGCATACCAACATAAATAAAAAGTACCATGACTCTTAGTATGACTACAAATAAAGGTCTTATATAACAAAAAAACATTAGATGATGCATAAAACTCAAAATGCTATCAATTTGTAGAAGACACCATGAAAAATAAGAGAGTTATTCTTAAAATAAGGGAGCAATGTGAGACATAAAATAGTACTCAAGAATGTATGACATCAAGCTCTGCCAAAAGTGCATTCGTGAGTATAAAAAAGGGCACAAAAAAACACAATTCTCACTCAAAAAATAAGATGTCAGACTTTATCGATAATGCATCCATGAGTGAAAAATGTGATAATAGGGACAACAATGTGGGCAAAAAGGGCACAAGCTCAATAATAATGACCTCCAAGAAATGAAGGTAAGGAGAAGCAAGAACAAATTTATTTTATCTATGAGAGGGTCTGACTTCTTACCAAATGAGACCTCACCCTCCATCTTCGACACACGATATCAAAATAAAGTGATAAGGCAAGAAACAATCTTCCTTTAAAACAATAATATTATTGAAATGTAGGATCTCTCTTGAAAACTTTTATCGCAACATCAATAACACAGACATTGTACATAGAGAGTAAATATGCACAACAAAGTCTATGAATTGTATTCACAATCTTCGTGTGGATCTCAACAAAATGACCAAATCAAAAGTACATGGGAGTGTCTATTAGATAGGTAAGATAAGTTGTTTCATGCAAAAAAATATTGTTGCATGAATAACCTACAAAATATGAGTATCTATTACTATTGTTCACTCAACAAATATGTGCATAAAATAGAATAGTATTTCCAACAATAAAACAACTGATTCTCAAAACAAGCTTACATGCTTTACTCTAACAAGCAATTTCACTTTGACATAAATGATTAATATTAAAAAGTGTACTCATGGGTGGTACAATGAGTGTATTTGAAGTTAGACTAAGTAAGAGTTTGGTTTATTACCTAGTTTTAATGCACTTACAATTGTAGTGGCAGAAATAAGGTGTCAACAAATCGTTGATAGATCATGTTCCATATCATTTGGGGTGAGCTTTAGTTTTAATTTCATTATTATAATCTATAATTTATAGTCTTGAATATCAAATTTGAGTGTAGTCTTGCACACCAATTCTAGTGTAGTCGACACAACTTAGTTGCATCTAGCTTGTTGAACATTTTTATGAATTTTGTTATCTGAAATATAAGGTGAACATCTATGTTGCATATAACATACCTTGAGTGTGTTTCTATATCTTTAAAGTTTATTTTAATTTTAGACGTGGGATTAAAAGTTATGTGTATTTAATGCGTGCATTAGTATGGTTATGTTAATTGTTGAAGTGTTTTCTTGTGCAGAGTTAGTGTTGCACAAGAGAAGGGGAAAAAAATAGTAGTGTTTTTATGGGTTTTATTTGGGTGAAATTTTGGGTGTTACACATTTATCATTTATAAGTCATTGTGGATTCATAATAAAAGAAAAAATATAGAAAAGGAAGAAGAAAGACAAATAAAACATAATAATATTTTAAAAGGAAACATGGAAAAAAAGTAGTGTAAATGGATAAAAAGCTATAAATGCAAGGCAAAATTTAATTGGAAGTAATCAAAACACAATAAAAAATAATACCTAAAAAATAAATATAAATTAATGAAATCAAATCAAAATCAAGTTTATAAAGAGGACTATAAAACACAAATATTCATGACACAATATAAATACCAAGCATTAAACAAAGCACAACCTAAAGTACTTGTGAAACAATATTGGAAGTTACCATTTAATAAAACTTATAAAACATAAGGGAAGAAAAAAATATAAACCCCATGTGGGACGAACCAAATAGAATCATATGAAAAGATAAAATTAGTTGAAGAGAGGAAGAAGAAAAACTAATAATAATAATAATAAATAAAAGAAAAATAGAGAATATGTAGTTACAAGAATAAAGAATTGGAAAGCAAAGATAACCAATAATAGATTCATAACCAAGTGAATTATAATAATCGTCAGGAGACACAAGAAGCAAAGTATCAATATAATTAGATGCAAATACAGGGTGGTGAAGTATCCAAGAATCAAACCATGTTAATCCATCCTCTGATGAGTCTTTTTTATAGTATTATCCATCACGTGATCTTCCGCATTGATGCAAACCATAATATTATCTTGAATAAGTGTATCCTTATGACATTTCTCTAATTTCCTAGTAGATATATGTTGTGCTATATATATTATTGTTGGGATAGAATTGTGCACTTTCACCTTATGATCCCTTGCCTTAGGTGATCCAAATCCTGGGAGGTCTAGGAGACAACACTCTAGATGATGATCTAGATGGGTTGTATGTGTATGCATAAGTAAAATTAAATAAGATGGAGAATAGAGGAAGGAATAAAACTAGATCAAAAATAATATTAATTTGTGCATTCTTACATGGCATACTCTTGAGAAAGATGTATGTTTGTCTAATTTTCTATTATCTACCTTATTATAGATATGTATATATAAATTATAAAGTTGAGAAGTCTCAATAATTGTTATAGAAGTCAAATTATTCGAGCTTCTACATGTGACTCTTCACCTTCTAAAAATTATGTCTCTTGACCTCTAGATGTGCACCATGTTGACATGTGTTATGTAATATAACATGCTCTAGGAGTGCCATCAAGTGTTTCCTTTAGGATTATAGAAAATACACATGTTGCACACTAATGTAGTTTTACGTGGTGTTTGCACTTGATTATCCACATGTTTACAAAGGATGTTGCCCTATGAAAGGGGTTGTTACACCTCAAACCCACACCAATTAAGAATTTAAAAATTAAGTGCTTTATGCCTTTTGATTCGAGTGCACATTATTTTTTTGGTCTATGCGGCATGGAACCAAACATTGCTTAGAATGCACATGATGTTTATATTTTCTTGATGGTTTAGTGTAGGGTTAAGTGATGTTATCTTTTGAGTTACATGTCATGTATCCTTACACTTTTATTGAAGGTGAATGATACAAGGGGTTACATGGAATTGATTATAATATAGAGTTTCATGAAGATGCAAAAATGACTAAGGCAATCAAAACAGTGATGCAAGTTTTCAACAACTCTGCGTAGATCATTTATCTTTCCTTGAGAAGAAATTGTCTCGATTGCATTGAATATGTCACTAATTGTCATATGCATTAAGTGATTTGAGAGGGGAGTAATTGATACCTTTGTTTATTTAGATCCAATTTAGAAAGTGTGACTTTCAAATCAATGTTAATTTGAAATTGATCTAAGAAGTCATCAACTAATTTGATTAAGGTATACACAAATCCACTTAGTAAAGCATAAAACCAATCAATGGGATAATCCTTAAAATTCCTTAGAAAGATCTTAGTCAATTTTTTTTGACAATATTTTTTATGTGGAAGGAACATAAGTATTCAAAACATTGCAACAACCAAATAAAAGGAAAGTGGGGTAAGATAGATATGATATAAATACAATAAAACATTAAATAAAATCCAAAATTACCAAAATAATGAAAACACCTTGAGAAATCAATAATTGAAGGTAAATATGGAGATTTGTATATGATTTATGACTTATCTTATTTCTGACAAAGAGAACATGGCATGATGGAATAAAGGATCTGAAACTGACATGACCAAAATTGTCTAACATGACAATGGTCATGGTCATTTTCATACCATGTGACTCTGATCAAGGTGACCAAAGCTTAGGAAATAGAGACTAATGAGTTTTTAGGATTGTGTTTTGAGTATCTTGAGGAACAATAATGATAGATTTATAGGTGTTCATGAAAAACTGATGATGATGAAAGATTATGAAGCTTCTAATGTAAAGGAAAAGTGTATCTATAAGATCTCAATACAAGTCAATGATCCAAGCGTATGAAAACATGATTTAAACATTATAACCATGATTCTTATATAAAAATTAAGTGTATACTTAATGTCCCACTTTAATGTGTGTGTGCTTATAAATTAAAGTAAAAAATAATGAGTGGATGTTATTTTTACTAGTGGTTGCCTTGTTACCTATAAGTTAAGCTCAAAGTTAGTTCTTGATATGAAATTGATATGAAACTCAAGAGGAGAGATTATACATTTTATTAGA
This sequence comes from Torreya grandis, assembly GCA_037957365.1. NCBI lineage: Eukaryota > Viridiplantae > Streptophyta > Pinopsida > Cupressales > Taxaceae > Torreya > Torreya grandis. Next base: position 3,133,744 of record JARHVA010001063.1, read on the forward strand.
GTTCATTTCCAACAACCTACAAAAAATAAAGCATCATCTCCTCACTATCTACTTGAATGCCATGATTTCCATTGAGAATTTATGAATGCACTATTGTCAACATCTTGAAGTTACATAAAAATAAATGTGAATGTTTAAAATTATATCAATGTATTGATAATTTGATAAAATGTAATAAAATGAAATAAATGAAAAATTGAAAGTAGTCAAAAAATAATGAATACACCCAATGGTATGCGAAACATGATTCCATCTCTAAAAAGAACTAAAACTACCATGGGCCCTGAGGTGAAAACTCTAAAAATTGGATCCTACTAACCCATGCCATGTGATAAAATATAATTCTTAGGTGAAGAAGCAATATCTAAAACCTCTCTTTAATTGAAGATAAAATATGCTGACTATATACCCTTGTTTTCAGGTGAGAAATGTTCCTACATATCACTCGTATCAAAAGAAAAGGATTAAACTTACAATTTGTAAAATTGATTAAAAATAAGATGTAATAATATTCAAATCCCATTTTTAAACACATGTATATAATTATAGAAATATGTCATCAATAAAGCTCATTGATAACCAAATACTAAAATGTGAAATTGAAGCAACATAAGGGTTAGATCGAGGGGAAAGTGATAGCCTTGATGTATCAATCAAGGAGGGATAATTAATATGCACCAACATAAAAATAAAAGAGGGACAAATGATATGCTACACTGTAGCAATATTCCCCTATAAGGAAAAGATATAACAATGGGGCACATAAAATATTATGATCAAATAGATGTAGGGTAGGAATTATGGAAACATAGGCACCAATCATAATATATCACAAGTAATAATGTGACTGATATATATCATGGCACCATACATATAATATCACATAACATATTCAAAAAATGTAAACACATGATCATATAACCATATAGAACATGTGAAATCATCGATAATAACAAAGTGAGCAAAGCCAATAAGTAATCAATCACTCATAAGTGACATAAAATTGACAACTAGAGGATCGTATATAGACAAAAAAATAAAAGACATGTCAAACCACATATACAAGCACATACAACTTGTATAAGTACACACATTCAATCAATCAAATCAATCATAGAGTATACAATAGAACACACAATGTATCAATCATGTGAAGAAACAAAATGTATCCATGTAATGAAACACACAATATAAAATCTAGAGTAACATATGTATAATAAACTATATGAATCTCAATATGATAATGGAAAGTAGGATAGGTAGAACTTGAAACCCATTTAAAAATACCCCTATTATAGGAATGCCCCCAATGTAAGGATGCCCTTGGGTGTAGGCACGATAAAGCTACAAAGAAAATACATGTCCATGATCATATGTAACATATATATACTATATATAAATCAATGCATACCATGTGTAACACGTGCATAAAAAAATATTTGCAACCTCTAGCAATAGGTAAATAAGTTGATATGTAAAAATGTATAACTATGTAAGCATCGAAGATAAAGGATAAGGATTTTTTATTTTTTATGTTTTATTATTTTTATAAGAGTGGAACTAAGCAAGACAAAAACCAAGAGGAAAACTAAAAATGAATCAATAAACAAACCAAGGGGCAAAATCAAGAGGAAACAAGAAAGCAAATATCAATCAAGTCGATACAAGCCTCCATAAGAAGAAGAGAGAAGAGGAGGATCCATACTAACCTACAACTTCTCTAAGAAAATAAGTGAACACTAGGGAGGAAGGAATCGATATACATGTGGTGTCATCAATGGGAATTTCATGCAAGTTTTTGGAATTGGAGACAAGTAAAGACAAAGGCCAAAGGAACAACATAAACCAAGGGTCTAGAAGAATGACATAGAAAACTGAAAAAAATGAAAGAATAAGGTAGCTTCAAATTTTAAATAATATAGAATAATCAAGAAGCAATAAACACCTCAAGAGTGGAAAATAATGGAAATCTGAAAGGAAACATGATAAACCCAAAATCCATAAACAACATGAGAGAGAAATTGAACTCTAAAGAGATACAACAAAATAGAAGAAATATGGACAAATAATCATGTGCAATAGATTATTCCATTGAATCAAATGATATATGAAATAAATTATAATTGATAATCCCATCTAAATATCCATAATAATCTATCAATTTATCTTCATGATAAAGATTTGAAAATACCACAAATATAAGTATATAGACGTGTCACTAGTGTCATCAATAATATAATCACAAGTCGTATAGTAACTAGAAGCTTCATCACTAGTACTATAATTATTATCATGACAATTAGATACAATAGTTATTTTATCCTCCTGTAAATATGCATTTTGTTTGGATCATGTATTTAAAACCTTACTAGGAATTTTATCTTGAACAAACACAAAAAATTATGATGAGAATAATTTAGTGTATGGATGAGTAACTAATTGAACTCTAGATGCTTTTACTTGAGGTTTTATAATTTGTTGTTTGGCTAGAGCTTTGGTTAATATCTCATGTTAAAATGGGGACTCATAAGGAGTGCCTCAAATGGTAATCACTTTGTTTTCAGCACAAAATTTAAACATAGATGTAATTTGGATGGGATTTCTTGCAATTGATTAATCCAAGGGCATCTAAGTAATATATCATGTCTTTTTATTTGATAATATATGAATCCACACCATTAAATTATTAGGACCTATGATGAAAAGGAATGTTAACTCCTAAGAAGTGTCCGTGCAGTACCATCATGACCTTTATGCATTATGATTGTGTCATCAAAATCCTTTTGAGTGTATCCTCTATTAAAAGAAACTACATTGTGCATACATATAAACCATTGTCAACGATGATTTATTTATTAGTTTTGAATGTAAATTTATGAAAGGAATATGAATAATGTTTGATTATTAGGATCATCTATTAGAATATCATGGTCACAGAGAGTGATAGAAGTAATCTCTTTACATGCATCCATGATCACGTTTATGAAACTATTTAAGATATACAAATTTCAACCTGATGGTTATTGTTTAGGCACTACCATGTGAACATTGTCTTGATTTTTAGTATCATGACTCATAAAAGTATTAGTAAAAACTTTCAAGTGTTGATTTGGTTGTACAACTAGTTAGTTAAATGTACTATTTCCTCCATCCACTTAAATGACATTGTTATCAATTAAATTTCAAATTTTATGTCTCAATGAGAAATATTTATTGATAGTGTGACCTGAATCTCTATGATAATCACAATATGCATTCACATTATAATTCTTAGGTAAAGACTAATATTATTTAAACTCATGTTGTGGAGGTAAATAGATTGTATTACATTTAATAAATCATTTAAATACTTGGTGAGGACTCTTAGTAACCATGTAAATTATCTCCACTCTTAAGAAGGAAGGACAAGCCCATCATGTTATTGAGATACTACGTTAACTACATTATTGGTCTCATTGTTAGCTTGAAAAGTGATAGTATTATTAGCCTTAGCCTTGAGTTTTTTTTTTACCTTCATATTTAATTCCACTAGAGGTAGGGGCAGTAACCCCATATCTAAGCATATTGGCCTCTATAGACTTGATCTCAGAGTTCTTAACAATATGACAAAGGTCATAGAAATATTGATATGTATTAAGTGTCACTTTGTCCTCAACATGTTGAAGCAAAATTTGAGAGATAATACTTTGTAATTCACTATTAGGTAATTAGTGAGACATTTTTTTAAGCATCATTTTAAATTTGAAAATTAATTACTAATGGGCTCATTGGACCCTTGTTTAAAATGCACAAGTTGTGAAAAGGTGGCTTTTTGTAATGTTTATTTATAAATGAACTAATAAACTATTGACCAGTCGTTTGAAGTAATGTATGGAGCTCAATGATATGGCATAAAACCAAATCAAGGTGTAATCCTTGGAACTTCAAGGAGATATCTTATTTAATAATCCATCATTTTTTAAAAAGTCAATACATGAAACATGTAATGATTTGATATGTTGTGAAGGATCACCTTACCAGTGAATAACTAAAACTTAAGTGCAATAAAACCAATAGGAAAATGGTCAGAAAGGACCTCATAAGCTAAGGGATTTAATAAGATATCATGAGAAGTCATTGCATGCTTAATCTTTGAGATCCTTGTGAAAGTTATTGAATTTGTGCTTGCATAACTTGAATAGTTTGTTAAATGAGTGCATATTGAGAAATAAAAGAAACAATTGATGTAGGTATCATCACTTTATTGTTTTGAGAAATACCATGACCAAAACATGTAGATGAGCTTTAAAATACACATTAAATCAAGAAAGAATAGACATGGTAACCTAAGTAGAAGCAATAGATAGAGTCTTAAAATAAGAAGTAACATGATAATTAGCCTCAATACCTAATGTAGAAGGAGAACCTATAGTAGGTGGAATAGAAGCATTAAAAGATTTATTTGCAACATGCATTTACTTATATATAGATTCGTTAGCTAAATTATTATTATGTATTTATTTTATGATAGATAGTTGTCGTTCAATTTTTTAGGTTGTTCATTTATATTTTGTCTAAATTTAACAAGTCTTTGACTCTTTCTTTATCTATTTCACCATTATATATGGTTTGAGATCCCCTAAAACTATTATCATTAATAATAGTATCATACTTTTTTATGTCGAGGATGCACAAGTGTTCAAAACACTACACTAATCACATAAAATGATGACACATAATAAAATATAATATAAATGAAATAAATATTTAAAATATAGTAATTAAAGATATGCCTATGTACAGAAAAAAGTGAGGATGAATGAAAGTACCTTGAAATAGAAAATGATAAGTGAAATAGATAGATAAATTTCTAATTCTAACTCATTTTTTTGAGAGGCTTAAAAGCAGATCAAATGGTTCTATATTAGTGCCATATGAAACTCTAAAACAACAAGAAATGATCTATGAAAATAACCATTTTTGTATGGTCCAATAGAAGCAATGACTAAAAATAAAATGTTGCTATAGAGATAGTCTTTCCAAAAATGGATAACTTGGTCCAAAAAAGGCTTTGTAAATCCTTACAATGAAACTTTATATAACCCTTAATCAGTAGAAGACTTTTAAAAAAAAATCAAGTAAGAAAATAAATGTGCAAAAATGTTATAATTTTATCTCCTTTGATCTAACCTTAATTTGGTCAACCTCAATACCTAATAATGCATCCAAGAAAAAAATAAATATGCAAAGTTATTGGCCTAGGATCCTTGAGTGGGGATTACTCCAAAAATCAAGCCAAGAAAGAAGGATCGTGTAGTTTTATGCATGAAAGTGTGATACACTCTTCACTTGCAGCATGTCTAAGGATATGTGTGGTCAACTTGTGGCTTCCATAACCATTGTCCTTATCTTGTCACATTTATCTAGGCTCTTATATTTTAGCAGGGTCGGCCTATGGAATAACCATGGATATAGTAGAGTATATGGGTAGATGTCGGATAACAGGGAACAAAAAAGGGGCTTAAAGTGACTTTTTTAAATGAAAATAACATCAGTTGAACTTGGAGAGAATTTTAGAGACACTTGGAAAAATAATTTGACAATAACGTAAGAATTTGAATTGTGGCATTTTGAATGTAGTTTATAAACATATAATTTTTTTCAATACCTAGATGATAAAAGTGTGTGAAATTTATGCATTTATAAAAATAGATTAACACTTTTTGTGAAAATGTAAGGAGATTGCATGTGTACAGACACACTTTTTTTGAGTAAACAAATGAATTATTGTATGAAATTACATATATGAAGAGATAAAATGTCAAATATTGGTGAGAATATTTTGTATTAAATTATATATATATATATATATATATATATATATATATATATATTTCAAACAAAAAAATTGACCTTAACTTCATGAAAATATTTTTGTTTAAAGCATAGCCAATGATGTGTAGATTGGTGAGATATAAGTTTTATAAACTTTCAATTCACACTCAAAAAGTTATAAAAGTATTTGTAACGATATGTATATAATCCATAATGAGGTATGTGGTATAGAATTTAATTAATAATTAAAAATAATAGTTTAACATTAAATATATATATATTAAAAAGCTATGTTTTTCCCTCTACAAACCCATTGTGTGTGTGTGTGTGTGTGTGTGCGTGTGTGCGCGCGTGTGCGTGTGTGTGTATTAAAATTAATAAAATTTGCTTGATAAAATATTTTGATAAAGACATAAAAAAACACATAAATTTCCTAAAATTCATGTGGGGTGCTCCATGATAGGTTTTACGCTAGGTTTGAACCCTCCAAGCATAAACCCAAACTAGATTTGGAGGGAAAGCAAAAAACTCAAAATAAATAATTATTGAAAGGGCATACGGCCTTTAAAACACATTTTTTTGGAGGAAATGTATGTATTTTAAAAATTTATAAATAAAGGGTGTACCCCCTTTGGTAAAGGGCATACGCCCTCTGCAATACAAAGGATGTATGCCCTATGTTTTTATGTAGTTTATGTTTACTATTATTTATTTATGTTGTATATATTTAGTAAAGGAAATGTAATAATTATAATATATTACATTTTATATTATGATTATTATAAAATGTAATATAAATTAAATGTAAACTTATACCTTAAATTTATTTTACTAAATATAAAAAATTAGGGCCAGTTTGCATCTCTTGAAATTGATTCCAATGTTGCAGGAGCTACCATTTAGAAGATAGTTTTTCAAAATCCATCTAGTCAATACTTAGTTCTCATAATTGAAAACTAACTAAAATATTAGAGTTATTAAGATCTAAGCTCAAGTATGGATGTCATTGGGAACCATATATATAGATAGGGGCTCAGGTATGGATTGGTCAAGATAGAGATAAAGCCTATACTAACACGAATGCAAGATCTATGTAATATGATGGGATAAATCATGCGCAAATGCATCATCCTATCTCAATTGATATGTCTACTCCTTGACGACAATACAACAAATTCACATTTTTTTCTTTTCACTTTCAAATATATAGATTTTTTGGGCATCTATCATTTATTAAAATAAATAAAAAGGAAGAGGTGGGTTGTGGGCCGAACCTACTAGTTAATTTTCAAACCAAACATTAGTGTAGACCCAAATATCTGCTTTCAATAATGAAGATATGGGAGCTAAATAGAAGTGAGTCACTCTAGTAACCTCATCCATTGATATAGAGTTCTAGAGTGAGTACCGCCTTATGTTTTTGGTTCCATGAATGTTCATTTCACTGAAGACTAGAAACAACCTAGATCATTAGATCATTCAAACGTAATTTTTATTCTCGCATCAGTGAACCTAAACATGCATAGGTGTTATTCCAGGTAGGCAAGGTCCAATATACATTATTCTATCTATGATCACACACTCAATGGCCCCCATGTAATATTAATATTATTTCCTAATATAACATGTTGATCGGTACATTATATGCTACTATTCCCATTTTATCAATATTCCCATTCACTCGCTAACCCATTATGTCGATGCACTTCCCCAACCCCCATTTCCTAGATACTCTATCTATCTCTCTATGTATTTAGGTAGAGCAATGACCATCTAGTAAAGTACATGACTTTTAGTCCATAAATGACCTCTCCCACCTATCTATATCTACATAGTGAACCATTAGTTTAGTTTTAGATATCTCAAGTCAACTAGGAAATGACATCATCAATAGACTAATAATTTGACCATTTTAAATCAAACTTGCCTTTCCAGATATATAATATAAGGATACCCTGCCTAGACCACTATTCCCATATCATATTCATGGTCTAGGATATAATGTTAACACCATTATAGGTGATGATATTCCCATCTCATAATCATGATATTATATGTGATTCCATTCTCATCTCATAATCATGTTATTCATGGTGGTTTCTAAATAAAAGGATTGAAGGCAAATTTAGGCCAAATTCCTAAATAATTTATAGGCTTTTCAATTAATGATTATATCGATACACATAAATGATTGGCCTAGAGCATGTGACCTATAACATACCTATAGTAATAATACATACACTCCCACATGACATATACCTCATAATTATTACTACATGTAGGTATGTGGTCACTCATACATGACATGGACTTGTATATTCATGATACAGTCACTCATACCAAAAATGAATGGAGTTAATCACCCTAGTACACTCAAATTAGAATAAAAGGAATTGAAACACAATTCAAGAGTAATCCTATAAATATATTATTCACTCTAAAATACATTTCAAATATATGGCTTAAATCATGCATGCTTCAATTCCATACTCATGCATGCATGACATGGTCACTTTAATCTAGACTCGCATAGAATAAATTCATCTTGTAGCATTTTAAACTCACATAGGAAACTACCATTGCCATTACTATTTAGGGTGGAGGGGAATAATTTCGAACCATATTTTCTTAAGGTCATATAAAAATCAATCATATCACTATCTTCCTCTCTCTAAACCATATGGAGAGAGGGGATCAGCACATAAATTCCTAAATTTAGTGCTTAAACATATCTATATTTATATCTATATCTATCATTAAGTGGTTGAGGTTTCTCTATGGTTAGTACTCAATAGGACTAGTACCAATTATTCTATCTAGTATAAAGCAATTGAGTACTATCATTAGTGTTAAATAGTAGCATAGTATCTCTTGGATCCCTTTCAATCTTGGTACTTTAAGGACTGGACTCTTTGTTCTTACATAATGTGGTCTTTGGAGATCCATCATCACTCATTTGTCAGATTTCATCATCCCTCACCATACCTAATCACCCCCTCGATTTCCCTTATCATCCCTAATCACTCCCTCATCATTCATCATCATCCCTCATCCTTATCTCATCGATCTTCATCATTCATCATCATCCCTAATCACTCCCTCATCAATCCTCATCATACATAATCATCCCTAGTCACTCCCTTATCATCCCTCATCATCTTTAATTATCCTTAATCACTCCCTCATTTACCATCATTATCCCTAATCACATCCTCATCAACCCTCATCATCCATAATCACTCCCTCATCATCCCTCATTAACCTTAGTCACACCCCCATCAACCCTCATTATCCCTCCTCATCCCTAATCACTCCCTCATCATCCCTATTCATACCCTTATCATATCTCATTATCTTTTATCATCCCTAATCACTCCCTCTTCATCCATCATCATCCCTAATTAGTTCCTCACCATCCCTCATGATCCCTAGTCACTACATCATCATCCCTAATCACTCCCTCATCATTTTTCATCTTCCCTAGTCACTTATTCATCAACCATCATCATCCCTAGTCATTCCCTCATCGACCCTCATCATATTTAACCACTCCCTAATCAACCCTCATCATCCCTCATCATCCCTAATCACTCCCTCATTATCCCTCATCATTTCTAGTCAATATGTCATCATCCCTAATTACTCCTTCCTCATCCCTAATCAATGCATCATTGACCCTCACCATCCCTCACCATCCATAATCACTCCCCTCATCATTCCTCATCATCCTTAATCACTCCATACTAATCCCTCCTCATACATAATCACTCCGTCCAATACCTTGATGGATGCAGTGACTTCTTGCTTGTGCCTGATTATATTCTATTCCAATTTTAAAATTTGCTCACTCAAATAAGGCTCAAATAAATGATTCTTTAATTCTTCATCCATCACTCAAAAAATAAACTCTTTTATCTAAAAACCCATTTCAATTTTTTCTATAAATAACTCTCACTTGATGAACAAACAACTCCCCTTTCACTCGACTAAGGCTTAAAGAAACTCTTCTTAGATCTTATTTGTAGTCATTTAGATTTGTGGTCATTTGATATGTTACCATTTATTTGGTAGATACATTTATATATTTGGTGGTCAAATTTTAATCTTACTTGTATTCATTTAGATTTGTGATAGTATGACCTATTACTAGGCATTAATGTGGTTACATCATTAATCAAGACATTAATCGCAGTCGAGCACATAAATGTATATAGTTAGTTGTGGTCGAGAGTTCTCTAATATGCATTTAAATATGTGGTTTATGGTCCCATTTTCAAGGTCTTATACTAGGAATATATCAGTCTACTACCAAGAAAATCTAGATAAAAAGTATTTGATTACCCAATTTGAGAGTTGATGCAACTCTAGATGTAGTCATCGATGGAAATTATTAGTGGGATGCTAGATTTTATCTTTAATATGGTGATATAGGATTCTATTATTCTGAGTTGATATTATTAGAGAGAGATAAGGCATCCCTAACTACATTATATAGACAGGTTGAATGCCATATTTTTATTGGCATAGTAAGATAGGGTGGGAATCAAGTGTATCCATTGGTATCTGTCAATTTTTGACCAAGATAAAGATAGGATTTAGTCGCATCAAATTCTTGATTCCCACCCTACACACACACACCACACACACACACACACACACACACACACACACACACACACACACACACACACACACACACACACACACACACACACACACACACACACACACACACACGCATGCACACATGAGCTATCAAAGTATAGGGATTGAATCCCATACCCCAATTGATTATTAGTAGCTCGCACCCTATATATATCTAAGGATTTCTTAAATCTTGAGACTAAAAGGCAATCTTTATATATATATGGACCACATTAAAGGAAATGTCTTTATCCCCTCCAATATATATATCTGAGCCATTAAAGGATTGAAGTCCATACCCCAATCAAATATATTAGTATCCCAAAGAGATATCATCTAATTTTTTTTGTGGGATTTAAAGATATATATGGCAATCCATGCCTAGATTGGGGAGAGAGTGTGTATCCAAAGCCCCTAACTAAAACAAATAGGTAAGAAAGTGAGTGAAAGGTGGAATGAAATTATATTAGTTATATATATAGATTAGAATTTGGGAATATAAGGATCCTAATCCTAGAGTTGAGAACCCCTATATATATATATATATATAGAGAGAGAGAGAGAGAGGTGACTGGAGACTAGTTGATAATCTAAATCCCAACCCATAGTTGAGTTCTCTTTTTTTCTATATGTCATTAGAGTCTATCCATAGTGTATTGGATCACCAAATATGTGTGTGTGTGTGTGTGTGTGTGTGTGTGTGTGTGTGTGGGGTTACCAATCTAGTAGAGTGTGTTACAATCTGGTAGATGGTAGAGGGTGTTTCCCAACCCAACCCGATCTATACCCTACTTGATCTATGAAGGAAAGGAAGGGCATATGCCTAATATAGTATATCATTGAGGGGCTACTTAGAGATTGGGTATGGCTTGGTGGGACTTAAAGGCCAAACCATGGCCCTGTCATACTTTGAGTATGCCCCAGTCCCCATTACAGTAAATCAAGGGATAACATAGGAACGGGGCCCCCACCATAAATATATGGTGGAAACCATTGTGAAGGTCCTATCTCGATCTCAAGCTTTCCCTACCTGATAAGGAAAGGGAACGTTTCCCCACCTAATTCATCTATGTTTAGGAGTAAGACAAGGGAAGCTTGCCTTCCTGATATATATCTTTACTTCACCCAATAACATATCAAGGGAAACTTTTCTTCTTGATAAATAAAAATGGAGTAAGGCATAATTATCAAGGGAAGCTTGATTTCTTGGTATTTAACTTTGCTTTACTTCTGGATTAAGGCATATCTATCAATGGAAGCTTGATTCCTGGTAGATAGCTTTATTCTTGCCCTACCTACTTAGTTATGCCATACCCAATAAAGTAAAGGGAGCTTACTTCCTAATATATAGATTCATTCTTGTCCTACCTACTTTTCCTTTCTATAATATATTCTTAACTATCAAGGGAAACTTGTTTCCTAATATATTTCTTGCATATATTCTTTCCTTACGTATATAGCTACGCACTACCTACTTAGATTCTATTGTTAGTAAGGGAAGGTTACTTCTTGATAGATAAAATGAGAAATGAAGTTTCAAATCATGTTATGTATCTAATACCATTGAGTATGCCCAACCTAATTTACCTAATTGAGTATGCCCTTATCAACTAAATACCAAAGCCATATATTGATCTTGAAGATACCTTTCTCGATTGAATCCCTGAGCTATATATTGACCTTGAGTATGTTGCACCTAAATACCCAAGCCATATCTTGATCTTGAATATGCCCTACCTACCTTATTGTAATTGAGTATGCCATACCTACTTTACCTACTTGATTTATCTACTTGAGTATGCCCTACCTAATTGAGGATATCATACTTGATTGAATACTCGAGCCATATCTTGATCTTGAATACCCATATATAATATTGATCATATCTATCTTACCTGAGCCATATATTGAATACCCGATACCATATTGAATACTTGAGCCATATCTTGAAAGGAGAGGGGGAATTATTAATCTTTAAAATCAGTAAAGGGGGCATTATTTGATCAAAGGATAAAAGATAGGGGGAATTATCAAGGGATGCTGGAAAATTAGGAGAGGGGGATTTAGATGAAGTATAGGGGTTAATTTTCTAAGACATATATTAAAAGGAAAGGGGGAATTCTCACCTATATAGATAAAGGAGTGATTATGGATGATTAAAGATGATGAGGATCAATTAGGGAGAGATTAGGGATGGTGAGGGATGGAAGAGTGATTAAGGATGATGAGGCAGACTAAGGATGATGAGGTTTGATGGTGGTAGATCAGAGAGTGATTAGGTATAATGAGGAATAATGAGGGCCAATGATAGAATGAATAGGTATGATGAGGGATAATAAGGACTAATGACAGTGTGATTAAGTATGTTGAGATATGTTGAGGGATAATGAGGGTCAATGATAAAGTGATTATGGATGATGAGGGAGTGATTATGAATAATGAGGGTCGATGGGGAAGTGATGGTGGATATCCAAGGACCATACCATGTAAGAATGAAGTGTCAAGTCCTTGAAGTAAACTTTTAAGGACATACTAAAGTGTTTCCAGATGGAGGGTAGCTTATGTTTAATTGTTTACAAGTACCTTCACTTGATTCTTGTAGTGGAATGGGATATAATGATATGAGTGATTCATATGAGCCTTAGAAAATAGGATTCAAAATCAGTCCCCTAAAGTGGTTAGGTCATGAATATATGAGATTGTAATTGAATCATGAATGAATTGACCCATGTATCTTAAATTTGTTTCAGATGAATGGTAGCTTTTTCAAATGAATCTCAAATGGAGTTTTGAGTCATTATGTTCCAATTAGAGTGTATTAGGGTTATTAACCTCATTCATGTCTAGTATAGTAGGTAGGGCCATGATGGATTACTCTATGGATATTTTCATATGATTTCCATGGTGGAAATAAGATAATATCGAGTCAATCATGTTATTCAAGTAATAAACATTGGAGTGATGACTATGGAATGACTGACTTTTATCTATCTATCTCTTGTCTCCTCACTAGTGTAATAATATCCTTGGGTCTAAACTAACATTGAGGTGAAAAGTGACAAAGAGGTTTAACCCACAACCTAACCCTTCCTTTGATTTTTCTTTAATATATGATATATGTCCCCAAAACCATATAATCGAAGGTGAAAAGAATGAATCAAATGCAAAGTTTTCATATTTTCACCAAGGGTTGGACGTATCAGTTAAGATAGGACAATGCATCTATGCATGATCATATCTATAATATTAGGTAGGTTTTTCATCCATGATAGAGTAGGCCCTATTTCCATCACTCATCCCTATCTATATCTTGACTAATCCATACCAGATACACTATCTATATATATGGCTGCCTATTTCTATCTCGACCATGGCATCCACAACTAAAATTATCACTTATTAACTTCAATATTTTAGTTATTTTCTAATCTTAAAATTATAAAAACTAAGTATTAACCAAAATTGATTTTGAAAAACTATATTCTAAATGGTAGCTCCTACAACTCTAAAATCAATTTTAGAAGATGTAGAATGGCCATAATTTTTTATATTTAGTAAAATAAATTTAAAGTATAAGAATATAAAATAAAATGTAAATTAAATGTAAACATATACTAAATATATACTTAACCACATACAAACAAAAAATATATAGCGTGAAAATATGATATATCAAAGGGTGTACATCCTTTATATTGCAACAGTCGTACACCCTTTCCTTCAAAATTTTAACTTCCCTCCAAAACATGTGTTTCAAAGGGTGTACACCCTTTGTGAAAAAGGGAGTACACCATTTAGACCAAGCCAATTCAAATTTACTATGGGTTTTTCAAACAAAAGGGCATATGCCCTTAGCAAAAGAATATTTGTATTTTCCATTTAGGCACTATTTTTGTCCCTCAACTTTGTGCATCTGCCTATATGTAGGAGCTATTGGTTAGTACTTTGATATCATATTGTAAATTTTATTCTTATTGCATTGTATGGAGTTTCCCCCTTGGAGGAGCTTAGTGATATTTACGAAGTATTCTTCTCTTTTGTCAATTATTATTGTGGATTTGATTATGTTACTCTTATTTCTATGATATATTATTGATGATTTGGTATCATTATTCCATTAATGAGAATTATCTAATTAATTTCACTATAAGTGGTATCATAACTTTTATTTGGTCACTATTCTACAACATAATTTTTTTAATAATGTGTAGTGATTATTTTGTGAGCTAAAGAATCAGAAAAACATAGCTTGCAATCCAAGAAGGGTTTTTTCCTTTTGTTAGAATAGTATTGCTTTAGGTTTTTTATAGAAAAAAAGTTTGGAATTTTTTTTCATCGTTTTTAAAATTATCACTCATTGGATTCATCTTCGAAAGACAATCACAATAGTATAATTCCATGGTACACTTTTGTTTGGGCCCAAAATCCTAGAGTTTGTGCATGGTATGACCAAACACCCAAAGACACGAAAAAGAGCAAGCCATTACAGGAAAAACACCTAGAAATGTTAACATGGAATTAGATAATTATGACTTAGTGGATATTGAATTGGTCTCACAACTCCAAGATGAGATGCAACCCATGGCTAAAAAAGAAGATCTAGATAAAATCTCTAGTGAAGTGACCTCATTGTGAGATATGGTGTCCACTATGCATGCTCAAATGACAAATATTTGGGTGACATTTTCAATTCAAAATCCACCACTGAATAGCATGTATTTAGTTTATTTAGGTGATCTTAAAAAGAACAATCACAACCCAAATACATGTACAAGGAACATGTTGTCAAATGTGGAAGTGCACAAGTTTTATTTTAAGTTACTAGTCATTTGGATAAAATAATTGGAGAATTTATTTGACCTACATAAAATCATGTCTTATTAAAATGTGTTCATGGAATCCTTGTATTTGGAACCATATTAGTTCATTTGGTACAAATGGATTTGTGATCAAAATAAAAATAAGGGTCTTATTGTTATTTTGATCACAAAAATAAGGGTCTTATTGTTATTTTGTTAGCTTTCACTGATGAGTTGCTGATGCACTACCATAATAGTGTAACAAAGAACTAATTTAGTAAGTTAGAGAAGTTGAAAAAAAATGGGATAGTAAAGGATTATATTAAATAATTATATATCTTTTCTTTACATGTGGTTAATATCATAAAAGATGACCTGATTGATCTATTCTTAGGTGGTCTCAAGGATAACATTCAACTAGATGTTCACATGTTTAATATGAGCTATGTCTCAAAATCCATGGTATGCACATGTCTTGTAGATTAAATGGATATGCTTAAAAGGAGATATTTCACTACTAACAAAGAACACATTTTTCCAATGTAGTCATTCCCTCAACCTACAAGATTGACTCATCAAAAATTTGTAGAAAAAGAAGTAAAAAGATAATGTTTCAATTTTGATAGCAAATGGGGAAAAGGACACAAATGTTTTGAGAAGAAATTATTATACATCAGCATTAAAAATGAGAAAGATAAAGATGAAAAATCATATGGTGAAGAAGAAGAGGTACCAGAAGCAAAATCAAAGAGTACTAGGCAACTTTCTCATGTCATGTACTTCCTAGTATCGATACTCAACAAACCCTTAAGGTCATGTGTATCCTCAAGAAGCAGATGATGAAAATACTGATTGACTCAAGGAATATACATAATTTCATCACCAATAAGTTGGTGGTATGTCTGAACTATTTTATTTACACACCTCCATAACTTTATGTCATGATTGCAAACGGTGGCATAGTCAATTGTTCAGGGAAATTTCATAGCATCAAACTTGATATGGGCAACTACAAGTTATATTTCCATATGTTTAATATTCCCATAGGTGGATCAGATACTATTTTAGGAGTCCAATGGCTCACAACCTTGGGAAAAATAGAGATGAATTTCCAAGATTTTCTCATGCACTTTCACTTTGAAGGTATGACATTTCAATTTCATAGATTAAGAATGAAATATCCACAATTCATTAGTTCTCTTTAGATGCATAAGATTATCAGAAAAGGTGTTGAAGAATTTGTAGCATGATTATTTTTCATATAAGTTCAACTAAAAAATATGTCTACACATCCTAATCTAAAAAAATTGTTGGTGACCACTTAGTTGTTTTTTGAGCAATGCCAAAAAGAATACCACCAAGTGGATATCATGATCATGATATTTGATTGCCTCCTAGGATTCAACCACCAAACATCATATCATACAAGTAGCCATATGCCAAAAAGAGTGAAATTTAAAATATGCTACATGAGATGTCAAAAGTAGGTACTGTAAGACATAGCCAAAGTGAATATTTGTAACTAGTGGTGATGGTTGAAAGAAGGATGATACTTGGAAGATGTGCCCAGAATATAAAGAAATCAACAAGTACACCATCAAATCTAAGTTATATATCTTTGTAATTGATGATTTTATAGATGAGTTACATGGTGTTGTTCTAGATAGATAAATTAACATTTATTTATAAAATAATGCACTTATGACCACTCCTTATACACACTTAGCTTATGCCTAATTTCATGGTCCTTAACTGCCATTCCTTCACTTCTATGTAGATGACCTATTATTATAAGCAACTAGTGATCTCAAAATATCCTTATTTCTCATTCCAAATGGCTTAAGCTTACTCTATGAAATTTCCACACTTATGGATCAGTTGTCCTTGTTCCTTAGATAAGGTTTCACTATCAAGATTATCCCACTTGTTGGTAGTATCTGAATCCACCAGACTTGTCCTTCCCCAAATAATGGCTTGTTGCTCAAATTCAAAATCATATAATGGGTCATTCCACATGTTTAGCAATCCCCATCTAAATGAATTCATAAATGATTACTATAAATCCATATTTTCAAGACATTTTACATCAAGAGGCTCATATGATTGGAAAGTACTAGAATATCTAACTACGCATTGAGATAAAAGCACCTATTTTTCCCAATTCAAAGTCTAAACAACCTTAGTATCCCTAAGCTAAATTTGAATAGACCTCAAAGATCACAAGTCATTATTGAATCATTTAATCACACCTATATTCTACCAACATATAAAATTGTACTAATATTTCACACACACCACCATATCATGGGAGTACTATAGGTAGTTTGATCTTTATTCACAGTGTTGATATGTGGGCATCACTCAACATATGGGGTGTTGAGGTCAATCCCAACTTCAACCAGTAACCCATTTTCCACTTTATTTTATTTTTCCCAAATGACCTATTGAGTTAGGGTTTCAAGTGAATATGGAGGCATGGAGTGGATTTTGAATTGAATCATAAAATTTTGATCATATACACAAATCAACAAGTGAAGGTGCACATGTCCAAACATTCACATATTTCTAAAAATATACCAAACATTGGCATGCCATAATGACACCAGCATAGGCCACCTCTATCCAATTCTAGTGGCTTTGTATAGAGAGAAAGTGAATCCTTGTTCCTGATTCATAGTGACCTTGCATAGCCTCCTAGTTAATTTTAAATCTCAGTCATAATCCTGCATTCCCTAGTCCAACTAAATTGTTTATTTCCATGCATTTCCCCTTTTAGCATATTTTTGAGTTTAAAAAGTTCCAAATTAGTTTGTTTCATTTATTCCAAATATGTATCCATCTGATTTTACATAGAAATTTGCCTAATTAGGATTAAAACTCTCTTAATCCCAAATTTTACAAAACATATTGGTGAACCCATCTTGTGCTTGACTATTACAAAACCTTAACCATAGATGTTGCTAAGATTTCTCTCATTTATGTTATTTCCAATTGTTGTATTATGGTTTTTGGTTTTGTTAAATTATTTATTAGTATAAATATTCAAGGTTTCTATTTCATATTTTGTTCAATTTAATAAATTTGTTGCTACTTAGATGAAGTGCTAGATTAATTGGTAATCACGTTGATCATTTCAAGATTCTAGTTCACAACACCATAATGGAATAATCATTTAATAGATTTGATGACACAAATAAATATATTTAATGGGTTATCTCACAATGAATAAATATATGCAAGATGTATTTATGAAAAATGTTAGAAAGGAAATGAAGAAAGAATCTAAAGGCCAATCATCTGATACTTCTACAACTATGGGTTATTTACCTTTTTATACATCATTTAATAGTGTACCAAAATTTACTATGGGGGAAACTCACATATTTTTAAAAAATAACATTCCAATTCCTACTCAATCATTGGAGACACCACCATTAGTTAGCTCACACTCTATTCCTAATGCACAATTCCTTATGCAGACCAATTTAGCTCTACAAGCTAAGGTGTTGTAATAGAACAAAGTGATTTGAATCCTAATCCAACACTGGATCTCAAAACTTTATTGCATACTCCATTGAATCAACATATTAAAAAATATTCAATACCAACCATTTTTTTGGCACCTAAGCTTACATTGTATAATGGAAAAGGTGACCTTGAGAAACACTTGAGAGCGTTTCATGCAACATGTGTGAACTATGCATCCAATGATAGGTTGTTGACTAAGTTATTTCCCATAAGTTTAAAGGAAGATGTTATGAGATGGTTCTATTATTTAACATATTAATAAATCAATGAATTTAATCCATTAATAGATTTATTCCTCATAAACTTCTCAATCAACATAAGTGAGAAGATTTCCTACGTTCAGATTTATCAACTCAAGTAGGAATCTAATGAGCCTATCCCATAATATGTCTTAAGGTATGAGTCCATGCTATCTAAAATGAAAAATCATATGGTAGATAAAGAGTTTCAATATATTCAATCAAGGTTTCCTTTCACCTTTTCATGAATCAACATATTTATGTTATGCATTGAAGGAAAGAGAGATCAAGTAGATAGTAATAAATAAGCTCAAATATGCAACCAACATAGTTTCTACTTATCATTCAAATAATCTAAGTAAGCCACCATACAAGGTGTGACCAAATGAGAATAAGAGTGATAAAAATGAAACAATGGATGTATTTTCACAACCTAATCTACCTATTGTGAATATCACCTCCTTCAAGGAGATAATTTGCAAGCTTAATAGAAACTCCCTACAAGATTTTATAACTGTTATTGGAATACAACATCATATTACTCCCTCCCATTAAATAATTTGATATGACTAAGCCTCTTCCAAAAGGATTTGATTTGAATGTTTTTTATGATTAACATCGAGCACTAGGGCATATTAATAACAAATGCATCATTTTGAGGAACAATAGTTAGGATTTGATAGATGAGAACATAATTGATTTTAGCACACCTATCGACAACACTAAGGCACAACCAAGTGAAAGACTAATAATGAAAATATTCATTGATGATCCTTTTCCTAAGCACATAAGTAAAGTGAAAATAGATACATTTGCGGTGAATTACAATATAATGCACACCCTCCACTAGTTTCTCATCATATATAGGCATCCCATGCCTTGGATGGAATCATTGGTACATATACTAATTATGTGCTCTCTAGACCACTCCTCACATTTTTAGAGAATGAGATTGTTGATGATGACTCTGATTTACATTTTTATTCATCAAATATTATATTTATCATCAACTTATACAGAGTGTCATGGTTGATAATAGGTTAAGTTTGAATATGTGCACCATCAAACTTCTCTCACATCTCATGTATACAAATAAGGATATCTCTCCTTAAAAAAAGTGATTAAAGGGTTTAACGGTCATATTTATAGTTTTATTGGTGAGATCACCTTACCATTATAGGTTGGTCTAACACATGTGGCAACCATACTTATAGTATTACCTAGTACATGAGTTTTGATATGTTATTGAGATGTCCTTGGATTTAGAAGCTTTAAAAAGTACCTTAAATAGTCCATAGATGCTTAAAGTATATATTTTATAATTATATTGTCATGGTTCATGGTATTCCGTATGAATACCCTCTCTAATAAAATATCATTGTTCATACATAACATGTTTCAGTTGAACAACATTAATTGGTTCAACCTACAAGAAATTTAAATAGAAATAAGTTGCCAAATTTCCAAGGAAACTCATCCTTGAAAAACCACTTAGTCAATAGTTTTTTATAAATTCTACAAATTCATATTCTATATTAACACATTATAGATTTGCATCACAAACACTTAAGAGTGTTCCACACAAGACACCAATTTAGAGTTCATACACTCCATGTTGGGTTTCAAAGAGTCTTAGGGTTCATCCTGTTACACAACATATGAAAAATTCTATAGTTTATAATCATGATGATGGTATTCATGGTACAAAATTAGATCAATTTTCATATTCTGAATCAAGAACAACTACTTCATAGTGGCATGATACTCTCCATTTGTGAGAGATCACCCTTTCTATCTTAGACACATGACCTATTTATTGTGAGTCTTTTACATAACTCATCGATTAGTATAATTTCCTTTTCATGTTTTCATGTATTAATAAAAACAAATTATAATATTTTAAAAAATCTAAAAATAAAGACATATGCATGATATGTGTAGTTTATTTACATCAGTTTATTTGTGCTTAGTTATTTAGTAATTATTTCTATCCAGTTTCATATCAAATATGATTCACAAGTGTCCTTGAGTGAGTTGCATAATATACAAGATATCATTTACAAATGTAGTTATAGGTGATGATATTGTTTTAGACCCATAAATGTTACACAAATAAAACTAATCTATACAGATAGTAATGCATTATGCTCTTGTCTGATTCCAATAGACTAGTCCCAATGAAAATAAGCTATACTCTTCCAAATTCAAACCAATCACAAACCTTCCAAAACTTGTCTATATCACAATAAGATCACCAAGGGGAATCCTTTTACACAAGTTTGATCTTGCTTTGACTATCCTTATTATTCCTATTTCAATACATTACATTGCACTATTTATTTTCTTACTTACTTTCACATTGCTATATTTTTAGATACATGAGTTGTTGAATATATTAATGTTATAAGGTTCTTATGTAGATCAATTTCACTTATTCATGCATGCTTTTCATTTTCACTTTCTTGCTTCATGTCTTGTGTGTGTACTTAAATTATTTAGATCATGGACTTTTCAACATATTATTAATTATGGCTTTAAGACTTACTGTATGATTCTATGTGTGTGAGTGACATTTGAACATGTCCATTGTATGTGGCCCCTTGGCTTTCTATTGCATGATTTGTGTGATTTTACCTATACTCTATGTGTGTGTCATGACCATGACACTTGTTTGTTTAGTTTTGTGATGCAATGATGGACATCATGCATCTTCTCAACATTTCAATGTCATGATGGATATGTTGAATTTTAACACTTTTTGATGCCATGATGGATATCATGCATCCTCCCTGAATTGTTTTATTTAGTTTAAAATGCTCAGTTTATAATCACTTATCTAGATGCTAAATTAATAGCATATATTTAGATAATACAATGTATATTTGTTTTTATGTGCATATTGCATCACTATTTTTATCTATTTATATATGAAGATGTCATGATCCTCCATGTTATCATTACCAGTTAGATATAGAATTTTTATATAACATCATCCACATAACTTTTTTATTTTGAGTTAAGTTATTATGCAAGCTTCACAACATACCTCAAAATGGAGGGCATCCACAGTGGCTTGTATTAGATACTAAGTTGCAATAGTTTATTGCACAAATAGAAAATAAAAAAGTTACTTAGTTGATCACAATTCATACCCAAAAATTACAAAGAAATAAGATTTAGATAACAATGCTCCATTTAGACAAGGGAAAAGGTTAGTTGTGTCAAAATAACACATTTTTGTCACAACAATTAGAAAATAATGATTTTTTAAAATTCTCATAATCACAGTTAGTTATAAAACATTTGAAATAGGTACTAAAAATTATTTCATATGAATGCTCACGTGTGTCTCAAAATTTTCTTAGATTGGGGGAAAAATGCATGACATGTGTTCCATATTTTTCATAAATATTTTACTTTGAAAATAATATTATATTGATCAATTTTAGAATCTATATGCACCCATACATTAGATTATGGGCATGTGTCCGACACGTGACCACCTCCTTGTACAGTTTTTCACTAGTTTCATAAAAAGAGGGGAAATTAATATTATTATTTATGTTGTACACACCAGATTTAGATGAAACTATATTTCACCTATTTCACACCAGAAATGAATCTTATTCCATTTATAGTGGTTGATTCACCTTTTTGCACCAGAATGTTCTATTAGAATGCATACATGGATTCCAAGCCACTTTCACCACCTTGGGTATGCAATCATGGATTCAAACACACCTTGAGGTATTAAGTACACTCTTATTTGAATGATTATTGGGGCATGCATAGTACAATCTAAGCACTTCAATGAAAATGAAATCTCTAAGGGTCCTATCCTTTGCATTCACCAGTTTTGCACTAGAAAACACAACGGTTTGGTATCCAATTAGGTGTATCCATTCCTTGTTATTTGATATATAAGTTTATTTTCTTTAATTTCATATTTTATCCTAATTAAGGGCTGATTATATACATGTTTTATTATAGGTTTGCATGAAACATAGTTTGTGTGTGGCCTACATTCAGGACTATTCTTTAAAGGTAAGTTCAGGTATATCTATTTTCCTTTTACTCTAATACTTTTTATTTGATGCATTACTAGAATAAAAAGTGGGGGGGGGGGGGGAATTCAAATGGATAAATTAACAATTATTGTTAAAAAATTCACTTGTGACCACTCCTTATACACACTTATCTCATGCCTGATTCCATGGTCTTTGATTGCCATTCCTTCACTTATATGCAGATGACCTACTCCTACAAGCAATTAATAATCTTGAAATGTCCCTATTTCTCATTAAAAACATCTCAAACTTATTTTTTGACTATTCCACGCTTCTAAATTAATTTTCCTTCCTCCTCAAATAAGACTACACCATCAAGACTATCCCATTAGTCGGTATTGTTTGAATTCATCGATTGTGTCCTTCCCTCTAAATAATGATTTTTTGTGCAAATTTAAACTTATATAATAGGTTATCCCACACATTTATAAATCCCCATATAAATAAATTTATAAATGATCACTATAAAGCCACATTTTCAAGCCATTTTACAAATAAAGGATTATATGATTGAAAAACACCATAATATTTAGTTACATTGAGAGAAAAACACCTATATTACCTAATTCAAAGTCCACAAAATCCTAGTAGCCCCAATCTAAATATGAATACACCTCTAAGGTCACATATCATTATTGAATCACTTAATCAGACTAGGATTTCACCAACATATAACATTGTATTGGTATTTCAAACACACCACTGTACAATGGGAGAACTACATGAAGTTTTGATCCATATTTGGAGTATTGGTATGTAGGCAATGCTCAACACATGGGGTGTTGAGGTCGAGCACAACTTCAACCACTAAGCCCATTTTTACATTTGTTTTATTTTATTCACATAACTTATTAAGATAGGGTTCTTAGTGAAGAAAAAGGCATACAATGACTTCCAAAGTAAATCACGTAGATTTGATCATACCCACATAATCAATAGACAAAGGTACATAGGTCCAAACTTTTAAAGATTTTTTAAAACTCTAATAGACACTTGTTCACCCTAAGGACACTAGTGTAGGTCACCTTTGTCTGATTCCAAAGATCTTGTCTAGAGAGCAAATGACTCCATGTTCTTGAATCATATCAACCTCATAATCAATTGTAGTCCTACATTCCAAAGTCCAACTAAGTTGTTTATTTCTATGCATTTTCCCATTTTAGCATATTTATAAATTTAGCGAGTTCCAAACTAGTTTGTGTCATTTATTCTATATCCATAGCATTTTGATTTTCTACAGTAGTTTGTATAATTAGGTTTAAAACACTTTTTTGATTCCCAAATATGACAAAATAATTATATATTTTTATCAAACTATATCTTCATTCTAGGTACCATCAAATTCAGATCAGAGATGTATATGTCCCTAAAATAGCTTTCAAAATTCATGAAGGTCATTATGAGTTTTTGGTCATGCCTTTTGGTCTCACAAATGCACCATCTATATTTCAAAGTTTGTTGAACACTATTTTAGGCCATTTTTTAGGAAATTTATGCTGGTAATTTTTTATGACATCCTAATATAAAAAAATAGGGAAGAACATCTACAACATGTGAAACAGGTACTATTAACTCTACAACAACATGGACTTTATGTTAAAACTTCAAAATATGCATTTATAGTCTAAGAGGTGCAGTAATTTGGCCATATTATTTCACATGAAGGAGTCAAATTAGACTTTCAAAAGATCAAATTTATGATATATTTTTAGATGCCAAACCCCCTCAAAATCCTTCAAAGGCTTTTTGGGGTTAACAGATAACTATCACATATTTTTAAAAAATTATGGCATCATTATAGTAAAAATCACATATTTTTTGAATAAGGAATCCTTAAAATAGAAAAAAATAACTACCAAAGACTTTAAGAATCTAAAAGAGGCCATGTGTACCACTCTAGTGTTGGCTAATCCCACTTTTTCAAAAAAAATGTTGAATGAGATGCATCAAGATATGACATGGTGGTAGTACTCATGTAAGAAGGAATACCCCTTACATTTGAGAGTTTTCAACTCAGGGGTAAGAATAGGCCAAAGTTGATTTATGAGAAAGAGATTATGGCTATTCTTCATGTAATCAAGCAATGGAGACCTTATCTGGTGGGTAGACACTTTAAGGTAAAGACTAGTCATGATAGTCAACAATATGTTTTGGAACAATGGTTGTCATCTAAAGAACAAAAAAAATGGGTGACTAAAATGTTGGGATGTGACTTTGAAATCATATTTAATAAATTAAAATAGAATGTTGTAGTAGATTTCCTATCTAGGAGGGATGCATCTACAAAGGCTTTGTTATTTTCAATGTCCATTTGGTAGACATATTGGTTGTAAGAAGCAATATTAGGATGGAAGCGTAACATGGATACGGAGGCTCTGATTCAAAATATACTAAAATATTTTGGTTTTGCAAATAGAGTGGAAAGGGAATGAATTATGGTATAAAGATCGATTATAACTATGTAGGAATTCTATCCTCAAACATAAGCTCCTTACAGTCTTCATGCATCTCCAATAGGAAGGCACTTAGGTTTTTGAAAACCTATCATAGAATCAAGTAGGGTTTATTTTGGGAAGGACTTGAGGGGGATATACACAATTTTTTCACTTAATGTATGGTGTGTCAATAAAACAAGGGTGAAACTATTAAGACTCCAGGTCTTTTTCAACCCTTATCCATTCCTATCCAAAGATGGGAGGAAGTCTCCATGGATTTCATTACATGTTTACCAAGGTCTGAATGTAAAAATTTCATCATGGTAATTTTGGATGGGCTCACAAAATATGCCCATTTTTCTCTTTTTCATAGCCATTTTTTACTAGAACATTAGTTGCTACTTTTTTAGATATAGTTCAAAAGTTATATGGTACCCCCATGATCATAATAAGTGATCATGATCTAATCTAAATATTATTAATTTTAGGACTAATTTATTTTAATGTTTGGGTACACATTTGGCTTATCTCTCATCCTATCATCCTCAATATGATGGGCATACGAAATTGGTTGAAAAATGTGTAGAGGTTTATCTTTGTTGCTTTACATCGAATAAACAAGAGAGATGGGTTCATTGGTTGCCACAAGCAGAATGGTGGTATAATACTTCCTTTCACACCTCTTCTAAAATGTCTAAATCTATGCCATTCTATTTGTATCGAGGCCCATCCATCACTTCATCCTTGAGGGTCCAACCAAAGGTTCAATTTTTAGAATAGCACATTCAACACCAACATGAGGTGTTACCTAGTCTCAAAGAGAATTTAGCAATGACACATAATAAAATGAAGAAGCAAGTAGATCAACACAATAATCAGAGGCATTTTTAAGTGGGATATTGGGCATTTTTACACCTACAGCCATATAATCAAATGTACATGAAGTACAAAAAAAAGGATAGAATAAAATTGGTAGTGTAGAAAACAAACTAGAGTTACCCTAATCTAATCACATCCATCTAGTATTTCATCTTGTTTAAATAAATTAATTGGAAAAAATTATCTATATAGACTAAATTACATGAATTGGATGTGGAAGGTAGAGTCATTATGTAACCTGAGGAGATATTTGAGACATTTACAAAAAGGCCATGAACACAATACATTAAGAAGTATTTGATCAAATGGAAGAACATGGCCAATGAGGATGCAACATGGGAGGAGGAATCATTTATACAATAACATCTAGAGTTGTTGAATGTTTAGGGAAACAATATTTGTAAGGGTAAGGTAATGTTACACCCTTAAACTATATCATGTCTAGGGATATGTGTGGCCAACTTATAACTTCTATAACCATTGTCCTTATCTTGTCACATTTCTCTAGGCTTTTATATTGTAGCAGGGTCGACCTATGGAATAATCATGGCTAGAATAGAGTATATATAGGAGGTACTGGTTAGTATTTTGATATCATATTGAAAATTATGTTCTTATTGCATTGTATGGAGGTTTCCTCCTCAAAGTGGCTCAGTCATATTTACCAAGTATTTTACTCTTCTGTCAATTACTTTTGAGGATCTAATTATTCTAGTTTTATTTTTGCAATATATTATTGTCGATATGATATCATTATTACATTGATTCAAATTGTCTAATTAATTTCATTATAAAGTGACCCATCCTATTGAGTGAGAGAGACCTCAAATATCCATGTATATATGTTAATAAATGAAGCTATACACTCTTTCACTTATGCCTTCTTTTGGTATAAGTATGAAGAAAAGGAAATAAATGGGAATTATATCTAGATTTCATCCTTGAAAGTGTAATATATAATCAATATGAGATCAAAATACTCGTTTATTTATTTTAAATGCATTAATAATCTTGCATATAAATAGACTTCTTAAATTAAAATTAGGACCTATTGGCTTGCAAGCTAACCATGTTGAAGCAAGAAATTTGACAATTGGGCACAATAAAACATGGTGAGCAAGAGGGGAATGGGTCAATTGATCAACAACTTAATTTACTACATTGTACAACAATGGTTAAGACCACTTTCATATTTTTACAAAAATGATCAAGTACAAAAAAACCTAAAACATAGACATATATGAAATGTTAGATACTTGGTCATTCATGAGGTATAAAAATGATATACAATGAATCATTCAAGAATGTATAATGATAAGGGAAGGCAATATAGGGCATAACACAAAGGGAAATGCACCAATAAGAACCTAAATTAAACTAATGGTTCATATATAAAAAACATAATAATAATATTTCAATTACAAGCTTTGTACCAAAATTAAGTGTTTGCATAATGCCGCTCTTTGATGTGTGTGTGTGTGAGTGTGCATACATATCAAATTAAAAAAAAATAAGTGCATACCTAGGAGGATTTGAATAAGATGTTGTGGCTGAAAGGAAACTCTATGTTCCTTGAAATTGACATGAACGCTTCAACTCCTATGTCAACATATTAAGTGTACCTATTAAAAAATATGAATGCATTCAAGTAGATTAATACCTTGATAAATTGGTAATAATTTAACCTAGTGAAATAAATGAAAAACTAAAAATAGGGAAAAGGAACAAATATACCTAGTAGTATGTGAACCAAGTTGTTGTCTCTAAAAAAATTGAATACATCACGGACCCCAATTTCCCCTACCATGCAGCGAAATTGAAAAATTAGATCACAATAACCCATGCCATGTGGCGAATCCAAATTCTTGGCCAAAGAAAGAAATATATGTAAACAATTTGTAACCTCTTTACATTTTAACATCTTGTAAACCCCTGATAATTTTGTAACCACTTGAAATTTTCTATAAATTAAAAATAGAATAAGATGATTGTCTGCCCTCCTTTTGAGATGAGGGGTGTTCCTTAATATCAGTCATCTCAAAATAATGAGTCATGCACACCATGTGTAACATATATTTATTTAAAAAGGTTTAATAATCTTTGCAACACATATATGTAATGATAGAAATATATCATCATATACAACTCAATAATAACATGTAACCCAATATTTAGATGTTGTTATAGAATCAATGTTGATATAGAATCAATATGAATAAGGGAGTATAAATTGAGCTACAAATGATATTCTTCGATATAACTCTAAAAAGAGAGACAAGTGGTATGCACTTTAATAAAAATAAGATATAGCAATAAATTTACTATTATAGGCAATGTCTTAATATGAGTAATGTAGAATATACACACATGGTGTATCATGTCCCCAATGGAAATGTATAATTGATAAGCACAATAATAGCATGCCTATTTATCAAATATCAACATAGGTGTGTTAATGAATTCCCTTTAATGTAGGAAATATAAAATATAATATATGAAAGTATTAATATAAGACATGAACATTATGGACATATATAATTAATAGAAAAAACACGGGTAATGCATAATAATCATACACACTTAATGGGAGATATATGATCAATGTGAGCACATTAATGACATGTCCCCATATATAAAATATATATACAATATAAGGATCATTAGAGTGCAATCCTCAGTGGGAAATATATAATAAATAAAGTGCAAGTGTAGTATATGATATGCCCCATAAAGAGCGGTTTATAATAAATATATGAGAACACACATATCCCTTTCCATGATAGACGTGCATGAAATGTGTGTCATGTAAATGTAGGAAAAAACATCTGCATTAAATAGTTCATGGCAAATAATAATCCAAGGACATACGGAAAACCAAAAAAAAGTGAAATAAAAATTAAGCATGTGCACGCAAAGCAAAATATCCCAAGATGAATTCTTAATAAGTAAAAATTGAATCCAAATAGAAAATGAAATCTACAAAAATCCGTCGTGTAGAATTAGAAAGATTGCTCAAGTAAATAGAAGTCAAGGCAGTGTAAAAGAAAAGAAAATGCCATCATAATGCTCCAAATTCAACTATGAAATAAATAAAACTGAAACCTATATTTCATCCTTAAAAACATGATATATAATTACTATGACCTCATAATAATTGTTCAATTATTTTAAATAGATTATGATGATTGTATATATAAACTTATTTAATTAAAATTAGGACCTATTGGTGTATACGCTGGCCATGATGAAGCAAGAAAATAAAAAATTAGGAAAAATGAAGCATGATGAACATGGGAGAGAAGGTTCAATGGACCTTAAATTGAATAGGCCACATTTGGACCATATGAAAGTAGTATGATAAATTTTAGATTGTTCTGGAGAAGGTTAGGAATAGAAAACCCTTGAAATATAAACCTAGATGAACTCTAGGGTCCCTAGATAAATCTTAAGGTAGATAAATGATAGATCATGAATCATTCAGGGAGGAATAATGATATAAAAATGCACTAAGAGGCCAAACATAAAGGGAAATGTGACCAAAAGAATACATATTAAACCAATGATATATGCATATGAAAACATGATAATAACATTTCAATTACAAGTTTTATACTAAAATTAGGTTTTTACACATATGGAACATGATCATCAAAAGAATTAGCATCTCAAGCATCTACACTTACATTATTTTTATTTTCATCATTCATATTTTTACCATTTGCATTATAATCTATTAATTTATCAAAATTTGGCGATTAAGCAAGTGTTAATCTAATTATGACAAATTGTTGAGTAAAAGCGGAATGTATAATATATGCAATAAATACATAAGACTAATTTGGAACCTACTATTTTTATAAATTTGATAAAAGGGGAAAGTAATAAAGATAAATAACTTAGCTGGAATTCGAATTTGATGGACTAAATAAAGAATGTGTAATCAACTATGGTACTATGTGAGGTCGATGTGAATTTGGAACATGGCTTCATTTGATTCTAGGACAAGGCTCCACTATTTAGACAAGGTTGGTTTGTGCTATCATTTGAAGGGTGTACTAGTGTTGGGTAGGGTTGTTCCCCTCTTTATGAATTGAGATCAATGTGTCTTTGCTTGTAGGTCTTGTGTGTATATTTGTGGTCACTCGAATCATTATGGAAGTGGTTGTGTGCCTTCTTCTTCACTCGGAACCCTAGCTCAATAGAGAATGAAGAACAAATGCAATAAATGGAAAAGAATGGGTTAGGGGTGAAGTTGTGCTTAACCTTAACACCCCTTATGTTGAGCGTTGCCTACATACCAATACTCTAAAGAGGGATAAAACTCCATTTAGTTCTCCCATGCTATGATGGTATGTGTGAAATACCGGTGTAATGTTATATGTTGGTGCAATCTTGGTATAATTAAAGTGAATGAAAAATGACTTGTGACCTTGTTGGTATATTCAATCTTAACTCAAGGCTAATTGGGTTGTGTGGACTCAGAATTTGGAAAAATAGTCTCTTGCCAGTCTCTTGCCATCTAGTGAATAAATAAATGGAAAATGTACTTACAAAGTAGTATTTTTGGGATTTCCTTGACTGAGACTTTTGAAACATGTAGGATGACCCATTAGTCTAATTAAATTTTGAGAAATTAGCCCTTATTTGGTGGGAGGACAAAACCTGTGGCTTCAAACACTACCAACCATAGGGATTGTCCTAAAGGAGTGACCTTGTCTAAGGAGAAGAGATATCTAATATAGAAGTGTGAATTAGTCTACTAGTGAGTTTGGGCTACCTAAAAATAATAATAAGAATGTTTTACATCAAAATTACCTAAGGATAAAGGGTCATCTGCATAAAAGTAGAGGAATAATGGTTTGCAACCATGGAATTGAGCATAGGTTAAGTGTGCATAAGAAGAGATTACAAGTGCATTATTTTAGCATTGCATATTAATTTTAGTGACTACATTTGCCCCATTTTATTATACTAATGTAGTAAAGAAAACTTACTATAGTAAAAGAAAGAGAGTCTTGCCTGAGCTTAGCCATGTTGACTAGGATTGGATGCAGATCATACTTTAAACTATGCTTCATGAAAACTTACAATAAGACATGTATAAATTAGACCTTACTTAGGATGAAAATATTATAGATTAAATAAAAAGGAATGAATACATATTTTTCATGCATGATAGATTTTGTGTTTTCTAATGCAAAATTGGTGATTAGAGAGGGTGGAATGCTTGGATATTTATTTTCATTGAATTACTTAGATTGGACTATGCATGCCCCAATCCTCACTACTGTGAGAATGTGCTTAAGAACTCAAGATGTAATTTCAATTGATCATCACATAGCTTGAGGTAGTAAAGTATTTTAGAATCCATGTATGAATTCTATATCATTCTGGTGCAAAAACTAGTGATTTTTTTTAATCAACCACTACATATGGAATAAGATTCATTTTGGTTTAAAACTAATGCAAAAATAGTATAAATTGGTTCTAGTATACACAACATAGAGAATGACATGAATTTCCATTATTTCTACAAAAAATAGTGCAAGAATTGAGCAAGAAAGTGATCATGTGCCATGAAAATGTCCCCAATCTGATATTTGAGTATATTGATTCTAATAACTAATTAAAATTAATTAAAATTTTGAGTAAATCTTTGTAAACTTATGGAACACACGATGCCACTAATTTGAGTAGAGTTTGTGATAAAATGTGTATAAATTTGATTTTCTTCTTATGAGTAATGATTGAAAACTATTATGTAGGTTGAGTATAATTTTGAAAAAAACTAGAAAATGTTGTTTTTGACTTCTAGGATGAAAGTGCATTGTTCTAGACAATTACATCATGCATTTTTGTCCAAATGGCACGATTATGTCTAAATATTATTTTTGGGTAAAAATTGAGTATACATTTTGATCAAATGAGCAAGGATTATCCTCTTATGTCTATGTAGTGAATTGTTTCATCTTATCATCTAAGACAATATACTATGTATGCCCCCTCATTTTAGGTGAGTCATGAAACTTGCATAATATCTTAGCTAAAATTAAAAAAACATATGTAGATGATGTTATAAAAAATATTTAAATATGGAGTAATAATGATAACATTAGTTATCATGTCATCATATTGATAATCTGAGAAAAAAAGTAGTGTATGATACATGTAGAACCAAGTATACATAGTGTCATGTCTAGATAGGTGTTAACAATTAGGCATGCAATGAATAAATTATCATTATTGATTATGTAAAACTAATATAGAACTACTCAGAGAAGATGCATGATATGGTTCATGGCATCAACAAAGTGGTGAGATGCATGATATTTATCATGGCATCTTAAACTAAGCAAATATTTACAAACAAGAGTCATGGCCATGACACATACATAAACATCACACATAAAATCACATGAAACATAGAATAAGGACAAAGGGTTACATACAAAATACATGTTCAAATGTCACTGACACACATAAAAACACATAGTAAGGCTTAGAGACACAAACAAGGACATACTTAATTTTTTTTCACAATTCAAAGCGATGAATACACACGAAGCATGAAGAAAAGATGCAAACATGATAAGCATGCATGCATAAGTGAAATTTATCTACACAAAAAATTGGTAACATTAGTATATTTATAAAATAAGGTATCCAGTAAGATATCGATGTGAAAATAGGTGAGCAAATATGGAAATATGCATGCAATGTAGTGTATTATAGTAGGAACAAATGGGATGGTCATAGAGTGATAAAAAAATGAGTAAAAAATGCCCCCAATGAACTTGATATGATGCACATAGGCTGTAGAAGGATTGTGACTATTTTTTATTTGAAAAATTAGAGAATATATTAGATGGTACAAGTCCGTTGGAATTAGACAAAAGCATAGTGCATTATTATCTATATTAGAGAGGTTTTGTGTGTGTATTTTTTGGGGGGTTGAGACAGTATCACCACCTATAATTGCATCTAAAAGTGAGAATCTTTATGTTATACAATTCACTCAAGTACACTTGTGAAATATATTTGATATAAATCTAGTTATAGAGAAATACTGCATATACTAAAGCACACATCAATATATGTAAAGAACCACACATATCATGCACAGGTCTTGATTTTCAATTTTTTTTTTTTTTGAATATATGAAACATATTTAAACATATAAAAACACATCCATGGGATGTAGATAATCGAATGATGGATCTATTGGAAGATTATTGAATTTTGCATATTGAATCTTATCAAATTTTCGTATACCATCATCATTATGGTCATCATACCACTCATGTTCTATAATTT
The DNA here is from genome assembly GCA_037957365.1 of Torreya grandis. NCBI lineage: Eukaryota > Viridiplantae > Streptophyta > Pinopsida > Cupressales > Taxaceae > Torreya > Torreya grandis. The sequence continues at coordinate 3,167,463 of JARHVA010001063.1, forward strand.
AGCATTATCTTATGCATTTGTTATGAATATTATGCATGTGTATATCATGTTTATCTATTGTGTAGGAAGCCTCGTGTGTGGTTTTTTGGGAAAATCAACTTTAAACCTTACTTATCATTTTTCAATCTATGATTGTCATCAATACTATCACGAAGAATACAAATCATAGCATCCTAAATTTTGGATGTAAGACAATGTTGTAACTTATCAATTGTATCTTCCATTTTGTGTAACCATTTTTTACCAAAGACAACCCTTATCTAATGTCCTATTTTCGTAACAAAAAATAATGTGTCCAAAACTTTGGGACCACATTCAATTGGTACTGCAATATTTCCTATTGAATCTTGGTAATATATAGATTTTTGCAATTCATCTTGATCATGAGATATGTATTCAGGGAATGAAAGTGTACATACATTTGGATCTATATCCTCATCTTTTTTCCACATGTTATTTATATTCATTCTTAATAAAAACCTAAATAGTCAAAGGGTTCTTTCTTGAATGCTTGTAATTTATGTGTATTTGGCTTTGATTTGAGCCATAACAGGTGGTTGTATGGGTCATAAAATATGAATAGTGCCTTTATCCTTATATTTATATATTTTTAGTTGCAACGATAAAAAAGTATTAGTAACATGCCCTATTATTATATGAAAATTACAAAAGGATTTTCCCTCTTGATTAGATACTATATTAGTAGATCTATTCCTTACTATTGGCAAAATAATTAATTTAATATCAAGTAACATCTGTAACACAACATGTGGTCTATATTGTGTACTATTAGCATGTATTCTAATAATTGATTCTATATCTATGATCTCCATATTATTTATTGAATCTATGAATGGTGATCTGTTCATACCTATAATGCATTAATGTATGTATTTTTCCTCTTGCTCTCTAATAATTCTAGATTTGACAAAGATCTCACTCCATGGCACATTTGATAAAGTAACATTATGTGTAGTATTAATATTGCAACAAGTATTATTTCCTTTATCAATATCTAAAAACATTGTTTTTACTTTATCTACATTCTTGTGAATTCTTGCCTTTGAATCATCTATATATTCACTTGGGTCAACTGTTGTAAAACTCAATAAATAAATAATCATCAATGTTCATGTTCATGTGCATTGTATTTGTATCATCATTAGAACTAACATCAGAGTCATCATCAATGTCTTTTATAGATATAAAATTTGGATCTTTTGCATTCACTAATAAAGGTAATTCTTTTACATCCTCTTGTTCTACCTTTTTAGGTGAATGTGGTGGGTTTGAAACACTTATAGGCCAATTTTTTTTATTGTTTACTAGATTTACCAATCTCATTTATATACATTTTTTCCATAGGTACGATCTCTGGTGATGGTATGTGATTTTAAATATGATTTATTATTAGTTGTAAAATCTATAATATTACAATATATGAATGGTTGATTATCAACATGGCATGTATATATATCCATCATGTAAAAATTTGACACACCAATGTAAAATAGAAGGTAAAACTTCCATTACATGTATCCATGGCCTACCCAATAATAAATTATAGTGAAAATGACTAGGCATTACTTGAAACTGAGTAGATAATATTTTGGGTCCTACCTTAATATCCAAAGGGATAGAATGTAGAGCTTGGTGAGGTACATCATAAAATCCTTTCATATTCTTAAATGTATTATGAAGAGAAGCCATATTAATACCCATTGTCTATAAAAATGTAAGATTACAAATATGCGAACCTAAACCATTATCTATCAAAACCCTTTTGTCTGACATGTTTTTTATTCAAACTTATATAAACAAAGAAATATTTTGGTCAATAGTAGACTAAGTAGGTAAATCAGGATTTCCAAAATACATAACATCCTCAACATCCTTCAAAGTATTTATAATATATGAAAAATAATAAGCCTTCATGTCATGAGGCATATGTGTTTGATTCAATGCTTGATATAAAATATCCTTGAAAATAATAGTTTTTTGAAGTAATTCTAACATAAAAATATTAATTGGTGTATTCCATAACTAATCAAAATTTTCATACCCTTTATATTGATTGTTAGATTTGTTCAGGGATGAGGAGGGATTTTTTGAGTCTATTCCTCTTGTTTTGCCTAATGGGGACAATCAACATCATCTGTTGATAATAGCTCAGACCACATGATCTACTATAAGCCTAGGGTGAATAGTATAGGCCAAATATGAGCTACGATAGGTTGGAGGTCTATGGGCAAAAGGAACAAAAAGAATGATCTAAGATATTTGACGTCTAGTAATAATGTGTAGAAACTCAAACTGAGCCGTGAAATAATAAGCTTCATAGAGGTGTTCATTATTAACTCTTGATTGATATCAAATTTTATCTTTTTCTTTATATTATGAGTGCATGGACTTACATAAAATTGAAATATTTTACATATTATAGGAAAACAACATGTAAATGAGACCAAGAAACTTTGAATCAAGAAATACTATATAGATTTAATCATTATTACTATAAAATTTTAAAAAATCAACAAT